>CM021541.1:13973125-13994306 GCA_010994315.2 Pisaster ochraceus | reverse complement strand
AAAAAAACAATGATGTTTTTAAAAATCATTACAAAAATCTTGCATACTACTTTTAAATTGCGTGTTAAAAATAAATCAAATATAAGTGTACACAATTTAGTAGAGCGCGCGGGGCAAGAACATGAACAGTCAACTCATCGCTTTTGACGGATCGTGTTCTAAGTTCATGGTCTCACGGAATGTCGTGCTACATGAACTAGGAACTCAACAAGGATCTGAACCCGGAACTTAAGGAATTAAATCACAGAGCGGAAGTATTTGATTAGTGACGCTGAAGGGAGCGTCAAGGCTAAAATAACACGGTGCACTGCATCGAGTGAAAGTGAAAAGGAAATGTTAGATTTCAATATCCAAGCTATAGTAACTTCAAACTACACTTGACGGTCAATAACTGGATTTTTTTTCTACTGGTCACTTATAGAGTACCATATACTCTTTGCTTTCCATGTTTCAAGACAGGCTAGAATACGACAGATCGTTTGTTCAACACCCACCCAGGGTGACTTTGGATTATATATGTTTCTGTCACAGAAATACTTAGTAAATAATGAAAGTTCTTTTCAATCACACAGCTTTTTAAACCCGTTTTCAAGGTAGAATTCACAACATTTTGTTTACAAACAAGAGTTTGAAACAGTACCCTGGCATCATCGAGTATGTTTTTCACACTGCAAACATTCCGCAGCTAAATTTAAGAGATCCGAAGTTCGGTACTTACATCGTAGGCGAGTCTAGCCGCTCGATGCAGAACGGTTTCACCGAGTTTCTTGTTGACCATGAGACGTTTCAGTTCTGCCGATCAAAACAAGCAAAACTGAATATTTTCATCGATACCTTCATAAGAACCCCTAATATAGTCATCATAGTGTGGGTTCGAATCCCGGTCGTGGCACTTGTGTCATTGAGCAAGACAACTGTATTTGCTTCTCTTCACCCAGGGGTAAAAGGGTACCTGTGAGATGGTTCCTAAGATTGATTTAGCTTGGTGCACTACTAACTTGGCAGCACAGGCTGTATACTCCCAAGGGAGCCGAGATGGTTTAAGGAATGAAATAAAGGTTATAATGTTTGAGAGCCATGAGCATAAATGTGTGACGGATATGACCGCTACAAGAAGCCACTATAATTATAATTAGTATTGGTAGCATCTAGTAATACTATAATTTGAAAGCGGAGTGGAGGGGTGCAACCTACCGAATGGAGGGTTTGGCCTCACTATCTTCACAGGAATCGGTTCAGGTAACGGTGGAGGAGTCTCTGTTCTTATCTCAGAAACCTGGATCACAATTGCAGAAATAAAATGAGTTCATGATTGGGTTATACGAAACACTGAATTGCAGTTTTTAACAGCATTATTATACATAACATTCACACCCTCTCTCGTAGCACCCGCTTTGCCACATCTTCTCGCCCCTTCAATATATCTGCTCTAAAGGCCAATACTTTGAGATATTCAAATGTTTTTTTTACCCCTTACTGCTGCACTTTGGAACTCCCTACCTGTATTTGTTTTCCACCATTAAGCAATCTATCACAGAGGAATGCGAACAAATACCTTCTTTCTCCTTAGTTTTTGTTTCCTCTTCGAGTGACCCTTTGGCGTTGTGTTGGGTGTCTTTTCATTATAAAAACAAAAGTAAAAATAAAGATGTTTCGGTATTTCAAAAGGAAAAGGTGAATTTACCTCTGTTTTAATTTTGATGTTTTCTTCTTGCTGTACATCTGTTTCCATGGAAACGACTGCTGAGCTAACATTCTTGGTTTTATATTTCCTCTTTCCTCCCGGCTTCTTGACACTTTCCGTCTTCTTTCCACTGTCATTCTCCTTCCCAGAGTCTTTCTGGTGCATTTCATACGCAGACGGCGTCATGAACTTCATTTTGATGCGATTGGTGGGGTCAAGGACGACATGAAGGGGCGTATCCATATCCATGCTACTTGGCTTAGCCGCGCCCTCTTCGGTAGGCAAGTCATCTAATTGGGCAGGATCGGGTTTCGTTTCAATTTCATTGGTTTGTTTGACCTCTTCATTGATTTCTGTGAGCGGTTCCTCCTTCACAACGACAGTCTTATCTGCAGACACCTTGAAGACGTTTTCACTGCCCTTACGTCGTCTTCCAGGTGGCATCTTGGTCTTAGGTGAGTTGGGTTCATCGTCTCCACTGGTCGAGCGACTGACAGATCGTTTATGTCTCTTCCTTTCGAGGTATTTT
This sequence comes from Pisaster ochraceus, assembly GCA_010994315.2. NCBI lineage: Eukaryota > Metazoa > Echinodermata > Asteroidea > Forcipulatida > Asteriidae > Pisaster > Pisaster ochraceus. The sequence goes on along the minus strand of CM021541.1, from coordinate 13,992,093 downwards.
CTCTCTTCTTTTTCGATTTCCATTTCGTAGCGGGCGTTTTTGTGGTAAGGGGCTTTCCGCTCCCTCGCAGAAGATCCTGCCAAAAAAAAGTTTCATTGGAAGAAAGTGTACAATCAGCTTAAAAACAAGGATAGTAAAAATGGTGTATAATGCGATACCGACACTGAATAAATTCAATTAAAGGCAAGTGTCAAACACTGGTTTTTGTCAACGTAATGCTGATTAATAGGCAAAGAAAGATACAACAAAGGTAATTGTTTGAAAGCTTCAGCTGAATACAGTGTCTACTTGCTGAGATAATACCAAAAAAATGATCACACGGTATTTTCAAAAGAACGTCGAATCCATCCCCATCTAGCGAGTTGACTGCGGGTATACCAACCGCCTTTCTGGAAGCAGCATTCACAAACGGACACCAAACCCTCCGGAGTCTGAGAAACGATTCATGCAGGAATCGATGAATCGTTTCTAAGATGTACAGCTTTTGGGGTTGACAAATCATCCCCACTTTTTTACTTGAAAGGGGAGGCCTTTCCCCCAAATAGTTTATTCTATCAACAGCTGCAGTGCTTCTTACCAAAAATAGTTTTTATGGATATTGATATTTTGGAGTATTATTACCAAGTTAAGACTCTACCTTTGAGGGTCTTGCATTAAACATACAACTGATACATTTTACGTTGAGTTATAACGAAGCAAAAACTTACTGGTTGCTAAGGAATGCCTAGTTCTGTCTTCGAGGACTGTGGGTACGAAGTCGTGGAAGCTCGGCCGGCTAATAGTGCTGGTTAGACGGCGCATCTCACGTGAGAAACTCTGGCGGGCCTTCAAGGCCGAGACCGAAAAATCGTCTGCACAGAAACAAGTAAAAACATATCTGAAGCAATCCTGTCTGTAATATGTCTGTTTATTCTACAAGAATAAAAATCTATAAACCAAACGTCTTAAAAATCAGATCCTAATTATTATCATTTTTATTATATTTCTGGTAATGAAACCATGCCTCATTGTAAACTTAATCACTGTAGCTTGCAAGCCTGAGGAATTCTGTGAGCAAGGGTGCTTGCTATGTGAACCAGAAACACACGATAAGTATTCTGGGTTATTTTACTTGCACTACCAATCGTAGCACACGGCTAAAATGTCCCATCCGAAGGACGGAGCAATTATGGAAAGTATCTTGCTCAGGGACACAAGTGCCACAACGGCAACTCGAACCCACACTCTGATCGGAAACACCAGAGCTTGAGTCCGGTGCTCTTAACCGCTCGGCCACGACACGCAATTTAAATTCAATACACACGGATTCTAATTGAATCGATTCGTCGTAGACTTCAAACATGGAGTGTCTACAGTGATTTAGAAAAAGCCTCTTCATGTTACCTTTAAACTTCTGCTGAATCCTCATGAGGCGTCTGATTTTACGTCCACGCCCCCTCCCCGACCTGAAGGTTGGTGACTGTTTGCTGTTCAACACACGGCCGTGACGCCTGGATTGTGTCTGGGGATCCGTCTGCGGGTTTGACTGGGAGTCTGTCGGGGTTAGTTTCTCCTTCTGTTCCATTTCGTTGAAACGCTTCATGGCTCGCTAGACCGTAGAGAAGAAAATACAATTCGAAATGATGACTCGAATCGTAATTTTAACATTCTTAATATCTCTTTGTGATTGTACAAGAATACGCAAAAGCCATGTACCGTTTTTCACTTAAAGGTTTCTTAAGAAGTAACTCTAGTAAACTTGCGGGTACAACCATGTGTAAATCTCTTTTGGGATGAGTGTTGGCTCTGAAAAAAGATGGCGTGGTCTCGACGTTTCGAACAGTATACTCTGCTCGTCTTCAAGAGAATAATGTTTAATTTGACACATACGAATTTCTACATTTCTACAGAGAAACACCTTTGGCTACATTGTAGTTAAAACGCCTTGAGAAACGTCTACATGTCAACACCAAGCAAAGCTTCAAACATCACAGTGATGTGCAGAACGGTGCAGAAAAGATCAATCTTTTTAACTTAAATTTAGTCAGAATATGACATTAATTTATTTGACTTTGCTTTGGTGTTTAATTAATTAATCTTGTAATTACAAAGAAACATGTTTGGCTACATTATAGTTTAAACACCTTGAGAAACGTCTACTTATCAAATACGCAAATCTCACCTGTAAAGCTCGTTCTTCTCTGTCCAACAGGGAAGGGTCCGTCAGTAAATCAACGTGCCCTCTCCTCTTTGGTATCTCTGCAACATAGCTAGACGTGTTCTCCAGTCGGATCATTTCCAGCGATCGTTTCCTTGCCGAGCTCTTTGACGGCGTGCTCCGGCCGCTTGAGGGACTGACGGTCGAATTGAGGCTCGCAGCTATGGATACCGGTGAAATCGAGCAGGCAACCCCTGGGGGCATGTGGACGAAGCTCATGGCTGCCAGGAGTTTCTTACGAGGGTCGTGGGAGAATGTCTTCTCGGTTGGGGAGTATCTCATCTGGGATAAAGATGGCGTCGATGACGTCATGGCCGAGGTGGACAATGCTCCTCCAGTTCTGCATGGGGAAACCGAACTTTGTAGATTTTCCAGGGAGATGCTCCCGTTGAAGAAAGACGGTGAGGAGTGGGCTGATAGAGAGGATGAATATTGTGGTAGGACTCCGTGTTTCAAGACGTCTTCGGATGTGTGTGCGGAGGAAACCATTGACGAGGTCTTAGCTGATGTTATAACTGCGCATGTGTTGCCAAACGAAGAAGGAACGGCTGGGGAGATTGATTGAGACGTCTGGTTCTCAGAAAGTCTCCGTAGTGAGTCTTTTAAATCAGGCTGGATGCTTTGCTTCTTGAAAGTATATTCCTGATGCTCAGTACTTCCAACGACACACGAAAAGTCCCGGAGATGACCTGCAAAGGCAGCATCAATTGCATCACTCACAGAAACAGATTTGCCCTCAAGTATTGCCCGTTTTAGCATGGATTCTTTCGTAGTTTGACTCCTGAATGCTGGGGGCGGCGTCTCGGACTTTTTTTCAGGTATCCCACCGCTGACACCATTTGTGCCCGTATTGCTTTTTAGTATATCAGGAGCAGGTGACAAAGATGGCGAGGTTGTAAGATCAATGACGTCACACTGTTGTAGTTGTTCAGCATTTTTTGTCGTTGGTAATTTTGCCTTGGTCTTTGCCCCACACCACTGGCGTTGTAACTTAAACTGTGCAAATATGTTTCTATCGTCAGAGTCCCGGGACACATGGCTCAAGTGTTTTTCCTTCTTTGGTTGTTTTGACTTGAGTTTGTCCAAACTTGCTTTCAGGCTGTATTGATGCATGTGTCCCTTTCTGCCCTTGTCGATATCTTCCAGAGTTTCTCTACTATATTCTCGGCCATAATCACTTCCTCTATCATGATATCGTCTCTGCATTTGTTTGCTTTGATCGACTTTTGATGCGGCATCCAAAATGTATTTATCAATCTCTCTTTGGAGTACGTTGTTCACGCGGTTCCTTTCTCGGTACGCTGCAATAGGATCCGGATCAGAGTCGACTTGATCGGGATCAATATTATCCGGAACGCGTTGATCCGGTACTTGCTGTTCCGGGCTTTTTTCCTGTAGATTAGGAGGAGAATTGTTTTTGAGTCTGGATATTTTTTGGGCCACTTCGGTTGATGCGTCTTTGTTGAGTGGATACAAAGGGAGTGTTAGAGCGTTATAGAATACTGATGACGATGCGGAAGTGTGGTCGGCGGCAGTGGAGCTTTGATGAAGATGGCTTGTTGCTGCAGAATCGGAAGTGAAGGATGGCGGGAGTGGACAGGGTGAATATACACTCTGTGGCGTCAGAACTGGCATCGTTGGAGACTCATTACCTGACGAGTTGGCTTTCTTAGGTGACGAGCTGGCCTCACTCGTCAGACACTTTGTGATGTTTGCCACGTTGGCAACTTGGCGGACCAGCGGAACAGGGTTGGCTTGACCGGTGTATACACCACCCAAATGGCTAACGAAGGCTCTATCGTCTGGAATGTCCACTCGTAATGGTCGAGCCAAGTTTTTGTTAACACCCTGTGTCGGCTGATCAGGCCCGTCAAGCGGCTTCAGGATCTCGTTCATCTTAGCCCCAGCAGCGAACGATGACGCGACGAGTCGTAGCGGCGAGGCGGCGCGGTTGGGTTGGTGGGGTCGCCCTGGTGTGGACACAACACTCGGTGCATCACGAGAAAGGGTAGGTATACCTGATATAGAGACGAGAGTCGGTGGGCTGATGCTCCGGTAGCGTCTTCGGGTCCGGTAGTGAGCTCGCTTTAGATGCGGACTTGTGACAGCTGCCGTGGGTGTGCCTGTTGTGTGTTTAATCAAGACGCCATGCGCGCGATCTCTACGCGATGCCGCCAGGTTAGGCTCAGTGACGATGTCATGCGCTTTCATGTCGTGGGATGACAATCCGTGGTTTGCGAGTCTATGAATTTGGATCTCCCGTACGGGTAAGGGCCTACCGTTCTTAGGTAAGACATTCTCGTGGGTAAGTACCCCAGTGTGTGAGGGTACCTCGGGGTGTGAAGGTACCTGAACAGCGTTAGTCCCGTTAGAGTCTGAGAGTAATAACTCCTCATCTTGTTGCGGTACATGGTGGTGATGAAGGTGGTGGTGTATGTGATGAAAGATGGGTGTGCCTCTAGCTTTAGTACGCGGTCGAGATGCAGTAGATGTCGGTACGGGATGGATACCACCAACCCTTGCAGTGGACCGTACATCCGTGATTCGTAAAGAAGAGGACTTATTCTGTTGGGTGATAAGGGAAGCTGCGTGGCTTCTGTCGCGTTCATAGGCCAAATAAGCAGCTCTAGTTGCTTCATAGGATTGCATGTTTGCTGACATAGGTACACTGGAAGACGGTGTGACTTTTGAAAACTCCTTGGCTAGGTTCTTCTCATGAACTGTACGTTTTGTCGGAATGCCTGAAGCAGAGTGCACTAAAACCGGTGCGGGTCTTTTCAGTGCAGTTCGTGAAGGCTGAATGTGCTGGGCAACTGTAGTTGATATCATTGGATGTAATTGACCTTGGGATATTTGCGGCATGTCTTTTGCCAAAAGTGGGTGCTGTTGAGGAGTTGATGGAGTGGAATATACAAGGTTACCACGGCGACCAGGTTTGCTAAAACTCATCATTGGAGGTGGTCTGTACACGGACTGTGTTGTCGTCACAGCTGACGTCATCCCACGTCCATTGCTGCTCAAACCGTGCGATTTGCCAACCATCGTCCCCGAGTTCGCCATCGACATCGATATCAACCTTGGGTCCATCACAGGAGGTGCCCTGGATACAGCACGTTGTCTCTCGATGGACTTCATCGATAAATCCAGCGGTTTGCTGAGGTCCACCACGCAGTCTTCCAGTGGAGGTCGGATCGCAGCGTAATGACGTCCGGATTGCACCGGACGGTTGACGAGATTCAACGGTCCGTCATATTGTTTGTTTGGATTGCAACGGTGATCCGCGAACCGTACTGGATGTTTTGGCAGCTTCATTCTCTGTGGTGCCGCAATGGGGTAAAGAGGCTTGGAAGCGACGGTCGCACTCACCTGTAGGGTCAACAACAAAAACCAAATCCCGTTGAAATAAACATAATTGATAACATAACCTATAACCAATTCCATAGACTCATCGCAGTCTCTTGAATATTAACTATGCTGGTACCCATATTAGTAAAACTATTGACGGAAGCGAGACTACCTAACCTTCACAGTCATATGGTAGTTTAAAGCTTCCACCGCAAAAAGAGTACCAGGATATTAGGCCTTCCAGTCTCTGTTTAGCTTCACTTGTTTGAAAGAGAAATAAACTGCCGAAAAAAACTGTTAAAAGTGACACCGTGGGTGTTTTTACTCATAGGTACCAAAGAAGAATCTAAATTTACACCGCAGGGGTGTTACAATAATACTTCTGCCAACAACAATTACATTGGTGTTATCTTAGTGCCCTATTAGTGTTAATTTTGATTTTGTCTTCGGTACCTATATGTGACAACACCCATTGTGTCAATTTTAACATCCCACTTTTTGCAGGGTGTGGCCTTTTCGAAAGCACGGCTTGTGTGCCGGACTCGGGGCTTGGTTATTTAGTTATTTAGAGAATTTGCGTTTGCCTTATACGGGACTTCAACCAGGCAGACGAAGCCCAAAGCCGGAGCCCAAGCCGTGGTTTCGGAAATGGATTATCAGTGATGTTGGTCTGGCATCCTTACATTACGCTGCATTGCCGCTGCTGCCTCTTGCTGGAAGAGAAAGTTGGCCTCCTGCATGACCCGACGACCTTGCTCAGCTAGCCTCGCTGTGGCAAACTGCCGGAGCCTCTCTCTGAATACATACAGAAAATGGAAAACTGCATCATTCATTCTTCATTAAAAGGAGCACATTGCCTTCATATCTCTCAACATTTTGGGAGATACCCCCTATCCTTATTAGGAATTCACGCTCAAAAACACATAGCATGTTGTAATTTGATAACAAATAACTTAACATTGCCTCTTGAAATACAACCAGCAGAACAAACGGCCCACCATTTTGTTGGCGTCCACAAAACTTGGTTCTACAAAATAGCGGACCGTTTTCTGTCATGAAATTACACAGAAACAACATAATTTCAAGGGATATTTATGTGAATCAGTGTATTATATACTTTTAAATAGCTTTCCAACCATCTTCATTTCAAAACTAACGTTTTTATAGCCCAATCTGGAGGCAGCGTGCCCCTTCAACATAAAAACTGCTTGGCAGAAAATGATATTAAATTTTTTTAAATGGCTCTCTTCCAGAAGAGGAAATGATCTGATTTAAAAATTACTCTCACCGAATTTATGGAGGAAAAGTACTTTGTAGTGATACCAGCTTGTACATATACCAGCTTGTATACAAAGTATGGTTTTAAATCAATATTGTTGAAGTCGGACGGGGCTTGTTTCGGCCATTAAAACAGAAATGTCCAGCTATTTTCAGAACAATGTTGGGGATACGGGTACGGTAGCTGCGCACAGAGTTCCGGTTCTGGGAACCAACATCTATCTATGGCATGGAATCTTACTACGTAATGAGTATTATTTTAATGCACTTAAATACGCCTTATCACCAACGTCATCCTAGTCGTTGTTATTGTTAAATAGCTACTTGAGCGAAACAAGTGTTAACAGGAATGCTACTTAAACTAGTTAATAATGTGTTCGTTTAGCATTTAATGTATTTAATTTCGACTTTGGTATTGTTTTACTTCTGAATTTTTCGTAGTTATTGATCATAAAATTGGGCCCCAACCTCAAGGTGTAGAGAAAAAAAAATAGCTCCGCTTCTGCCGTTGACGGCGTGCGTAAAAAAAATGACAATACTTTGACGTCATTTGTGGGATGTTGATTTGTTATTGCAACAAAGCGGCTAATGACGTAAACGTGTGTGATTACTGCACGGGGCTTTTAGCGATTTTTTTTCTGGAAAGCACCGCAGAAGGGTATCCAGTTATAATCTGTTTACTCTGATGTGAACTCAATTTCCGTGTTGATTGAAAACATTTTAAAAGAATTTCCGGCATAGATCACTCTTGTTGACGTTTTTGTATAATTATACCCCAAAATGGTCTTGCGTTGGTCTGTATATGAAATTGTGTTTTGCTTAACCTGTAGGCCTATATTTTATAACTGTTTCCTCTTGGTGTGGAAATGAAGCTCCTTAAATAAGAGGGCTTACAGGATCTCTTAACACTATTTCAAATAGATATCTGAAGGTCTGGTCATAATAAAAGTCTTTTCATCTCTGTGATGGCAAGTTTGCCTCTTTCAAGAAAACCTTGAGGCGCGGGGAGACCAGGTGAAAAATCCTGACAAATCACATGTAAAGGTCTCTCACAACAACGACAAATTAATTGTTTGTGGAACACGGTCACGTGGTGATCAAGTATTTTGACTTACCATCCGGTCACAACAACTGGATATGTGAACTGTAAATATGTATTTACCGAATTGGAGAATTTTCAAATGATCATCATAATTATAAAAGAGTTATTATTGAGATGGAATACCGATTCCGGGAATGTTTACGGTACAATATTGATCAGTTCGTAACACAATGTCCAATTATAAAAACTGAAAGTGCGATCTATCTTTGATAGAGGACATCCATCTTCCCTTTATAACTACGGTGGTTTGTCTCGAGTTCTACCACTTAAGCACATTGACCTTAAAAAATAATATACTCTTCCACTATTTTCGAAGAAAACGAAATTACACTGAAGCTTTTTAATGGCAATTAATTTGTGGGATGGTATCAGTGAGACGGTCCAGGAAACTGTTTATGTTACAGAATTCTAAATTGAAAGGATATCAGTGTGTTGATTACACCCACGGTCTCACTTGCTTGCAATAAATACTAAAGACAAACAACTGTCATACACTCTAAAAAAATTAATAATAATAACAATTACGGGTAAGAATTTACCCGAAATCCGGGTCCCAGGTCTGGGTCTTAAAGTCGGATTCTGCGTCAGTTTGACGCATTTCTGGGTCATTTTTTTTTTCATCTTCGGAGTCATATTGACCCGGAAATGGCTCAAGCCCAACAAAACCCGGATCTGGGAAGTCAAATGCGACCCGGAAGTTTTTAGAGTGTAGTTACATGTTGTTGTTTTTTATTACTAGCCGACGTATGTTGCCCTCGCTTCCAGGGCTAGGGTATTTTGGGGCATTTTTTTTTAAATTTTATTTTTTATAAATAAAACCAACTCAGAACGATTGATCCAATAAACTAGTAACCAACTGAGTCTTCAGTTTGAAAGTTTTGTAATTTACATATGGTTTTTGCGTCCTAGTCAAGCAAACCCGTCCACGTCATTTATTGATATATATTTAAGCAGCAATGCGTTTACACTCAGCCCAATGTACCTCCAATGTATAATCAACCTAAATACAACTCGCAGACAGTGACAATAAAAAATTAATTGGTCTGCGTGTTATTTTGTCCAACAAGCCGATCCCGTTCGTGTTTACCAGAATGAGGTTACCAGCCAAACAAAATACCGTGTACAATCTGTGACTGGTGTCCTGCTTGTTTTTAAGCTTAGCTGAAAATGTGCAAGTATTTTCTGCTTAATAAGAAACTCTATGAAATTGGGCTCTAGGGTGTTCATAGAATGTGTTTATCTTTTATATTCAATAGGTAAAAATTCAAGGCAATTAGGCGAAGGACATGACTGATTGGCCTGACAGGAAATGATGGAGACGAACATATTTATTTATATATAATAAGAGAAGTAAAACACCCGAAAACACTGTACGAATAGACTACGTATCAGAAGTAAAGTGGCTTCAGCTACGGCTACCCCGGTTGCTATGGGTGTTGCTAAGGACGTTCTATATTCCAACGCATGTTGACGCGGCGATCCAGCCGTAGCCGTAGCCGCCAATTTAGACACGGCCTAACTATTTTTTTTTGAAATCAACTTCAAATGATTCCACAACATTTCACATCAGGTGTCATGAAACAAACAGGGCCGCGAAATTAAACAAAACAGCGCTTAAAGATTGTAAATTATTAATGCATAATCTGAATTACAATTTATAACTCTTCCGGCCATGATAAATTAGCAGGATGACATTATACATTTATACGGGTACTCAATTAAACTATATTCACAATGGAGATTTTGCTGTGGATTGTATGTATGTTTTATGGGGGGGGGGGGTATTATTATATATTTTTTTTTAATGGACAGGTTGTCTTCCGATAAGGCGCTTTGGGCCACACAACTAACACGGTCCGCCATTTTGTATACCACATTTTTGACTCCACACAAATTTGGCAGACCATGTTAGTTCACGAAGTAAAAGGAAAACCACACAATTTCGGGGAATATTTTGTGTGAATCATATCATTCTTCTTTTAAAACATTTCCCCAACCATATCCGTTTTATAACACACGCTTTTTATAGCCCGGAGCACCCAATCCGAAGGCGAAACGTCCCTTTCAACGGAATGACTATTGGTTTGTAAATTTACAGCTACATTCATTTCTTAGGGCTTTTCAATTTCCACTCATCACCATCTTTTAGAAGCAAAAAGAAAAGTGTCAGATAAAGAAGGTGCTCCCAAGCTCGTTTCGTCAAATCAAAAACGAAAGCTTTCACCTTGTAATAAACGGTCTTTTCATATTTTCAATTACTGAAACGGCGGGTACTGCATGACCTTTTAGATCATACAATACTATTAGGAAACATCCATTCTTACGATAAAAATAACTCGTTAATATCCCTTGCAACTGACCATTTGAACAAGCGCGTCAGGGACCCTTTGTATAGTTTGTCCTTTTTGTCAGTACATGTATTCATAAATGGTTGACTGATTAGAATTTGAGTTCGCCGTTCTGCCAACTCAGATACCCCCCCCCCCCACTCAGTCATGTCTATGGTTACAAAGGCACGTTTTTTCATGAAATTCATATGGTTGGACAGCTATTTTAAAAGTAGAATAGCCGGTACTGATTCACACTCGATTTTGAAATTGTGTGGTTTTTGTGTAATTTAATGACATAACACGGTCTGCTTTTTTGTTGAACCCGTTTGGTTTTTGACTCCACAAAATGGCGGACCGTATGTTCTACTGGTTGCACTTCCAAAAGCAAATCTATTGGGTTTTTTAATCGCTACTCACTGATGACAACACACTGTAGGTTTTTCCGTGCATGAGCAACTCTTAGACGGATAAGGAGTTCTTGCAAACAGTACAGTTTTAAGAACTGTTGAAGGCAATGTGCCACTTAAACTCAATGTTTTCAATGTGGTCAGTTCGCAAAAAAAGGAATGGCTGAGTGAGTGTAGACTTGATGACAATTATTATGGAACGATCCTCTGAGTGAAGAACAAGGTGGCGATGTCATGTCTGCTATATATAGGTTACCGTTTTGTACTGATAGCGTGGGAGGCCTTATGACGTTGCTTTGAAACAAATTACTGCATGCATTTCCCGCAAAAAAAAATTTGTTTTTTTTCAATTTACAAACCACAAACTCTTCTGATTAGTTCCTTTGTCAACTATTGTGCTGAAAAGTAATTCTTTAGAAGGAGTGATCGACTATTTCCAATTTGAGTAAAGGTAAATGTTAGTATTTTATTACCAATGAAAGAAAACAAAAAGGGTGTTTGGTAAACTGCGTGACGAGCGTATACGATAATCAAACAACAAACAAACAAACAAACAAACAACAAACAAACAGGTTTGACACTTAGCAATCATGTACGCACTGTTGACCTCTTGGACAAAGATGTTTAACGCAGTCAAGTGCCTTGTAACCAATATGAGTAAATGGATATTGGCTTTAACTTTGATAAAAGCGCCAGGCTTTTTTAAGTCCAGTCTCAATTTGGCAATGTTGCATGAATGGTAGAACTGAGATGACTGGTACGTAAAACAAAAACGTGAATAAAGACATTTTCATACAGACTGAATTATATACCGTTTTCGAAAACACGGATTGGGCTGTGGGCTCGAGCTTGGAGTCCGTCTTATTTAGAAAATGTGTGCTGTCCTTAAGGGGGCTTCGGATAGGCGGGCGTAGCCCAAGCCGGAGCCCAAACCCAAGCCTTGGTTTCGAAAATGGTTTGTTTGTTTGTTTGTTTCTATGAATGAAATCTAAAGAACAGCTCAGCTTACTTGGTAAGATCGGGATTAGAACCAAGGACGTAGCTTGCGTCCTCGGCCCTGGGCCCACCCAGAAAGTGTAACATTTCTGCAGGGCTGGGATGTGCGTTGGGGTCGAGGTTGTCTTCAACGTTATACTCGGCCAGTTCCCCGTCAGTCTGCAAATAACAAAAATTAAAACATGCATAAGTTACCTTAGTATTATTAATCAAAACATTCTATCTCAACAATGTCGACATGCTTCTGTTCCATCGGCAACATCCAGTAAGGAATGCTCCATCAATCAAATTTATAAATAGTGTTAGGAACACCGCGTTAGTCAGCATAAAATCCTATTAAATATTAATAAATCAATAAGTTAATCTTAAGCCCAGTTCTGTTTGTCGATTATGCATTATTTTCTTTATTTCAACACGTGTTGTTTGGCTAGCGTTGTTTCATTATGCAAAACAACATCTGCAACGTGCGGTATGATAGGGAGACGACCTTGCAGCTAGTTGATGTTTCTCCGTTGTCGGATTTGTGTTTCAACGCTACACACGAAGTGTGGACCTGAGAACAAAAGGGGTCCACATAATGTAGGGCACTTGAAACACTATGTGGACTTACACACGTCCACACAGTGTATTTTTACAGTGTTGAAGAATTGGTATGTCCTTAAGTGTACAGAACGAAGGAGTGTACACAGAGTGACTGCAACACAGAGCTGTGTGGGCTTACGGAAGGACCCCTCTAGCTGTGTGGTCTTTTACACAATGGAACAATGGACCCCACAAAGTGTTTCTTTGTTAAACTTGGACCCCACAGAGGAAATCTTTTTTAAAAAGTGGATAATAAGAACAACAATAGCAGAACCCCATAAACCCGATTGGTAAGCTTGTGATTTCATATTCGGTACCTTATGGAGACCGAGAACAAAACAGAAAAGGGAAAACAAAGGGTCTCCATAGGGAAATTCTAAAGACTGGGTTGCTCCACAAGGAATTTTGTGTACAAAGTCTATGGGAGGTTCTTAACTATACCGGAACAAAAGGAAAGAACAAAAGACGTCTCCACAAGGATGCAAAAACAGGACTGTGTGTGAGTGTGCGTGTTTTACAACACACTCTGAAGAATCCCGGATCAAACTTAACCCGGATTCCGGATCCTAGTTGGCCAGGTTGACTCGGAATGTGGTTTTTAAAAACGGGATTTTTAACTCGTTTTGCTGCGTCATTTTGACCCAATAAAACGGTAGCAACAGTTAAAAGAGTAGCAATGGTTCATCTGTCCTTTAAAGAGCGTTTATGACGTTTGTAATTGCTAAGGCGTGGTCATGTACATTTTCGTCATTCCCCTATAAACCTATGACCCATGGGAGAAGAACTTCCACCAAGGTCATGTACTGACCTCCTCCGAAGCCCAAACGATTCATGCGCGGAATGTCATGATTCACTGCCGAATAATTGTTCTTAAACCCGGCGGCGCAGTTTGGCAATAATAAGGTCAACTGACGCACTCTGTTTCATACCGAACACGACTAGGACAATGTTTGGGGTTTTTTTTTTTTACAATTACTTTCGCTTAGAATCACCAGCCATTCACATCAGACCGCAGTTAAGTGTGAAATAACGCCTGTGTAAACAATGAGAAACCCGGTGACATTTTGGTGTTTTTTTCCTTCCGGTGGAATTTTAATCCGGCATTTATACTTAGAATTGACAAGAATACTGACGAGAAATACTTCGATTCGCAGAGAAACAACCACACAAAATCCACACTGAAAAAAACCCCCCAAACAAACAACGTAACAGTTGTTTAATTATTCCTCGTAAACAAAAGGTAGTTTAATGTCATTCCTACCAATACTACTTTGAATTTTGTAAATAGTTGGTGATTGGATCTTTCTAAAAATCAATATGTACCACGCCCCTTTAAACGGAAAATCTATTTCGTAGCAAACTTTGTCTAATGTAAGTAAACAAAACAAGGCATTCTTCGTATTACATACCTCAGTCAGACTTTCATTCCTGTGAAGTGAAATAAAACGACTGGTTTTATTTGAACTTTGAGTTCGCGGACCATTGTAAGCGAAGTGCCGCCATTTTGTACGTTTTATTTGTCTAAGAATTGTCTAACAATGGTGAAGCCACACAAAGTATCTAACAAAAGCTTACCTTGCCCTTAAATGTATTCTGGGGGAGTCACTGCGAACAAAAATGTTAAGAGATATTTGTGGCATATTGGCATTTCTACCTTTTGGTAAACCCTGGAATTATAGACTAAGTAGGCTGAAGAACGGGATTTCATATCTGAAGAAAATAACAGCAACCTTTTTTTTTCACCTGACAGACAAATAATTTATGACAGTCTCAGATGACAGTCTGAAAATTCTTATCACTGTTTGTTGGAATGGACAAAACGATCGTTAAAGCTTTCATAAAGTGACAACAACAGTGTAGAGAAACGAATACAATCCAAACACTCTCTCCACAGTGTACAGTTACTGCCTGCTAACCTTTGACCTCCCATATAAACGTGTGATGATAAAGAAAGTATTCCCGCCCGCCAACATAATCCCGACGTAGAGAATTTCTCCTCAAAGTTGAATCATTACAAACAGACGCTCTCCTTCATATCACAATCCCCACCGACGAAGAAGAACAAAAAACACAAGTGAGACTTATTCCGCTCGGTGTACTGCGCACATTGGCTATTTACTGCGGTGTTTTCATTGTCTGCCTAATTCAACAACTGCAGTAATTACATCAAGAACTTAGCCACAGTACCCAAGGGATGTAGTGTAAGCACTACATGGTTTACCAGCCGTCCAACCGCAGTTCCTGTCTCACAAAATCAACATCTAACAATATTCATTCGAAGGTGGTGGATGGGGGAAAGGGGAAGGGTTTAACAAACAAAAAAATTCACGCCCTACACAATCTCACAATCCCACCTTGGTGTTATCCTGTCACGAAGCTTCAGAAACAATGTAAACTAAACAGTGGGTACAATCTAAACACTTTCGGGTCGGCATTGACACAGTTCTGGGTTACAGGGGGCATTACCCTTTACTTGGTGTGACCTGCAATCTGTGTTTTAAAATGACCCAGAAATGGGTCAAACTGACTCTAAGAACTGCCATACAATCCGAGCTAAAATCCCACTGTTTCCGGGTCAATCTGACTCCCAAAATGGTCAGGCTTCCTGGAACCCTTAATCCGGATCAATTCTGCGCGGGAGGTTTTTAGAGTGTAAAATCGCAACATATTTAATGTCATTTATCGTCAATTTCGTGTTCACTTTAAAGCATTTAAAATGATGGATCATAAATTATGTGTATAATGTAATGAATCTATACTACCTTGCTCAGGTATAGAACTTGACATGTAAACCAATAACAGCAGTAAAAAATGTCCGCCGCTGAATTTGACCTATTAAAAAACTCTGAGAGACGACCTGTTAAATTCTATTAAAGCCTTATAACTTAATTATGCAGGCCAAGGACCTATAACATAATGACAAACCAAGCACTGTGATTATAACTGGACACGTTAAATTGCGAGTTCGTGTTGACTACCTTGGCAGTGAGCATTTTAACACGAGAAAGAGATATGAAAATGTGCACCGAGACTATAAAGGGAGGTAGGCCTGTAGCACGAGGCTGTGATATGCCAACATTGTCATCAATTATTATATGAAGCTCGTTTTATGATAGTTTACCCTCATGCTCTTCTAAAAGCTTAACAGATTCTGTGATATTATTCAGTGACGTGCAATACAGTCACGGTGGTATTGACGTACATGTCTTTAAAAAAGTTTGTTTTTTACGTAAATTGAGACGTGACTGCCGAAGAAGGAAAAACCATAAAAATGTACTTATCACATTCAAGGTTTTTGTTTGTGGTCGGCGTATTGATTTAAAGTCAGACGAAGAGCATTTTTATTTAAAAACTCAGACATCGGCAGTCAATCTACGAACCGATTAGAATAATGTATTCTGTCCGGGCTAAGGCTTCAATTTCAGCCTCTCATGTTGTAGCCATGCCGAAAACACACGGCTTCTATGCGTAGATTAAAAAGTGTCAACAATTAATGGCCATAAAGACTGTTTTGGTGAGAAGCACTGCAGCTGTTGATAGTGTAAACTAAGAAAGGATTGCCTTAGAAGTAATAATGGTTTGGATACATTTTCACCGAAACATTTGAATCTGAGAAACGATTCCTGCATGAATCGTTTCTCGGAATTCTCTGGGTTGGTGTCCGTTGGGCGAATGCTGCGGCCGGAGATGCGGCTGGTACGCGCTGTCACCTCGCCTAAACAGGGACGGATTCGACGTTCATGTTAAAATACCATGACATGTTTTGCCTGTTTACGTCAGCAAGTGGACACACTGTATTCAGCTGAAACTTCCACATGTGACTTTAACTGTATCTTTCTTTATAACCTTGCCTATGAACCAGCACTACGGTGACAAAAACAAAACTCTAACCCTACCTAAAAAGTAGTCATGTCACAGTCAAAGCCAACTAGAGACTAGAATTTAGAAATGAAAATACATGTAGTTTGATTCCCTTTCTAATGGAAAAAAATCAATCGGCATTGTTAGTACAGTGTACACAGGAAACGTCACGAAGATGGCGGCACTATACTAGAAAAATATTCTATTCACACACAACGACACTTGATAAAACATCGAACAGCTGTTCTAAAGAAATGATGATACAACCGGAGACCCGTGTGTGGAAATATTCAGTTCAGAAACCAACAGAATTGACTGGACATGTGACAAGCAAATTCCTTCATCATTTATTCATTCGAACTGCCGTTGTAGATTACGGTGGAATGAACCATTTTGTGAACACGTCTCTAAGCTCAGACATAATTTACGTCGAGTAATGAAAATATTTCTAGTTAAAACCGAGTCGCTGCTTACCTTACGAATGTGGATTCAAGTTTTTATAGATAAATAATTACAGTTCTGTGATATATATAAAGGTGCTCACACACACGCACACATTACATCCCTGTGCAGACATCTTTTGTTCTTTCCTTTGTCCCCGACTTTAACGTCCCCCCATAGACTTTGTACACAAAATTCATTGTGGAGCACCCCAGTATTAAGAAATCCCCTGTGAAAAAAACCTTTGTTTTCCCTTTTCTTATTTGTTCTCGGTCTCCATAAGGTAGCAAACATTAATTAAAACTTGGAAACCCTTACTTGAAATAGAAACCCTACTGAAACCATCTGCAAACGAATCTCATTATCATAAAATAAAAGTGAAAGTCGTTTTTAAATACACCGTACTATTTTTATTCTATAAATGGCAATATTTTACAGCTATAGAAATCAATATTAAATGGCATGTTAGTGATGTCAGAGATGGTTATCTATACTTTGCTCAGGGATATAGTTGCAGGCTTTTTTTAAGGGATTAACTGTGAGTTGGACCCTTACTAACGTGTGATCTAATGCGATAGACGCAAGCTAATAAGCATACGCGATTTGGTATAATAATCGATTATAATACGTTGTGCAGGGACAGGATGCACCAAATTGAAATTGATCGGGTGGATTTGTAATACAGTTAGTGTTTTCAAATGATGACCGAACGTTGTCAACGTAAACGTATGATTATAATTCAATTCAAATAAATTTAACCGAAGCGAACTCCAGAAAGGTCTGGCACCTTTACGTTAAGGAATGAGAACTTGCAATGAAGACTGTACTGCGGGTATAAGGAACACAACCAAAAATGGCGGCGTTATAAAGAGTATAACAAAAGCTCGCTGGTGTATTTTATCTCCATCATTCGGTTTAACTGTTTAACTTGTTTCATATTTGGAACTTGCAACTCCCCCATTTACCCCCGTTAACCTCTGCTTGGTTGACTAATAGTGAACTAAAGTAAGGGAAATAACAGCTCTTTGTTTGTTTGTATAAAGATTTCGCGATTAAAATAGTTACAGAATTTACCATGCTAGCGGCGCAGACAGGGGAAATGTTTGGGGAATTGTACATTTTGATGATGCAAGCATCGAGTTTGTGACAGAGTCAGCGTACGTCATAAGAGAGGTAGTTGGCTTACGGAGCCATCGTATCGTAGATTTGTGCCAAATTCTGTAAGCTTTTGTCATCGAGACACAATCCCATGCATCTATCTGCCTTACTAAAAGGTGAATCATACAAAATGTTGAGTAATACCAATTTCGCATTTATTAAGTCTCGGTTACTTTATGGTGGAACAACTTGATAGTGAAACTTGGTAAAAAACACAACTTCATCCTAAATGTTCATGAAGTTGCGACACGCAGTCTAAATTAATCCACTTTCATCTTGTTTCACGTGAGCCCTTTACAACTAATTAGACAGAAGAACTAGGAGATATCAGGTATATTTCGATAATTATGAGCCTAGAAACAATCACACACGTCACAGTAACGCCGAGTCTATAGATCGTGAATACTCTGCACGCTCCATGGATAGGAACAGCTGCCAAGTTAAACGCAGTTGTCATTGTTGCTATGGGCAACTCCGCATCACGGAGACAAAAATCAAGACGATTATAGCGGACGTTGATGCACGCATTCGTGGCATACCGTAAAAAAATAGCAGATAAATCAAGGGCTATTCATGACAATCGGCTGTTTTACAATTTAAAATAAACACTTGTATATTTATCATCTAAAAGGCGCTGTAAATTACAGCTTCTTTGCAGAAACAACCAAGCCATGTTCGTGTACTATTTTGTATAGCAGTGATTTTCCCGATAACCTCACCTCGAATAAGTTGAAATTCTTATTTACTGCTTAATCTTCCCTTAAAAACTCCCGGGCCATATTTGACCCGCATCCCGGGTCCCACGGGGTCCCGTTTCTGGGTCAGGCCGACCCAAATACTGGTTTAAAAATGGAATTCTTATACTCGAATTCTGCATCAGCGTTACCTATCTTGTGTCATTTTGATACACTTTCCGGGTGACAATGACCCAGAAATGGGTCAGCCATTCTGACCCGGCAGATTACAATGTGTTCAGTTTGATGAACTTTCAAAAAATATATACCCTTGATTTTACACCCACTTCGCTGTGTGCCTGCTTGTTTTAAAACCAAAGCGTTCAAGCACACCAATTCGATAAGCATATTATAGATAAATCTGAAACGCTACATCAATTTTCCCACTTGGTGCCTTGCAATATGGTTTTTTTATTTATTATTATTATACAATAGACAGATTTTGTTGGCAACACAGTTGCAAGTCTGACTATACTGAGGCGCAATGAACTGAAGCCTCAACACTAACCATTCAAACAAACAAACAAACAAACAAAC
>CM021541.1:13943253-13971669 GCA_010994315.2 Pisaster ochraceus | reverse complement strand
TTTTACTCGGCCTAAACGTCCGCATTGTTCATGGTTTGGTGCCAACTCTCATCTCAGAGACATGGCACGTCACGTCAGTCGTCGAATCGGACACGAGCAATTTTGACATTAGAACGAGCTGGTGCTGGTGACGTCATATGTGCAGGGTGTAAACAACCTCGCACTAATTACGGTAACAGATTCAATCTCGACAAATGCAACTAACTTAACTAACAAGATTGTGTTTTTTTATTTGCTCGGTACTGCATGTTGTACGTTACAAACACGGCATTCCTTTGTTACTTCACCTTTCTAATAATTCCTATTTACAACCCACAGGCAATCAATCAATATTCTCCTGGCGCAGAGGTCGGTCACAGAAAACATAAATAGCTACCTTTTTACCAGGGCACAGACTTCGGCCTTGCAACTTCTTCTGACTAACCGATTGGCTAGACTCGAATGGCGCAGCTTACCGGACTATCACACCAAAATAATCGAACTCACTGATATCAGCTCTACCTAGTAACAGCTGAGAAGAAGGTAGAAGTATAAAGCATGCGTTCGCTATCTCACAGTCACCCAACTCACGCTCTAAAATAACAACCCGCGAAATGCGATGACGTCACAAACGCCTTTTAAAAAAACAACCCCACGCACTGAAGGGCTAATTATAACTGTCACGTGCACTACACCAAGAGTGAACGGCCACATCGCACAACAAAGAGGTTATTCCACGGTAAACATTCAAACACATAAATACCCAACTGTAAAAATATCACTGAATGTTCAAGTTTGCGAGAAATGCAGTACGGACGTTCCTGCTTTGTAGTGTACACACGTGCACACATGCATTGCTAAGCTTCACCTTACAAGCCTTGAGATTTTGTCACGGCAAACACCGAGATTAAACACAATCTTTGAAAACGACGATATTAAAGAGGGGCTCCAAGGTCAAATTCGTGTTTTTTGATTCGATCATTTTTCCAATAGATTGAGTCCTCGTGAAGGATGGGGGGAAATTACAAGTCTCCAACCCAATGATAAAATTATGTAAAATGACATTTTATTTGATACTCTTTTAGAGCAAATTATGAAGCATGACGTCATCGGACATCAAGAACAAATGGGTCTGTACATTTCAAAGGGGATTTTTTGCGCCAGTCAAAAGGTAAACTTTTAATGCCGCTTTGGTTGTATATCATCAACATTCAGGAATGAACTATTTAACAGAGCCGACACAGGTCATTATTTGAAATGTGACGTGAGGCTAGATACCCGCAAGTTTTCCACCCATTTTCATAAGGACCCTATTGGAAAATAAGTGGACCGCAAACTTGAGTTTGACCTTGGAGCCCCTCTTTACCTTGCTGAAATGTTCCATTTCCTGCGATCAAGACCATCCTTTCTTTCACAACATTCGCAGGTGCTACCGTTTGTATCTCCTAGATATAATGAATCTATTGGAAAAATGAGTGAACCGCAAAACTGAATTAAGCCATAAAGCCCATCTCTAACCATGACAAATCATTCTAATACTTTAGGTTTCCTGGGATAAAAACTGTTGTTTTTTAAACACAGTATTCCCAGATGCTACCGCTTCTATCTCCTTGATATAATCTGCTATAGTCAGTACCCGAGTCTCCGGAATGAAATGCTGATATAAGATGCCGCCGGGTCATGGCCTAAATCGTGACTAGAGTATTGGTTGCGTGTTCCATTCCAAACAGGAACTACATCAGGCAGAGATTCGTGATTCTCATAGACCACACAACCTATTAATCACCACACGCTAGTTAGAAATTTACTATTTATTGCTGTATTTCGGGCTCTGCATTCAAGATAACTTCGGACATCTTGTTTCATCGATAGATGTTAATTTTGTACCGGGATAAAATATAGTATTTGGATCCCCCCTCCCTTATATCGATGTGTATTGGGTACTATCCCCGAGCCCTGTGAAAAAAATATTCCACAGGCATATCACTCGGGTGGGATTCGCACCAACGACCTTTTTCCTGGAGATCAGATGTCTAACCAGTAGACCAAGACGAGCTTTCCCGCTGACTAGGGGCCTTCGAATCCTATATTGTTGTTATTGATGGGGATAAAGAATACTGTTTGGTTTTTGTCCTTACATTGTATCATCAACTTGTAAGGAAAATGTAACAATTATAACGGAGGGAAACAAGATAATCACTTGCGATAACTTTCAAAATAGGCCGTTATTTTTTTATTTTATTTTTTTTTTTTGGAAAAAGGAAAGCTTTATCTTATGCTAAAACTACAGGCCTATTTTGTGGAACGATCAACCAAAAAATTGTTTTTTAAAAATCCAAAAACAACAACAAAACAAAAAAAAACTAATTTTAAATGTTACTTTGTGGAAGAAAAAAAAAACCAAAACAACAACAAAACAAAAAACAAGAAACTAACCAAATTTAAAATGTTAATTTGTGGAAGAAAATTTTCAATAAAGAATATTATTTCTCCCTTTTAAGACGAGTCGTGTTGGCCATTTAACCATTACTGTACACTTACAACAATAAACGATCTTGCATTGCGGTTTGTATGCAAATCCACTCCACAGTCCGACTATATATACGTCGAGGCTCAATATGTTTCTACACAACCGCGGCGCAGAGTCCACCTACCGTCACCGAGGTTTCGTCCGCCATTTTGAATCAGCGTGTCGCGGTCAAAACAATATCACAAAATGACCGAA
Organism: Pisaster ochraceus; assembly: GCA_010994315.2. NCBI lineage: Eukaryota > Metazoa > Echinodermata > Asteroidea > Forcipulatida > Asteriidae > Pisaster > Pisaster ochraceus. The sequence goes on along the minus strand of CM021541.1, from coordinate 13,968,965 downwards.
TAATGTCTAAAGCACACGTTTAGCGTGAACCAAAGTCGAGGTGTAGACGGATACCTATACTTGGAAGCCTACTAGCCAACTCACCTCGGTTTTCGAAAATAAAAATCCAAAGTCATCAAAATCTTTCGAAATCACTATAATCAGTACGCATACAGGGTCAAGCACGACATATAAACCAAAAAGCGGAATAAATCAACCCCCAACACGCACACAATCTGATAAAATATGGATTATTTTTTTGCATGACATGATGCTCATTTCTTCCAGGACCGAAAATGGCAGACGTCATCATGGATTCAGGGCACGGTGGGCCACGTACCAATTGATTTAGCGTCTGCCATTACATGTTGAGTTTTCACATTTTAAACATCACATCCAACTACAGCTACCTTGTAGGCCCTACCTTTGCTGTTTTGCTGTGGAAATTTACTCATTCCAACTAACGACGATTTAGATAAATGAAATGAAAAAACCCACTTTATTCCGCGTACAAGTTCTACTCTTTCGTCTCTACTAGTTTAGTCCCGTCTTAAACGGAGGATAAGTCTGAAATACAAAATTCGAACAAAAAATGATTCGGGAAAGCCTTTTTGTGCGAAAAAAACTTGACCATGATCGTAAATTTTCCATTGAAAACGTATTGATTCAGCTCATCAAAAACGAAACTTTCGTAATCCTAAATTGAGAGAATGGCCTTCTCAACTGGAACATAGACATGAAGGCAACACAGAGTAAAATGCGTCCAACATTCTAACAATAAACGCAATTTAACGTCATAATTCCTAGTATTGGTTCAATGTTATTTTTGACACAAAACATGCCGACCAACCACAATTTACACATCAACAGAAAATCTCAAAATGTCCGCCATTGCGCACCTCGTTACACCAAACCATTTTTTGACCATACTGATGATTTTGAGCACAGTTTAAGTAGTACCGAAAAACCATGCACAGCGAGCATTTTTTAACCATTCCTGTCAACAAGCAGCGATGTTTGGCAGCGATTTGTCGGCTATTGAAAACACCCGCAGTGCTCACATTAGTAATCTATTTCATATCACAACGTTTATATCATACCTCGTAATCAGATACCCAACGTACAGATCGTCTCAGCCTTCGTCACAAACACCGGCAGAATGTTTCAGGTACGCCGACGCTCGTTACACTCTGTTCCCATCGGTTAAACGGAGTAACACGTCATTGCCTCGCAGCACTTAAAGCGAGCCCTTTATCAACACTATTGATGCGGCATTATTACATTGCAATCACTGACGACAGAGCGTGAATGTGGACGGTGTTCGTTCTGTTCACTGGAGTTAAACAAGTCATGGAGTATACAGCCTTCACATCCACGTTTAATACACTACGCGCTCTAAACATCTATCTCCCGTTTGCGGAAAACCGTAGAGAAATACTACCTCAGGAAATGGCTTTAAAAAGCTTCAGATTTTTTAGCATTGTTCTCGAGCTGCCAATGACTGGTGTGTCACTGCATTACATGCAAAAGCCACGCAGGCTTACGGGGCTTCGTGGCCTTCGCCACAACATTCGATTTCATTTTGGCCCAAAGAGCCGACGCCTTGTGTCGAAAAAGAAAGAGCAAGTGTTCAAATGTCAGTTGAATGTAGTCAGCGTCCTCCCATCGTGGTTTTAGTTCAGTTTGTAGTGTATTTTTAGCGCTGTGGTTATTGTTAAGTGGCAGTAATCATACCAAGAGCAGCGTCATGCAAAGCAACCAGTGAAGCGTAAACGGTACGTGTGCGATGACATAAAAACATGAAATTTGAATAAATGTAGAGAGCCTTATGTGAGGATATATCAGACTGTCAAATCCTGTTTGTAACGCAACAGCAGTCTCCTCCAGCCGGGAAACGATCACACAATTACGTCCATTCTGAGGAGAAATGGGCGTATTTCCAAACAACATATTTACAAACACATAATAACAAATGTAGTTTCGTCTTCAATAGTTGGCATGATTCCAGTTCCATTAAAAAAAACACCAACAAACCCCAAAGGAACAACCAAACAAACTAATAAAATCACTCAACAAAAACAATAACAACCTTTATTTCCTTCTAAAAGAGAAACCATTTTGTTTTGCACAGAAACCGAAAACCTATTACAAGTGATCTAAATATATATACGGGGATAAGTGAGTGACGTTGAGTTCAAATTTGTCCATAACTCCGCACATAATGTAGCTTGAGTATCATCCACTGTGCCATTCATTTAAACCATATTGAATTGGTGGCCATCAAGTTGATATTGGGAACTGTATGGGTTGGGGAAGAGATGATATTTCTGGTACAGTTCTCGTTCTCACCCAAATCAACCACATGGTAATATTATTATTTACCCTGGTTCTGTAATCCCGTCGGAAATATCGTCACACACTTCTCGTAAATTCTTAAAGGGATTGTACAGGATTGGTAAAATATTTAAAAAAACATCCTTGTTAAATTTTAGTCTGAACCGATTATGAAGTTCACCCCAGAATCATTTTGTCTGTAAAAGATTTTCCCTCTGAAATGAAGTCATTTTCGAGATGGAAGACTGTATCTGAAAATCTATTTTAAAAACTTAAAAAAAAAACACGCAACAGCAGATTTCGGTTATTACAACCAAAGGACAATGTGTATCGTGGTTGAAAATTGCGCAATTTTTATTTATTTATTTTATTATTATTATTTTTTTTTCTTCTCCTGACTCACACAACGGATTAAGCCCAAACTTTCACAGGTTTGTTATTTCCTGTATAGGGTTGATCACACAAAACATGAACACTGTCTGCGACTATTCTGTCAGCTCCACCAATCCTGTTCAGCACCTTTAAAACATCATGTTTTGTTCCTCATGATTTGTTTCCAACCGAACGGAATTTAAAATCTGCATTCTATCTGGCGATAGAATAGCAACTACGACACGTAAAGAGTAACTTAATTAGTAATTTACGCAGAGAGAATAAACTGCATAGTATAAATGCCTCGCACTAATTAATTGAACCTACGTCAGCATTGGTAAAGTGAAACTTGGCGGCTATCGTATTCGAGATAAAGTTTCGCGTTGGATTTGAACTGCTTTCTTTAGCGATATCATGACCCTGCGCATATATAGATAACGCAATATAAGACAATCTTATATAATGGTAAAGCTGCGATGTTTCGCCGTGATGTATAACCGAGGATCAACTTGACGTTGGTTTCCTAATCTTATCTCGTGAATCAAATGTTTGGTGAAAACAACTCTGACTTGGATGCCTTGACAATAACAAAAAAAAGTGAAGGAAACACTGAAGTGTTAATAATCAATGACTAAAAAAACGGGTAGATACCGGTGTATGTTGATTGACAAACAGCCATGGGGGCTTACCGCTTGATCATTGCATTACTTTGACGTGCAAACATGTACACTATAATGTTTATGTTTTTCAAGTGGAATAAAGCCAGTATACTATATTTTCTGCTGAATGGAACAATAATAACAACCGGTACACTCTACAAACGAATTGCGGGTCAGAATTTACCCAGATCCCGGGTCCGGGGGGACGGGCGTTGACCAATTTCTGGGTCATGTTGAACCGAAAACTGTTTTTTGAAAATGAGATTTTAACTCGGATTCTGCGTAATTTTGACCCTTATCTGCGTAATTTTGACCCTTATCTGCGTAATTTTGACCCTTTTCTGTGTAATTTTGACCCTTGTCTGCGTAATTTTGACCCTTATTTGTGCCATTTTGACACTGATTTGGGTCATACTGATTTAGAAATGGGTCTGGCCCCGCGGGACCTAAATCCATGTCAATACTGGCTCGGGAGTTTTGGATTTCGCTTTTTCAAAATATCTGAGTCATTGCACTAAGGTGCACTCTAAAAACTGCCGGGTCAGATTTGACCCTGATCCGGGTCCAGTGGGCCGGGTCCCGACCCCTGTCTGGGCCAATATGTACCGCAATATGTGTCAAAATGACCCAGAAATGGGTCGAAATGATACAGAAATGGGTCAAAATGACGCAGAAATGGGTCAAAATGTGACACAGAAATGGGTCAAAATGACGCAGAAATGGGTTAAACTGACGCAGAAATGGGTCAAACTGGCGCATAATCCGAGTAACAATCCCATTCGTAACTATGTTACAGGTCAGCCTGACCCGGAAATGGGTCGGGCCCACAGGAATCCGGAATCAAAGTCAATTCTGCACAAGAAGTTTTTTAGAAATGTAGGTTCTAAAAAGTACTTGCAGAAACGTGTGTTTGTAATCTGCGTTATCAATTGAAGCAGCCGGGTTTTAACCGAAACACATCATTCATCTTTAAAATGTAAACCAAGTTATACTCTCATCATGTCCAAAACATATCAGCTATTCCTATAAAAACACATGGTCTAAAGACAATACTTGATGCAACGCTTAAATCGTACAATATGCCTTGTAGTATAATTTAATAAGATATTCCCACCGAAAATTAGAACCCATCGATTGTTCTCCATTTAATTCATTTATAATTCGATGTCAATAACACTGATCTATATTCTCAAATACTACGCGATTCGCCACTATTGACCACTGAAAGCTTTTTAATACACACTGATGCTAAAAGGTTACACCAATTGATAAATATTTAAGTTCAGTAGAGTGACAATACCACTTAACCGTTTTCCGAATGGTGGAGTCCTTTTATTGCGTGATCAAACCCACATAGGACTTTTCCATTTGAAGGAAAGGTAAAACAGACATTTGAGGGCACAGTGAAATCATTCAAATTCAGTTCATTAAGTTGTTTATAATCAACAAATAACCAACTTGTGACAATTTAAACGAATTTGATTGATTTATTTATTTTGGATCTGGTGTTGTTTGTGTTGTTAAAATGTTTACATTTTGCTTAATTTATTTACTTAACTAGTAAATAAAGTTTCGCTTGTTTTTTTATTTGTTTTTATCATCACTAGTATTTCTCTGGAAGATTTATTGTATTTGTCGTTGTTGTTGTTCGGGTTGTTTGGGGATTTATTTATTTTGTATTATTTATTCATTTAATTTGCTAATTATTTTTGTGTCTTTTAGTTGTTATATTTATTTTTTTCTCCTTAAATTTTTGCTTTTATTTCTCCGGAAGGTATATCTTATTTATCAGTTTTAGTTATAATGTTTTATTTTACTTTATATTATGTCAAATTATTGCTTATACTTCTCTGGAGGATTTGTACTGGTATGAACTTCGTAATGAGTTTTCTAAACTACAGTGTAATGATACCCGATATAGTTGCCAATCCTTGCACTTCGTCTTCTTTAACGAGAATGGATCTCAAGTTATAAGATTCTATCTCCGTGATAAGTTGAAGTGAAAGATCGATTTGGGGACGAGGTTCGTCCTCTTCAAGAAATGAGCACGCGCTGCAGAGATACCAACCGTCATCGGGCGTCCCGAGGCTTGTTACATTGACTTAAACCGCACGGGTGTCTATTACACGACGTCGTGTGGATGTATCCCATTTTATTGTCATCACCACCCCTCATGCGCCGAGCATGAACCGAACACACCGTTGGTCATGATGCAACAAATCGATATACATTTACTATGCGTAGAACAATATACATAGGTAGATTTACGTGTTATCAGTATCATGGGAGTTTTCATCATAAACATGACAACCAAATGTAAGATTGAAACAAAATCCCCCCCTTTTGTACACTCTAAAAACTCACGGGTCAAAACTATTGACCCCCAAATTCCGGGTCCCAAGGAGCCCGATCCACTTCCGGGTCAGACTGACCCGTAAAGAAAAGTGATTAGATTCTGCATCATTTTGACCCATTTATGGGTCATTAAAATACAGATTCCGGTTCATTCTCACCCAGAAATAGGTCACGCCCCAAGGGACCGGATCTGGGTCAAATCTGTCCATGAATTTTTTAGAGTAGAATAATGCGTTTACAACACAATCATTTCCTTGTACATGCATCATTTACATGTACATGATACAGTATCGGTCTGTATCCACAAACAGCATTCATATACGACATGCAATACATGCAGTGGGGCCCATTTTAAAAACAGTGATAACTTGTGTCGATCGATCAAGTTCTCCAGGTTGATACTGTAATGTCGACATTATCACTTTATATTCTTCCACCATGGCTATTTTGTTTCCAAACACGGTCTGACATTTATTGATCCGGAATCGATAACTTGACTATTATATAGGGGGAAAGCAAATGCATACGATATTTTTATTTGATGATTCTATCCAGTATGAAGTATGGATCGAGTTCAGTATTCTTGTGATCGGAATTAACGCTGACAAAATATTTATAACGAAGACAAGGAAATAAAATCACCCACGTTACATTATTATAATTGAGTAGGCCAGTTATTTTTCTAGATTCAGAACGCGGTATAAAAGCCTTCTATAAAATTAATATCCATGTGTTGACAATGTCCTTAATTCCAACAATGTCCATTAAATATATCATAGTTCCAACAATGTCCATTGAATACGTCATAGTTCCAACAATGTCCATTAAATATATCATAGTTCCAACAATGTCCATTCACTAGTTCAAACAATGTCAATTAAATATAGCATAGTTCTTACAATGTCCATTAAATATAACATAGTTCCAACAATGTCCGTTAAATATAACATAGTTCCAACAATAAAAGCCTATTTGATTAGTTTGCCTGACGTTAAAACCGACAGTGATCCGAATAGTGTAGCGTTACAAAACACCATGTCGATAACTGGCGTTATTGCGTTTGTCCACACAAGTAATGTATAGGCCCACGTTCCACCATATGTCATCCAATACAGTAATATAAAACTGGCAAGCTGCAACACAAGAGTTGAAATGAATTTACGAACTGACGCATATTAATGCCGTGTTAGAACGGCCCGTGTAGTATAGCGCGGTATAATAATTGTCCATTCACTTTCAATGAAATTGAAACTTAACCACAGACTTGGCTGGAAACTCCCCCCCCCCCTCACACACACACACGCACCCTTACCGATGGTGTCTTGTGGGGTCCTGCTGATGTTGTTCTATTATTTCCTTTTCTAAAGAATTCTCCTGTGGGGTCCAGGTTCCACAAAGAATTTCTTGTGGGGTCCATTGTTCTGTTGTGTTTTGGACTCCACAAGGATCGGTGGGTGTGCTCACCCCAACAAGAACAAAACAAAAACATTTCTAGACAATGATATCAACCCTATACGGTACGCAATTTCTTCGAAGAAAAACAGAAAACGAAAACAAAAATGTTCGCGTTTTGCATCATTTCATTGAAAACAAAAAGGAGGACACCCTTACTTTTCTGAACATCCGATGATTTGGAATAATGCACTTCTAGAGTACAGCTCAAACAATTGTAGGCCTAATGTTTAACCAACAATTATTGACAGGGCACCAGAGCAATAAAGAAACTGTCATGCATTTTGCCTGGTAACCTGTTTCAGCTTAATACAACAAAGGGTCGTTGGACTGCGATGACCAACCCCACAACCAGTTTCCCTAATAGGAAACATGAAACAAAAAAGTCAAGATGGATAAAATATTATCAATCGACAGGAACCTTCACAAAATTATGGAATTTATTATCACAGACTACATTACACATCTGCAGTCCAACTACGCATGGTCGCAACGCACTGCATTATTATTCCCCTCCTTTGTCATGAAATATATCACAAAAACATCATCATTGTTTGGGGGAAAATATATTCATTCCACAATACAGTGATGGTAAATCAGATTACCTAGGCCTATTAGGCCTATATATTCATAATTCCAGCTGTCAAGGTGTCAAGAAATGTAGACATTTTATCTTAAATACGACTTGTCATATGAAAACAAAAGTCTGTAAATTTGTAGCTATTGATATTTTCTCGGGGAAAAAATATGTTCCGTTCAGAGTTGAGCAATGATTGTTATTTAAAGGTAGGATTCTCCCAAAGATCGCCTAAAGACGACTTCGGAAGATTCAAACTATTTCCATGGTGTCCGTTTCTGAATGCTCAGGTCAGAGATGCGGTTGGTACCCGCTGTCACCGCACCTCGCTGAACGTGGATGGATTCGACAATCTTGTGAAAATACCGTTTTTCCCGCTTTCTAAGCAAGTAGACACTGTATTCAACTGAAGCTTTCACACGTGACTTTTATTGTATCTTTCTTGATAATTGTTACCTAAAAATTTGCACTACGTGCCAACAATATTAAACGATGACCCTACATTTCATATATAAAATGCATATCATAATAGGCTTCAAAGATTTGTTTTCAAGATGGCGGAATTTTTCAGGTGATCGAAATTCTTAGGTGAGAGTGACCACACTCTAACAAAAACTCCCCGGTCAAGAGTTGACCCGCATCCGGGTCTCAGGGGACTTGACCCATTTCCGGATCACGGGCTGCTAGGAAAATTGCTAAAATAAATAGGATTTCAACTCGTGTTTTGCGTCACTTTGCACCCATTTCCGGGTCAGGCTGCTCGGAAAAATTGTTTGAACAAATAGAATTTTAAATCGAATTCTACGTCACTTTGACCCGTTCCTGTGGGCCACTTTGAAACAGATTACGGAGTCATCCCAGTGATGGATAAGGCTCCACGGGACCCGTGTACAAACCGGGTCAATTCCGACCCGGAAGTTTGTCGAGTGCATGCCCCTGTTTTTATTATATTGCTTTACATTTCCTTGTAGTACATCGCACCTTGTACTTTGCCCTTGTCTATTTGAATAGTAACTTCTACTTCCAAATTAGGGATTCTTGTTCCACAACAGTGCAACTATACATTCATATTTTTGTGGGTGTAGTATCAATGAGTTTACGTATAGCTATAGGCGAGGCCATGTTCGAGGCATTCATTATAGCAGAACATTACAAAGCTTTCCTAGCCGTTTCAAAGCTTTCACGATCTCCACCTCGGGATTGATGCCTGGAAACTAATTATGCTAATAGATCTCTAATAGCAATTGCAGAATGGAAGACTTAGAGTGGCTCCTATCACGCAACCAAGGCATTACGTGACTCTATTATAATTGGTACTACCGATATTTTATCATGAAATGATTGCAGACAATTGGCGCTATTATTTTCTAAAACTCGAAAATAAAAAAAAGGTGTTTGTCAGATTGAAACTATTGGTACGTACTACGTACGTCTTGAAAATATGAGTCCATTCCAAAAGCAAATCAACCAGGACGGAGGGGGTGGTTAGGAATGACGTCTCGCTGTAGTGAAGAAAATCGACCAACAGTATCGAATAAATTCGTACATCTAACCCCGTCCACGTACACCCAAATCATCACGTGCATATAACTTGCAGGTCGTACATCAAATCTCGCATAAACAGATGATCAAAATTCGTACAGTGTGGGCGCGAAAATTTGGCGCCGGTTTTCACAAACGGCCTCAACCAATATTGGCCGTTTTTGCATTAAAGACTCGATAACAGCCATTATTGACGTCTTTTTGACTGAGTTTTGCGTATCCTATTTTAAAGGTAGGGTCATGACAACGTAATGCTGATTTAATAGGCAAAATGATCAAGAAAGATACCTAATGAAAGTAACCTTTTATAGTTTCAGCTGAATACAGTGTCTATAGCTACTTGTTGCGAAAATAAACAGTCACGGAATTTTCACAAGAACGTCAAATCCATCCACGTTTTTTTTAGCGAGGTGACAGCGGGCACCACTCGTAATCTCTGGCCGCAGCACTCACAACGGACACCACGGAAATTTGAATCTCCAAAACTCGCGTCGAGTCGAGTTTTGGAGATTCAAATTTTCAAAAATACTTTCTTATATTGACTTCTAATCAACGATGGGACTTCAGACGAAATAATTTCGCAGTAATTTTTACAACTTACTTGGTTAGAAGAACAACAGCTTTGGTGTGGATATAGTATAAAGCATTTTGAGAATTATTTCACTTCGAAGTACTGCTGTTATGGAAAAACTATCACATTTTATCGCCCAAAATTTGAATCTGAGAAATGTTACTGTCAGTAACGTTTCTCAGATTGTGTATTCCTACTACGGATTATGCTTCCTGCGAGTGAACATATTCGCTCCGGATTTTTGGCGATATCTCGAAAACACGACCACCTTTTGAAATGAAATTTTCACAGGTTAGTTTTATTGTATGTATAGGCCTACCTACATTTATATAGGATTAAACAAGCGAATGGTTCCAAAAACCAAAGGTGTGCTTTGCCTTTTAAGGGTTATCAACAAGAAAGTAGAGCGTAAAACGACTCACAGATCACGCAATAAACGCCACGGGTACATAAGGTCGGTCCGTTTATGTAAGTGCGCTCAATTAACTATCATCAACGGTTTAAAAAGCTAAATGTTTTATGTAACTGCTAGTTCCCGCTCAACACTCGCCTCCATTGCAAGTTTCTGCGGATGCCAAAGGAGACTCTAGCCACGAGCATCTGTGGTGCTACAAGCTACATCCCATTCTGAGGAGATAATGCAGTAACGCACCAGACCCAGAACCAGACTATAGAACCAGATTGTTTAACCCCGATGTATACAAACACACACAAAGTGTCTCATTCATTCACCAACGACATCGTCGAGTCTCGTTTTCGACGTCCCAACCTTGAACTCGTTCCAAACGGGATATATTATGGAACCTTCCATGTGTTCATGATGCCTTAACACACGCATTAAAGTTCGAACAACAAAAAGTCTGTGGAATTTTAAAGACAAAATGTTCATCAGACTGTTGCCTCTATTAAAAGAGGAAACAATTGTGGTTACAAATAGAGACACAAGGGATTATTAAAAGATAGACAGGGGATCATACGGCAGAAAGAGTTCCCATAAAAACGGTAGCGCAATGGAGAGTAAAGCAGGTTAAGTTCGATTAACCCAGAGCACGTTCCCCATCTTTCAACTTTGTAGTAATACGGCCTACGTCCGTTTCTGTAGAGTGCGTTCACCCATACACGATGACAATGACAAAGCCCTTATGGTGTACAATAAACATAACAAAGTAAAGCGGGATTGGATTTGGGGATAGGAAGGTAACCGAACTGTTTGGGTTTTGACGAGAGGCGTGTTTCACGTCGAGAGATGCTTTCGTTTCGTTACCAAATAGCTATAAAGATGATTGATTCTATAATGTAGCCGTGTTTATGGCAACGTACCTCAACCGGAACAGTCGTGCCAACCAACGACACGAACGCGTCATTATATGAATTCCACATTGATTATAGATATCTACACGTTTTAGGTACTTGATGTGAGAACAATCAAAGGGTTGTCAAGTTCCTCACCCGTGCCTTCGACCATACATCAGACAGGTCAACTCACAGCTTAGCATACTCCCATCACACAGTGACGTGAATCTAACCGATGTTTTAAACCGTGATCGAGCAACAAATTATGACTCACCGATAGGCAGCAACCGGGCTGGCATTGTCTACGTCAGTCACCGTTGGGCGCTGACTCGACAAAGATAATCATCAAAAATAATTCCTTGCAAATCAAACAAACGGATCTGGCACAATTTCACACTCTATGTAATATCTTCAAAAGAAACCACTGCAGTGCTATCTATAAAAAGCAAGGCATTTAGTAAGTCCTCCCTTGTTGACATTTCAACACCATCTACAATATTAAAAAGCAGACAAAAGAAAAGTGCAATGAACAGTGAGAGAAGGAAAACTGTTGATAATCTTCCAGCAGACCACCAGCAGAACGTCGAGCATGCATTTCGGTTGTCGACACTCGTATAAGACACAGTGTCGACAACATAAATACTGGACTGGTATATAAAACCCGCCCCTTTGCCATTATGCACGACATAATGGCGGCGGTCTGAACGTACAACAACGCGGACACACCCAATACACGTATACCGTGTGTTGTCATAGCTCTGCTGTTTACGTCTACCGGCTGTGGCTGAGGGCGTCAAATATTGACGTCTGTGAGATACAAATGATCTCTATTAGCCACATACAGCCAAAGCCACTGCGTGCCCGAACTGCCGGAAACCCAATCCGCGTGCGAAGCCCCACTCCGAAACGGAAATCCAACCGGATCTACAGCTGAAGTGAAAGTCAGGGGGATAATCTCCGAGTCAACCTGATCAACAAAATAACACTTCACCCGTCGTAATACAATGACTGGCCCGTTCTCATTTTCAGTGCAAGAACGTCTTTGCATGTACGGTAACTCTGTAACTGCCACCTTCCTAAAACCAGCGACGGTCCGTAATCTATTTCCAAGAAATTGTCATGGTTGCAATCCAACCGGATCCACAGCAGAGAAAGTCAGGGAGTTCATTCTCTGCGTCAACCTGATGGATAAAATAACACTCCGTCCATAGTCTAGTAATACAAAGTCAATGACTTGCCCGTTCTCATCTTTATACTAACTACACACACAAACTTCTTTACATGTAGGGTAACTCTATAGCTGCGAGTTTCCTAAATACCCGGCGACGGTCCCGTAATTTATTCCCAAGAAAATTATTGTCTCAACGTCCTGAGAAGTCTCCAAATCGATTCTCAAGTTTACCTATCGAAGTTTCTTAATTAGCACTCTAATTTATTTCTTAGAAAAGAGAACCATTAAAATTTGCCCTTCTTCTGCGTTACATTGTAATGCAAGATAATATCTTTGAATATACATTGTATACAATAATACGACAACCTGAATTTGACGGGGTGATTTAAATACATTTTTTCGTCGCCTGCATGAACAAAACTAAACATGCATACGTACTTTGCTGCGTGAAAGCTTCAATTTACAGTAAACAAGACACTGGCTCGTTCCACTTTTGTTCGAGAATGATACCCGTCTGGACAGTATCTCCAACGGAAGGTCGAAGGCACGAAGCATCGGTTACTTTAGATGTGTGCGATTTCTTCGGATTGAACAGCAACGCACTTTATCTTGCTGCAAGCAAATAATCAATGATACACGGGCAAGCATTATGAGCGGCACCTAGGATTTACGTCGACGTAAAACGAATGCACGTGGCGATGCCTATACTCTTTATTAAACATCCACCCAACATCAACGACGATCGGGACTATATTGTACACAAATACTTGCCTTCAACGCTGTTATTTCTTTGTCGTGAAGATGACAGACAAACGAGTCCAATAGGAAGAACCAGCGAGCAGCTGATGATACAACCATCAACGGTACAAGTCAAGAACTGTTAACGAGTCGCAGCTTCCAGCTTCTGAGGGGGGAAATAAACCTCAAGTCTGCTCCAGACCATCGTTGCATTTTTAACCGCAGTGCCGCTTTCGTGAGTACAGAGAGCCCGTGCTGACGTCAAAATGTTTTTTTTCAAAACGAAAGCCCGGCTTTAAATGCAGTAAAAATGTCCTGCGGGGTTGTGAACGAAGTCAGTCAGCGCGATATTATATTGTTGGTAATCGGTATAGGAGAACGATGACACTCCTGGTTTTTTTTTCCAGCCGAGCAGCAACCTTGGACACCCTAGCTGCCGGGGCGGAAGGTGGGATCAAAACACACTACTGCTGCCGTTCTATGAAAACCGTCTGCATTATACCAGGCACCCCGGCAGAGAAAAAAACCTGCATTATAACAAAGAGATCGGGGGTTTATACGCGCGAACGACCGGGCGCGGGCCGGCCGGGCGTTCTCAGTCGCTGGGTATTTCGAAGCTGTGCAAACAACTTACCAGGAAAATAGAAATATTGGAGTGTGTTTTGTGCGGGTACACATTATGATAAGGGTCTGCCAAGATGTATATCTGAATCAAAGCGGCTGACTGCCACTAAATCGACCTCAAAAAACACTGAATCGAAACTGCTTGGTATACAAACAGGATACTCCAAACGTGACCCGGGAAAATACGTGTCTCTTTGTTTTCTTCAACTGATATTAAAGGGTTTCTATAAGTAAGGCATTGAAATCGTGCACGTACAGGTTTTGTTTTGTTTCTGTTTTTGGGGTGGTTGTTCTTTTGCGGGTTTTGGGGGTGGGGGTGATGGCTATGAGGTCACTGCACGAAAGTGCATATCGTTCAAACTTAGTTATAAAATACACATAATGGTAACAATTTTAATGTGCTCAAATAATATAGGGCAGAATTCTGCGCTTCCGACGCCCTTTAAATGGTACGGCCCTCTATGGTACGTAAGCGCAGAATTTCGCGGTAAGCAGCGCAGCATGAAATCTGTCCCTGGTGCATCAGTCGAAATGCCGTAAACACTTAATATTTAAACGCATTATGCCAGCGAAGTTATGTTCACTGTTATATTGCAACTGTTATCATTAGTTCAAAAATGTGTTTATTTTTTACACAACCCAGTCTATTGAAGTATGAGCCATTCAAAACTCATACGGCGCCCAGTTAATTGTTTCTTAAAACTTATTAGTTTGGATTTAAATATATACATAGGTACATACAAAATCATATTTCATAGTCAAGCTCTAAAAAACATTTCAATTGTGTCTGAAAATCCCGTGACAAAATCATAATTAATTGTATTGCATCAAAATCTCTTAATAGATATTGTAAAATGTTCTTGAACGATATGGCAAGATCCAATCTATGTAATTTACTTTCTGTCTACTTCATGAGGCTCAGAGCAATATATATATATAAACCCATCAGGAGTAGTTCCTATCCAAAATGTCTTCTCTCTCGCCCGTAAAAGAGGGACTGCATGCGGATATTAGCTAAAAATAATAGCTTTGTATTAATAATTGTATGTTACGACCTTGCTTAAAATGGAACAATAGCGGCCTGGTCTGTGTGTTCATTCGGGCAGAACTAAATAGTGAATATCCAGTCATCTATGACAGTATCAACCGGCGTGCGGTTAATACGCACACTGCCTATACGTTTCGCATAATTTTTGCGAGAAAGCTGGGATCAGTTCGTGCGCCATTTTTTTGCAAATGCAAAGTCGCTACGAAACGCCTTAACGTACAGAAGTTGATTTTTTTTTTTTTTTTTTTTTACTTCACGTTAACGTGGTTTCATTTAATTGACTACCTCAGTTGATGCAAGTCATACAGTTTGAATCCTACCCATACTGACAATGGAATCGACCTTTAGCTACGAAACGCATGAAACTGACCCCTTTAAGCGTCTTAAAAATCTTAATTCATGGATGCCATTTGTCGTTATATGTCGCGGTCACGTTCTCTCATCAGACGTTCAAACGAGCCGTCCCTTCATAAAGTGTAGCCATGTTTAAGTATTTATAACCTAAAAACGATTTGAGACAAGGCTAACTAATTAAAATGGGGGCTGAACTGTTCTTTTACTTAATCCACTTCAGTTTAACATAAACCGACAAGATCATTTTTAGTTTATTTTGCAATGAAACTATTTAGAGCTATGGTCCAAAAAAGCTCAAAGTATCAGGTATTAAGGTATTTCAAACCCCGAACCTGGTCTAAAAAGGTCCATTTCAAAATTGTTGCCAAAAAATTAAGACTAATGAAGAGTCATTTAGGATTCTGCAACGCAGCCAACTTTGACCATTTTAAAGCAAGTCCTATTGTGCGAACAACCATACTCTCTCAATCTATGTCGACAAATCTACAGACGACCAATTCTCCACGGTGTTCTTTTATAACCCCTTCATTTTAACAAACAAAGAAACCCACAAAATATTGCATGTATTTAGAATTTATTTATAGTTATCCCAAAGGAAAACGACGACTGTCGAGCTCCATATCGTATTAAGTACCGTAATCAATATGGTTGTTGCAGCAGAACGAGGGATATTGTCTGAATTGTTTGATACACCAGGAAAGCTTTCTGACCCTTTACGTTCCTTGAACTGTTTCATCGATTTTCACTTTTATTGATATATAGCAATACGGATACCTTGCTATGGTTTGCATTAAAGCAGCGGTTTGGATACTACGTGTATATTTAGCTGATTTTACGTCACCTGATGACAGCGGGGTGGTGGCTGTATTTTTTTGCCAGGTGGGGGCGTGCTCAAATGTCGCAAACCAGAGCCTCCTTTTGACAGAGTTGCGACAACTTGCGATTATAAGTCATTTTGTGTCCCCCCAAAATGCATGGACAAATGCTGGGTACCAGACTAGTCTGCCCATTGGGTTGTGCTGCATGTGGACCGAAAATGGCATCCAGCAACCACGTGACCGAATAAAACTGGTCCCTCTTATGTCGCTACTCTCTCACTCTGTCGCTCACACGACGAACTTTTTACCAAACATTCAGTTCCATCATACGCATTCTCGATGTTATCGTCTTCATTAACAGTCAAGCGAAAGCGACTGGCAGCCCCAAATAGCCAGGTCCCCGTGTTCGTGCCCAGCAATTTAATTGTCATGACATGATTGTAAAGCAGGCAACCCAACAAAGATGGCCGTCGGTTACGCGACGAGGGCCCGCGGCGCAAATTGTTTGAGTGTAACTGTCCGTTTCGCCGCACGTAGCTTCCAAATATCTGGCATACCACATCTTTCAGGTTGTTTCCATGGCGACCGTTGCTTGGTTACTGATGAGAGCATTGATAAGATCACCATTGTGTTAAGGGGACATTTACATAACGTCATTGGTCTCCGCATGAAACCGGCGTCAATATCAATTTAAATGAAAAAAGCAACATCGTTTCAAAATAAACACTATTATCGAGATCATTGTTATACAGAACTTCATATTGCCCATCGCAGTCAGTGTGGACGCTAAATTTCCCATGATGTTAATAAATTGAATTCCTTTCTACAAACAACAAAACCTCCGAGAACAAATTGTAATAATATTATAGCAACACTTGAGCAGAACAACTTAGCTCCAATGCCTAGTTAGATGCGAATGTATTTCTTTTAAAGGATCGTTTATCAACAAACAGTTCATAGTATAACCGAATGATTATCGTTTTATTCACTCAAGAGCATAACTAAAGATGCACAAAATAAAATAAAGCTTTTTTTTCTTCACAGAATTGTAGTAAAGCCAAATATAGGGCCCTAGTGTGTATCATTGACAAGTTTTTCATTAACCTTTAATTCAAGAGTTCGGTTAAACACTTCGCTTTTTACACGTTTTTCACTGGTGATTTCTTTGACTATCGTTCATCCTTTTCACTTTACTATATCAAATTTGGAATGAACAGAATTTTTTACGAATTTTGTTCTACGCATCACTTACCAGCAGCGCCGAAACTAGGGTAACATGTTCGGGGCACATGGGGTGCACCGTTTGTTTTCTTCTAAGGGGGGGGGGGGTACGTCTGGCCGATATGGACTTGAACAAGCCCCCTTCGGCGCTCTTGTTGAGCCAATTACTATTTCTTTACAAGATAATTTGACATGAGTGTAAAAACACATTTATTGTGTGTAATTAATGGGGGGGACATAAGTTTTAAAATATTGAAATTATCACATTAAAGGTTATAAAATGTAACAGTATTTTTACTATGGTAATTTTGTAATCTCAAAAGTCAGTGATAAACAACCATTTTGATAGGGAGTTTGACCGTATGCTGTTGGATGTCCGGACGTTATGGAACGCACAAACCATGCACGAGGCTGACTGACTTGAAACGCTGATTACGCTACCGCTTGTTGTCCACGTCTTCGCGATCATAAAAAATAAGAAGAAGTTGGTTTTCGATTTCGCCATGTCCGTGCCGAACAGCCGCGGTACGATCGAGCGCGGTGATCCAGCACCATCGGGTTTAACCACCGTCACAGTAAGCTTATATTAGACAGGTCTCGATTCATGGGTGAAACATAAACGAACGGAAATGTGCGGGCCAAGCAGATATCCCACCGGCTAAACTTGTCATTTTTTGCTGAATGTTTGAACTTAATGAGTAAATTTTAAAGACGGCGTGCCTTTCTAACGATCGGATTAATCAGGGAATAAAACAAAAACAGGCAGAATTCAATGGCAACACCAAAATACTAAATAACCGATGGGGTTAGCTTGTCATTGAAGTTAAAATTTGCGGCTTTATATTAATATATGAAAATATCAAAATACAGCAATCGATTCCATTTTTTCTCATAAATGAAACGTGCTTAAGGTTGAAACCTTCCAATAGTAATTGCGCGTAGGACAAATCTTGACTCAACAAAAAAAGAGTAAGCGGCAGCAGAAACAAGGATATAGTTTATACATGCCATCATTTTCAATCTTGAACTTGTTACTGATTATAGTGACAGCAGTTTGTGCGAAGCTGCAACGCTGTACCGTACATTATCTTGATTCAAAACAATAAAAGCAGTAGGCTGCAGAAGCAGGTCTACAATATAAAAATGTGAAATTATTCAACTCAAAGAAAGAAGACAATGTTGCCAGCAAATAACAATACCGCTTAGAATATTACTTCACTCTAAAAAAAAAAGTACCGGGTCGGTATTGATCCGGGTCCAGTATCCGTGGAGCCTGACCCATTTCTGGGTCAGTGTGACCCGGAATCTGTGTCAACATGAGAAATATTCAATATTTATTATGTCAAGACTGTCATTCACACTAAAAACTCCCGTGTCAGAATTAACCTGGATCCGGGGTTCTAGGAAACAGACCCATTTCTGCCGGGTCAGGCTGACCCGGGCAGGGGTTAATCATTGGATTTGCACTCGGAATCCCTGCATAAATTTGACCCATTTCTGGGTCATTTTAGCTAAATGACGATGCCAATTACCCCGACCCGCTTTGTTTGGGACTCCTTTGTGACTGGCCATGACGGTGATTTCTTAGAAATTATCAGGGCCCAATTTCATAAAGCCTGTAAGCACAAAAACTTGCTAAGCACAGTAAAAGCTTGCTTAAAAACAGGTTACCATCCAACATTCCATAAAGTTCACATTGTTGCCACTGGAATCCCGCTCATTTCTTACTAAGTAAAAACATTTCTGCTTAACAGCTTTATGAAATTGGGCCCCGGTCGTTCGCTACCACGAAATTCGGGCTCATTCTTGGCTTTGGTTCTCGGCTAGACTTCGTCCGCCATTTTGTGGCCCCGTGCCAAAAATATTGTGCATGTCTTAAATAACATGCAGAGAAAGCCCAGACGTAGAGGAAAATCGAGGTTTTAGAAAGGACCCTAAAGAAGCTGCAACTGCACCTCTTTTTATTGCATCGTAAAAAAAACTATGACTTCACGACTTATCAAGGGTCATGGCTGCTTCTTTGACAATATTATACGAGCTATAACGATAAACACATGCAGGGACATAATATTATGGCTGCCGTCAGAAAACGAAGCCACGATCCCGGTCAACCGAAACCTTCAAAGTAAAATCGGTCATGCTAAGCGTGGGTATTATTTTAATTAACAAGCTTCACAGAATATGGTGCCATTTTTCCTGGGGTGACGTTTACCTGGGGTCACTCGGGTGAAGTCCTGGGCCCAAAAAGTATAGCTTAGCACAACAAACATATGCTTACCAGAGAACGGTTAGCAGCAAAACTACATGTACAGTTTGTGACTGGTATCCTGCTCATTTCTGATTGGCAGACAATATTTGTTTAAGGACTATTGTCTGCTTACGCAGCTCAGCTCTACGAAATTTGTCCTAGGTAAGATCAAATCAAAACCTGGGCAGGATTAAGGATCTTCTACTTGACTTCGGATTAATGTCTTAACCTTCCTGTAACCGGATCCCAGATAAACCCCGATCCGGATTGCGTGTTAGTTACACAACGAACCCCTGATATTTAGTCTGCCCGAGGGAGGTATAGTTTAACCTATCTGGGCACGCTTTGAGGTATTATGGGCCCCCCGATTGAGGAAGGAAATCGTTCTTCCTCCGCGGCCCCACAAAAAAGGTAATCCCAAATGTCTTACCGATCTATTGAAGAAGAAGTCAATACGAAAAAGGACTCCTCTACAACCATGAAACAAACTTAATTATGATGGTGCACATCTATGGCACAATTTAATTGAAGGTGGAAGCTCCAAATCTTGTTTTGCATAATTCCAAAGCCATGAGGGCTTTCCAAAGGGTAAATTTACATATCCAGAATACTTTGATATAATCACATCACTTTGATATATATTTTTTTTTTTGCTGTAAACAAATTTTTTTTTTCAAGCTTAAAAATAGACCCGGGTCACACGGGGGCAATCCTTCTCCACCAAATCGAGGAATCAAACCGTCTAGCTCTTTATGTTCCCTTTTGACTTGTTCCAAGGTTTTTTTTCCCCTTTGATTAAACCTGGGTATGTGCGTGTCAAAAACGAGACCAACGACATCGTGTACGTGTTCCAAGAATAAAAGGCGGAAAAAAATGCGTGACGTAATGGCCTCGTCGCCTGGCAACCACCCGATCAATGTTGAGACTGAAAGGGCGGATATTTCCAGGGTAGTTGTTTCTTCTCGATTTCTTGTAACAGGTCGGGAATCGTTCATCAGCGCTTACAGATTGAATAAATGGACTTTTAACTTCCATTACGAATAGATTATTATATCTTGGCGATTCGGTTAGAACTATTTGTGAAAGATTGTGCCTATAAAAAAAAGAAGAAGATCGACATTATGGACGTTTTACTTTCGATGATACGATCTGGGCATTTTTGCTTTCAAGATTACATACAGACGACGTAGGATTATATTGATGTTGGATTCTGGTATATCTATCTAAATATTCCAACATTGATTTATATAGTTTATGATTAATGCTCCACTTCAGACACTCTACAAACTCCCGGGTCAGACTTGACCCGGATTTCGGATCCTTGTTGGAGGGTCTGACCCGAGAAGTGGTTAAAAGTCGGGATCCTATATTAAACGATTCTGCGTAATTCTGACCCATTTTCGGGTCATTCTGACACAGATTCCGGGTCATTCTGATCCGGAAATTGGTCAAGTCCCAAGGAACCCGGATCCGAGTTGAATCTTACCCGGAAGTGTTTAGAGTGTTGTCACTTGGACTTCAACGGACGGTGACACCCCTAGTCCCCAGCTGTTAGTCTGATTGTAGAGCCGGCTCAATTAGTGTTAACCTGGTTTTACCCCCAAACCCTACACACACCACCCCATCCCAGGAATGAGAAAAGACCCCCAGAACAACAAACAATGACTTGTGAAGCCAACTGGAAGCTCAAGCTACGACCTTAATGATAAAGTCTTACCACGCAGCATGGCCGTGGACTACTGCTGTGACAGTATTCATGATTTACAATCACTTCTACCTCAATGGTTCGCACGAGTTGACGATAAAGTGCCAAATTGTATAGTTATAGACTCAACACCACCGCGGACCCCGGCGTCCACCACCCTGGACAATTCTAACGCAACGCTCGTGATCATTGCGGTGCGCTCGTTACCGTTTTACGCACACAGCCAGACCCCGCCTTTAAAAAAAAAACAATTTCATGGTACATCTTCGCTGTCCTCATGGCTGGCCCACGGTCTGGCTAGGCGTTTGTGCGCCAAAAGGTACCCCAGGTCCTTTTCTGACCTAGTGAAGGTTTAAAGTGAAAGTTGTACCGACCTCTCTAACAGTAAAGCGGAAACTATTGACTATCACTTTTAGTCTATAGCTACACATGTAGGCGTATCAGTGGTCGTTGTTGGGTGACGTTGTGTTAACTGTATGTGGTCCTTGCTGTATAATCTGTGCATATCCATTTAATATACAGACCTAGAGTTGAGCCCCGTTGCATTTGACCATGGGGCTCCATGATTTGACTAATGCCGCAGTTGCACCAACGATGCAGACCGACCGTCTATTTCTACATGGTCCAACTGAGATGTAAAGTCAAAGGGTCAAAGGGCGAGAAACACAACACACTCCAAACGTGTGATATTATTGTTATTATTCCAAAATTGGAATGAGCCAACGTGTTGTTTCCCCCTCATTGATACGAGGGTAACATACAGCGAAAACAACCCGTGTCTGACCGTTGTGATCTCACAGCGTAGCGCCCTCATTGTTGGAACAACAACAAAACAACACTATAGACCATGTAACCTGTCACATTACATGTTTCCAAAAGAGCACAGAGCCTAAACTTCCTGCAGGCACGGTTTGTATATACAGTTCAATGGAAGAAACATTAAATCTGATATTTTATGGAAATATAATACACTGTCTATTTTGTTTACCAACTTTTGAATGATATGAGGAAAGGGGGCACATCTTTAAACTTGTATTCAACTGTTAATTTCATAATTCTTGAAATGACCAGTGCAGTAACTTGCCTGCCAGAAGGGCCATAAAGTGTACAAAGGTTACATGGGCAGTTCTTCAAAGGTCATATAAACTTTCTTCCTTTGTTTTGTTTAAACTGTCCAGACAAAAATGTGTGTTGAATAATAAAGTTGTATGCAATGCAAATGATACTTGAAATTGTAGGGCTAGATAGCTCATGTTTTAATAGAGCACCGGCCGCGTTTACATCCGGAGGTCGTTGGTTCAAATCCCGCTCTGGTAAATATTTCCTTGTTCAACCCCAAGTTATTAAACATTTACCGAGTCGTTTCCCTTGTGATTATGACTTGACATTTTAAATAAAAAGTCGCATCCCCTTAAGGTGATCCCGTGGCTGCCGCTTCCCGTGGTTGTATCGTAAACTTGGGTGTGATCCCTGACTACACGGCAGTTACAGGTTCAATTGCTTCTGACTGGCACCCCAGAACAAAGACACTGACAAATGGGAGACCGCCGACCGACATACCATAACGGTCCATTTAAGGCTATGATAGCTCAGTTGGTTGAGCGCCGGCACGTTCGTCCGGAGGTCTCTGGTTCAAATCCCGCTGTAGTATAAACTGACTGACACCCTCAGGCCTTGTGAGTGGTGCACTGCAATCTCTTTAGCTACAACATTCGCACTGTCTTTAGTCATAAACCATTAATAGTTCAATGTATTGTACTAAGGGGCCACTTATTTTTGCTCAGTACATTGCCATTTATGCAAAACAAAAACACAAGAGGACTGCTATGAGCCAGCCATAATTATAAAACAATAAGAATGCATACAAATTATAAACAAGAAATTGTGTTGCGCGTAATAATATGCTTTTATGGACGTAAACCATTCCACGAATTGACTCGCACGCAGCTGACGAGCCCGGCCGTGAGAATTCTAATAAAAACACAAAACAGTCTCCTCTTGCAGTCGAAACCACGCGTCGCACATAATCATAATATACCGCAGGCCATCGTGTGAGAGACAAACTATTTTCATTCCATTACGAATCAGAATGTTCAATTCCCAACCGTCGGTAGAAGAACAAAATACATAAAATGCTTTAATGCTGAGTCACTTTGTAGCTCATAAAAAATATTTAAAAAACTCGAGGTGTGCCCGCTGGCATAACTCCAGTGTGATGTTTCGTGCAGATCTATCAGCAGGCTGATATTTCAACCTATTATCCAAGACGAAAATGCTGGTCCGTTGCAAATTATAAACGCAAGATTGGATCCAGAAATGTTCAAAGGTGCGGGAGATTATTGTATCATCTGATGATAACAGGTTGAAGAGAGCGTAATGTGTGTTGCCTACATTACATCAAACATAATGAAGGACAAAATGCTGATGGATTATATATACGAACATGCAAAATGAAAACAATAAATAAAAGACTCTAAAACACTTCCGGGTCAAAATGGACCCAGTCCGAGTCCCATGGGGCTTGACCCGTTTCTGAGTTAGTAAGACCCGGAATCTTCAGTGTCAAAACGACACAGAAATTGGTCAAAGCGTCCGAGTTAAAATCCCCCTTTTGTTTTACCACAAGCTGACCAAGAGGTCAGCTTGACCCGGAAATGGTTCAGTACCTTTTTGACCAGAATCCGGGTCAACTCTGATCCGGTGTGTTCAGACAATTCGTCCATCTTCGTAACCGAAGTCTACCTTTACACAAAAGCAAGTCGTTCGTCAATATCGGTTATTTTTTGTGATTATTTATTTTGAATCTTTGACAATAAAAACGTCTTCACATAGGAGTCGTACCACAGGGTAGTACAAACGTCAAAATCAAAAGGATGTGTGTTCCATAAACATTCTAGAAAATAAAATCAAAGGAGAAAATCATAATGGTTGTTTGTATACTTGCATACGTATTTCAGCAGGAGAGAATCTGTATGACCCCCTAATTTTGTTCCTCGTGAATTCTTCGGTTGTTTAGCGCATCATGAGCTAGCTCGGGACCCAGCCGTATTTATAATACAGTCACGTCCACATGTCACTTTCCAATAGAGACTTTCAAAAAGAACCACAGCACGACATTTGGGACTTCATTCTGATGCTTTGACAAGTTCAATTGAGCCTGGAGACATACGTGACTTCTTCCGGTTTACTTGGATAACTTTCAATAAAGATGATAAAATCACGATAGTCGTGATTCGTCGCTGTTGCATGGAAAAGAAAACCCCTTGACAAAGAGTCAGAAAGACAGCTATAGACAAAAAAAAAACCTTGACGAAGAGTCAGAAAGACAGCTAACGACAAAAGCCGCCCCAGCTAAGGCCAAGCTCTTTGTGTAAATAACCCAAACAAACATATACAGCAAACCGGTAGGTTTGTTTCAGTCAATCACAACAATTTGCTTGCAGTTTCTACCATCGGGACTAATTATACCTGATTCCCCGTCAAAGACTAAAGGGGGAACAAAACTAAACAAACAAACCTTTGACATGCAGGTGTACATCCTAAACACAGGCGGGGCTAACCTTTACCCTGATGCTTGACCTTTGAAATTACTTCCGGGAAGGACATTACTTAACATATTATTATCACAATTTGACCGCGAGAGGGCTTCAAACAAAACGCATGAAGAATGTCAAATATGTGACGTCAAGCGTAAAAAAGGTTTTCGAAAGACGTCACGATACTCGCACGACCGGCTTCGTGTTTTTTTTTTAGATGCCATAAACCGTCCCAAAACAGACTCTAGCTCTTGACCGATAACCTACGTCACAGCAAAATGTATCGAACGAAATAAAAATGTTATGATACAGCAAAAGGCTTTCGGAAATTCCTGACGATTTGTGGCCGCTCTTTGCCAGAATGTAGTAACAAAAGTTAGGCAAAAAAATAATAAATACGGACAAAATATAATGATTGCGTCGACGTCACAATGAAACTGTGTTCGTCGAGTTTGAATTCGTCGCAATTTCCCGTCGAGTTTAAATTAGTCGTATTTTCCCGTCTGTTTTGGTCTCGTTCGTGATCTTTATCTGTATAGTCCGTCATCACCAAATGATATTTCAGTCAGTTTCCCTTGTGGTCTATTACTTGACAAATGATATTTGAAATGATTATTTATTTCAATCAATCTCAAAGCAGCGAAAGGGTTAATATAATTAAATATATATATCTCCCCTTTTCACATTCAAATATTACTCTTTGCATTTGCTTGTTAAGGTAATTATTCATGGGTTTTTAATTGATTTGAATAATTATGCAGGTATATGGAAGGCATATAATGCGGGTAATAGAATGAGTTATGATACGTAGCAAAAAAAACAATAAACATACACAAAACAAAAAGGTCTGCACTCCAGTAATATTGTTACGAGTCGGCACCAACTGTATGTATACGCCATATACGATATACGCCGTATACGATTTCTGTCCATACTGCGCAACAACACCTCACTGTCCCGGATGCTCTAGGGTCGTAAGAGTTTAGTCATTTTGGTCAAGGGGCCCAATTGTCATTAAACATTAACACGAATTGGGCGTAGGGTTAATCGTTAACATGTTGTTGAGTTCAGTAACTGCTTCATCCCAACACGATTGTCAATGGAGCTCAGAAACT
>CM021541.1:13919261-13932636 GCA_010994315.2 Pisaster ochraceus | reverse complement strand
CCCCCAGCAGCCAAACTTGAATTGCTTCGCAGTTGAAATGATTGTGAAAATCAGTGGTTCGTGGACTGTTCACCTTTTAAAAAAAATTAACATATCCAGGGAAGTGGGGATCTGAAAGTGTTCCGATCTGTTTAAATTTTATTCTAAACGTGTTTAATTAATGAATAAATGTTTAATTATCAAGATTGTCTCTTTGTGAAAACTGCACAAACGTGGTCTGTGTGCAGCGCTTCGTAACCGCGTAATTATTTCGGCTGTTCGTGGAGGCGATAACAGTAGGCCTAGAGGTCAAAGTTCTTGGCACTTTGTGATTGTGCCAACGACACGTAGACGCTTTCCTCTCATGTTACCTTTATAACAAATTATCTTGAAGCCGATACGATAAAAAACATGTTTACATCTAAGTTGGTATCTCCATATGTTTGTTTAAGTACTCTTTCTCTTCTGGGGTTACGTTGCATCATTTAGGGGGTACAAGTGTCGTCTCGTTACCAAGACGTCTTCAAGACTATTCCTGACACCGTGACTGGGATGTTACCGTTGCTTCAGGGAGATCACTCAATACTCGCAGACAGTCGTCTCGGTTCATTGAATCTTAGCAATCACGCAGACCACGCCCTCTTGAGCGAGTTACAAATCTTAAGAGAGATTGTCGTCAAGGTAAATTACAGCCCCCCACCCCCCCCTCCCAAAACTCAACCCAAAGTAGACGACACCGAAAAGAAAATCCAGGAGAGAGACATATTTTGTTGGGGGATTGAGGATATAAGATAAAAACAACTCGAATTGATTGGCTAAAGACTTATTTTGTGATTCTTAAAGGTATCGTACAGGATTGGTAGAGATGACAAAATAAAGTCGCTGACAGTGTTCATGTTTTGTGTGATCAACCATACACATAATATTAACAAACCTGTGAAAATTTGGGCTTAACTCGCGTGAATCCGGAGGGAACAAAAGTGAAAAACAATGCACACAATTTTCAGCATATACACACACTGTCATTAATTTTGTTTTTAGCAATCGAAATCAGCTGTTAGGTTTTAATATACAGTTTTCCACCCATATGACTTTATTTCAGAGGGGAAATGTTTCACAGAAGAAAACAAAATGGTTTTAGTATGAACTTTATGCCCAGCAAGCTTTCAGACTAAAAATAATCCAGGATGTTTTATTAGCCTTGCCAATCCTGTATAATACCTAGAAAGACAAATTAATATTTCATGTTATCAGACTCGGTGTGGGGGTAGACAATTTATTCCTGCTCCTCCTGATCGCAGCTCGCGGCTTTTTAACAATAATCGTATTATGCCATCGTTAGTGACTTCCCAACGTCACATATTATAAGCCACTTTGCCATAGGAAACTTCCATAGAATTATGAACGAAATGCTGGCATCTCCACATTTGTCTTTTGTCTCCTTTTTTCCCATCAGCTGAGTGAGAACCCAACGGGAGTCTCCGACAATATACCGGACGTCTTCAGCTTGGGCCTATCGGGTCTTAGGGTGGTACAAAGCAAGTATGGAAAGGCGTCCCCTCAAGCGGAAGACGCCCTCGTACTCTTGTCATCATTCTTAACTCAGGTGAGGAAATCAATTATTTCTTTGCGTTCTATTCGTCATTCGTCGTGTTCATTTTCGTCATTAATTGAGTCACATATTAACGCGACCATGCATTCATTTTATTAGATAGTTGACCCATGAACGCGCAGGGAAACTTCACGTGGCCGACGTGTAGTTGGTGTCATTGATGTCAATAGCAGTCTGTGATTAGAATTGGAAACTCAGTTTCTCATGTAGAAATCTCTCTCTCTCATTGAAGAAAAGCTACATGTATATTCCGGTGTGATTTGAAATTATTTGACTTTAACCCAAATTATACTTAATACATTACAGCAACCCTCGTTATAAAGAGCACGTTTTAAAGAGTTCTACTTATAAAGAGTACATTCTAAAGTCCCGAATCTCATTTCTGCTTTGTGTTTGTTTGTTTTGCTGTCCTCTTATAAAAAAACATTCCTGTTATAAAGAGGTAAGTTGGCCAGCCCAAGCGATCTTATAACGAGGGTCGACTGTACATCCAGAATTGTAGGACAATAAATGTTGGATCCTATGACCATTATTTCTTCTGCAGGTGCGTGTTTTGTGGTGTTTTGCTTTTGTTACATTCGTCAGGATACGAGTTTAAGGGTTACAATATCCCATATGCATGCCCCAATGTGCATGATCGGCAGCAAAGGATTCTGGGTGAAGTCCGAGTGCAAGTAACACTGGCAACCATCATGGCGCGCTGATTTTGAAGCAATGCGGTACTCAACTAGAAAACTTGACCTAGTTACATGTAAACTACAGTTTGGCCTCCCAAGAGGCATTGCGGTATACATGTACTTGCAAAATGGCGCTTGTGCAATTCAAAATTAGCATCGCGCGAGACGACGAGAACATTTCGAGATTTACGTGAAATAATTCGACTTGAACGAATACACACGCAAACAGTGTTCTCAAACCAGCGTTTTATTCGTCACTTCTGGCATAGCGCCGATCTCCATTTTGTTGTTGATATTTCTTCCCTGTACGATACACCCTGAACAATATCAGATAGAGGGAGATAAGCAAATTTGGGAGTACCAGATATCGCAATTTACCCAGAGACGATTGGAAATCAAACACAGCCCAAGTAGCTAGTCACATGTGACTTGACCTCAGTCACCCCTAGCAAAAAAAGTGTTTTAACAGCCTCAAGTTGAAGCTTGAGTTTAATGCATCGTGGTACATTACAACGTTCTCTGACTAGTCTTGTATTCATATTTGCTGGCACAGTGCCAATATCTCTGGATATTTCTTCCTACGATAAACCTATGAACGATGTCATAGCGATATCACAATTTGTTCTGTCTTTTAAATGCAACGTATACCTTTGGTTTTATCAAACTGTTCGGTTGTTAAATAAATATATTATAGATATATACGATAAAGCTTACCTGTAAACATTTCATTTCAAAAAGTTGGTAGCATTTTTGAGATATCGCCGAAAATCTGGAGCGGTTAAGTCCATGCACGAAGACGAAATCCGTATATGGGATACACAATCTGAGAAACGTTTGTTAGATTGAAATGTTTTTGCATCCTGCTCTCTAAAATTGCATTCCTAATAAGGAAACCCTTTCTCAAAATAGTTTACACTATCAACAGCTGCAGTGTTTTGTTAACAAGTACGTTTTTATGGTCCTACATTTTTGGAGTAATTACCAAAGGTATACCCTTCCTTCAACGAGGAAAATGTAGGACTTATTGCTTTTTTTTATGAGATTTGTTTGCTCTTGGGTAAAAAAATAAAAGCCTTTCGAAACAAATTAGCCAATCTTGTGACTATTTATCCTTTGTGCAAGTTTCTTAAAATACTATGTATATTATTTTATGAGATTAACCATTTTCAAAATGAAATGCTTATTATTCTACTGTAACCAAGCAATGAGGTCGTCATAGTGATTCGTTGACGTCATCATGTTGTAATGTACATACAAGTTTCACATTATACTTTCTTGCCACGTTCCTGTCATTAAAAAAAATCAACTATACACTCAATAATTGCCGCGTGAAAGTGTGTAGTCCGAATGAAATCTGCCGATGTTAATATTAACCAGGACACTTGGATTGTTTGTTCCACCAACGCTCATGGTAATCATAAACGCTAATTAAAAAATAAGCGCGAAAGGAACCAATTCTTCTTTTCCAAAGTCCACTAAATATTGATAATAATTAACTAATAACACTGTATGTCACAGTAGTGGACAACATCATGGGTCGATAACCGTACAAGATAGACCACCAAGTCTGGCGCGTATTCAAATATGTTTGGGAACGTTTGGTCCCCATGCAAGGGACGGACACGAGATCACCGCGCATGGCACAACGTTCAAAACAAGCTCTGGACATGATCGATATACCAATACGCACAGCGGTTACGTGAAATCTAATGCAGATAAAGATAAACGCTGTGCGGGAGTTGTTTGTTTTATCTCGGTGGACCGTGTAGAAAGGAACTTTCTCCTTCCGTCCTGGTCGGTTCTACTAATGCTTTATAAACAACTTTTTTAAAAACACCGTGGTTTTGCTGTTTTTCAGAAGTGGAAACGCAGGCAGAGCTTTTGGTTGATTTGAGCCTAAATAAAGACCAAGCGACCAAAACAAAAACAATATAAAAAACGTATGCAAAAAGTAAAAGTGATAAAGTTTCCAATTACAGAATGAATTAGGTATTGTCTAAAAACCTTTACTAAAGGTCGCCTTCCAAAAATCACACCAATGTTGTACGATCCTCTTGTTACTGTAACCATTAATTGGTGGTGTTGGGGCGGGGGTGTGTTGGAAACGGCAAAGCTGCTAAGAGACTTGCCGGACATCACGGAGCACTGCCTGTTATCAGACGGCTAGAATTGCCCCACTTTATCAAAGGGTTGGATGTGTGTTTGGGCTGTGTTGACACTCTCTTTAGACCATTTGGCACAGTTTGTTCGTTGTGTATGTACAGATTTTTCCCAGCCCATAAAAAAACAAAAACAAACAAACAAACATATGTGCAAGGGTCCAGTCTAGGATATTGACGACGTTTAAACTCGCTCTAGGCTTTGCAACTGGGAAAAACAATTAAATACATAACTCGTGACTCCTGTATAGGAACACACGTGGCTCATAACAGGTTAAATGTCACTTATCTTTGCTCCGCAGTTTTCTACTGATATAGTAAAGCTTTATGATGGTGACGTACTTATTGAAGTGATGACGTCACATCAAGATCCACTTTTGAGCCGTCATGGTAGATCACTGTTGCAGGTAAATTACAGAACTATAATGTAACACACCATTGCAATGTTACAGGTTTGGTTTGTTTTTTTTTTTGGGGGGGGGGGTTTGTAATTAAAATTTCAGAAAGCTCTCCTTTCAAAGAACACTGTTATGAAGAGGTTCTGCTTCAAAGTGCAATTTCTGATGTCCTGAATCTCATTTCTACTTTGTGTTTCTTTGTTTTTTGTTGTGTTCTTATAACAACAATCCTGTTATTATAACGAGAGTCGAATGTATACTTATTTTTGTCCCAGCCAACTATAAATGTTGCAACCCTGTCAGCATGACATTTGCCTGAGCTGTATGAACGTGTTTATTTTAAGCGGGGGCGAGAGTCATTGATACCAAGAAAATCTGAAACTGGGATATTATATTCAAAGAGGTACATTGAAATGATGGCATTTCCACCTTTTTATAACCCCTGGAGTTATAGATGCCAAGAAGCCTTGGGCAACAGTATCCTCAGCACTAGAGAAGTAGATTAAAGAGCACAAATTATTTAATTTTGAGAAAAAAAACATTTGTTCAGTACCAGGTAGACCTTTTAAAAAAGTTTGAATTCAGATAAAAGTCTGAAAAAATATCACCCTTGATTAAGGAAAGCGTACGTGTGGAAGAACTTAACTCATAACTCTGATATGGTTTGCCCCAATTAGAATGCGAAAGTGACCACAGCAACTCCCACCCCAGCTCAGATAGGTAACAAATCCCCAGCTTATAGCAAAGACTGGCCAGTCATCTTCAACATCATCCTATGGTTGGGGATCGCCCTCGTGTTGGCTGTTTACGCTGTCGCTTACGGATTAGGAACTCTAGATCCTGGAGACACTATCATTTACAGGATGACGAGTCAACGGATGAAAATCGATTAGGGCGATGTATATGATTAGATTAACTTAATCTCTGTTGTTTTCGTTTTATTTCAGTTTAATGTGGTACATACATTCTTAACTTTTGTGTTTTATAAATTAAGGTAGGGTCATAGAATGGGTTTTGTCAATAAATTGTCAATAAAGATACAATAAATGTAACGTGTGAAAGTATCGGCTGAATAAAGTGTCTACTTGTTGAGAAATTAGCGAAAATGTTCACGGTATTTTCACCAAGAACGTCGAACCCGTACACGTTTAGCGAGCCGACGCGGGTTTCGACCGCATCTCCGGTCGCAGCATTCACAAACTAACACCACGGAAATTTGAATCCTCAAAACTCGCATTGAGGCGAGTTTTTGGAGAAAGATTCAAATGTTGTCGACATACTTTCATTGATTTCTAGACAACGGGGGCATTTCAGACGAAACAATTTCACAGAATTCTTAATACCGTTGCCATCTTTAAAACAAGGCGGCTTTCAGACAGAAATTACACCATTATTTCGGGCTCAGTTCAAAGT
This sequence comes from Pisaster ochraceus, assembly GCA_010994315.2. Classification (NCBI taxonomy): domain Eukaryota; kingdom Metazoa; phylum Echinodermata; class Asteroidea; order Forcipulatida; family Asteriidae; genus Pisaster; species Pisaster ochraceus. The sequence goes on along the minus strand of CM021541.1, from coordinate 13,926,398 downwards.
AAGACTCTACCTTTAAGTTAATTGTCCCCTTTTACAAGTAAAATTGTTACTGATAAATCATGAGGTCCACATGTAAACAATTCTCAGTACTTTATTTGCAAATCTTGTTCATTAAAACTTAGAAAATGCATTTTGAATAATTTTAAGGAACGTTAACAAATTAAACCCGATAAATGTTTCCGGTTGGATTTCCTTTATGCAAAAAAACAAGTGTTGACAATTTATGTTTAACTTTGTGTGTGTGTTTCTGAATTTGATGAATTTTTAAACTAATCCGAAAATATGATTTAAGTACGTTTTTCTTTCTCCGAAACGCATTTCTTGTGGTGTGACATTAAAAGGTTGTGTGTTTTCGGTTGTTGTTGTTATTGTTGTTGTTGTTGTTGTTGTTGTTGGGGGTTTTGTTTTCTCTGAATATTAACCTATTGTATAAAACTTCATTTTTTTCCTTTCGGGCATTTTGGCAAGTTTTCATTTTTGTTTTAAATCATGATCAATATACATTGATAACAAAGTTAACGTTTTGGTTCAAGTATAATTGTAACTATTATATTTTGTGGAAACCAATTGTGGTTTATATTCCTTGTTTAAAAAGAGATGCAACTCGCAATGTCTGTTTGTTGGATGGATGAAAAAGGTAGTTAATATTATAGTACTCAAAAATATATAAAGACTATTATTAAAGTTGCAAGGCCCGTTTTTTGCCGAAGGAAATTTGTGCTGTCTTTCTTCCCTCTCTCTCTGAGCAGATTTTGAAAGATGATGCCGTTTCAAACGGAAAAACATACACGAACTTTTGCATATGGCACGGACAATGCACAAAATACATGTAACATGTAAAATTTATTTGGCTGGTGCACGTGAGCCGATTACAATTGGAGTTTAGTTCATGTTTAAGTACCACATAAATAATTACAGGATTCTGTCGTGCAATACCTTAAACGAAAGCTTAAAACTTTCTCAAATCTAGAACAGCTATTTCGGCAATTTTAATATAAATCTTGGGGTCAAATCGGCCAAAAATCGGACCTGGCACCTTTAGTTTCAACTTTGACATTTATTAGTGTGTAAAAGGAAACACTACACTGTTATATGTTGTGATATACGGTATATGCGGTGAAATGGATGTTCCTCTATTTACTGGCGCAAATAATTCGCTCCGTGGTTGTGTCAAAGTAAGACAAATGAGAAACACAAATTAATTGCTCACATGGGGTCTGTCCTCTGGGGGAAAAGTAATCTCACACTGTCGTGCTGTTTCTACACAAATTAGAAAACTCCATTTCGATATTTTTGTTGTTGTTTTGAGCGAGTGGTGGATAATTACGTAATAGAGTTTGGTGAAATGAACACGGTGTTTTAGGTAAGCTATCCACGGTACTGCCTAGGTTTAAGGGGCACATTGCCTGCAAATCTCGTAAAATGTTGCTGTTTTGAATTGCTCCTTATCCCTTTGTAAGAGTTGGTCGAGCACTAAAAACATCTAGTGTGTTATAGTTGGTAATTAGTGATTAGAAATACCCACCTGTTTGCCTCTGGAAATACACCCCAGAAGCTCCGCCATCTTGTGGAGTCAAAAATCTGATCCTACAAAATGGTGGATCGTGCTCTGCTATCAACTTACACAAAAACCACTCCATTATTACTACTTTTAAAATATCTCTCCAATAACCAATATGCATTTTATAACAATCGCTTTTTACAGCCCAAAAGCGCCCAACCCGAAGGCATCGTGCCCCGTTATTTAACTCCACAAAAGGTAACTGTGTGATTGTTCATACTCACATCACGAGATGGCCGAAGGACAGTGGATAAAGACGGTACCCTAACGGAACCCACAGACCTTTCTATTGTTGATAAACATTGTTGATAAACAAACAGCGCTGGTTCGAATGGACGGCCGAATGTTAGCAAATATTCAATCGTGTTGTGTCCAAATTCAACATTTCTGCAAACTTTCACCCAAAATCACATCCCACGATTGGCTGCTTTGTTTCCAACAAGTTCAACACTACTTGTGTAACATTATTACAAACTGTGGTTATCTATTTTATTTGTGTATTTACGGCTTCCTTTAGTTTCCAACCTTGGTTGGTAAAAACTCGGTTTGTGACGTTGCAATAGAAAGATCTATAGACGCTTTATCATCGACCCCCCTTGTATGATGGTGACTGTTATAACTGACATGAAATTTTGTCTTAGTGATAAAACACGTGTTTCTTATGGTGCCCACGAGCCGAGGGGACGTCTGTCACTTTCATTGTACGCATTGGGCTGATACGATTACATTATTTCCCCTGAGATTATTAATTTATATATTTGGTTGAAATCCTATTAAATTGATGGCATAGGCTCTACTCATTGTCATTTTACACACATCATTTGGGCAGGACCGTTTTTTATTGTGGCTGTCACGTTCCACGCAGCAATTTATTTGTGTTCGGATCACGAGCAAATTATTTCCAGTAAAATTTGTTGGGGCTATTCGACTGTCACGTAACAGCCTCTTGAATTGTAGAAGGACATAATTACAAAAGGCCCCCCCCCCCCCACCCAATCTTGTTCTACTGTTGTAGGAATCCATGTTCAATAAATACAAATGGTTGGAATTGTGTTAATTAATCTATAATATATATCTCAGTAATTGTGTATAAAACACTTGATGTAATTGTTATAGATGGTAAATTTTGTATAAATAAATGTTTATAATTGAGAAAAGCGACCTTTCTGTGTGATTTTGAATCTTTAATAGGAGTTTGATAACAACAAAATACAGAAATTCATAATATTAATTTTTAGAATCTTAGTTCTCAAACTTCTTACCCAAAGAGAATGAGACAAAATAATATGGTCATACTGCTCCATGATCGTAAACAACATAAAAGTATTACATTTCTTTTTCTAACTAAATAAGTTGTGCTTAAAACACTTCTTCAAAAGTAACTTTCCAACATCTTGCACATAACCTTCATACATATTTTTAAATTAAGTTACTTGACAGAAACAGAAACTTGGTTTCTTAGGACTGGGAGAGATTTGGAGTAGATTCAAATCCTGCTCCAGTCGATTTGTCTTTGTTCAACCCAATTTATTAATTTAAAATTTACCCAGTCAGTTTCCCATGTGGTTTATTACTTGATGTTAGAAATAAGAAGTCACTTGATCCCCTTAAGGTGATCCCTCTCCTGCCCCTTCCCAAGTTGTATCAGAAACTTGGGTCTGATGTTTCTTATAACTGATCAGCAACAGAAATATTACCAAAAAATACCACTTGAATGTTACCCAGGCCTGGTGTTTGTTCCAGGAAAGAAGTAGCAATATTTTATCCAGTACAAGGTCTGACCTAATACATTATGTGGACCTCAATACACTTTTCAGGCGATCTAATCAAAACTTTTTTATTTTTCCCAAGGGCGAAATTCGGAAATCAGACTATAGAGTATGAAAAAAATTCATGCCTGGTTACGGTACCGTAATGGTCAGAGTAATCACTGAATTTTGCCCCACTAGGAATACTTCTTTCAAAATTCAAGAAGGAATAAAATGATCTAAAGCTCTATGTCTGCATGGATAAATAAGAACCCCCCCCCCTCGCCCGTCCCAACCCACCCTCAAATCCATAGTTACATTACATACAGTTCCGTCTTCCCACTTCTTCTTTTTTTAATGCAAAATTAAATAGTAAAAGATAACAGTTCAAGCTCAACACAACCTGGAACTGACGATTTATAAAACTTCTGGCTTCTGGCTTCTGGCTGGCACCCCCAAACAGACACTAACAAAATAGGGACACTGCCAACATAGGGCTAGGTGGTTCAGTTGGTAGAGCGCCTGTACGGGATATTGTCTTTGTTCAACCCAGATTTATAAATCTGCAAGAGTCGAGCACTCATTGATAAAACAGTTTATAGCTATGTTTCATGTACACTTCTTATGGATCCAATGATATGAACAAATCGGTCAGGAATGGTCCCTCTTGTCTCTCCATACCTGCAATTTAAAACGACAGTACAAAAATTTTCCAGGTTTAGGCAAGGAACTACCCTCAATCAATCAGATACATTCAATGTGTGATAAGTTAATGTTTGAACTCTGATAGAGTTGGTATATCTCGACCAATGGTAGAAATGGACTGTTATTTTTGTTCACACAATCTTTTACACTCAGTCATACTGTGGATAACGGAGGGCTTGCTGTGACTACAATAACTAAAGTTTTCTTTAAATCTGTTAAAAATTTAGCACAAACTTGCTACTAATACTTATCTTTACTGCATCCGAAAATACTCAATCATAATAATTCTCAATACTCAATACCCAATACTCAGTACTTAGTAATCACTTCTCAGTACTCAGTTCTCAATAATCACTACTCAATACTCAATACTCAACTCTCAGTACTCAGTTCTCAATACTCCATACTCAATACTCAGAAGTCAACACTCAATATTCAATACTCAAACCCAATACCCAATACTCAGAATCAAATATCCAATATTAGAACTCAAAATTCACTACTCAATACTCAATATTCACTTCTCAGTTCTCAATACTCACTTCTCAGTTCTCAATACTCAACAGTCAACACTCAATATTCAATAATACTCAGAACCAAATATCCAATACTTGGAACTCAGTACTCAATACTCACTGTGAGAGTGGTAACTTCAACAGTGTCTCAATGTTCCTCAGTGACTCAGAAGCATGGATGCCCAGAGCGTCCAAAACGTTACAGAGATAATCTGAAGTCAAACAGAAACTTATAGCATTGATTTCAATAAGAGTGTAACATCCTTGACCCTAGATTATAAGAAAATGGGATTTGCGCACTGGCTTAAAACATCTATTAAAATACAAAATAATGTAGCAATCTTTTTTCTTCTTCTTTAACTTCTTCTTTCTAAACTATTTTACTCCACTGCAGAAGGAAAGCTTCTTATCACCTCTTCATTTTACTTTGTTTCCAAAGTGACAGTCACATGTGCAATATGCGACTATCACCTACTTTGCTTAGCAAAAAGTTACTGAGCATATAACCCTGGTTAAGCAGCTCTATTAAATTGGGTCCTGGGCCCACAAAGCACAAACAAGTAGTGAGGCACATGAAAAATATGCTTAGCAGAATAAGGTTACCAGCCAAAGTACCGTGTCACATATACAACTGTGACTGCAGTATCCTGCTGAATTTTTGCTGAACAGAAAGTTGTTAAGCATAATATTCTGCTTAAGCAGCTTTGTGAAATGGGGCCCTGCTTAAATAATTATTTGTAATTACAGATCTCTGGTAGCAGGTTACATTTGGTCATTTTATTTTATTTGTCCGGGTCTCTAGGAATCTTACCGATATCAGTGGCCAGTTGCCGAGTAGCGTTGGGTGTCAGCTCGGTGATTTTCAAGATGGCTTCTACGTAGGTGTGCATGGTTCCCCTAGCAATGGCTCCTAACCAATAATCAGCGAGGTGCTCTGCCGTGGCTGAACCTGAGTGCCAATACAAAGAAAGAAAAAAAAAACTCAAATAACGTCTTAAAAAGTAGGCTAGCTGCCTAACATATCCGCTAGATGTGAACAGGTACACAAGTACGTTGACAATTAGTAACTAAGAGAGGTTTGTGGTAACACCATGTGAAAATCTCTTTTGAGTACCAGTGTAGGTTCTGAAAAGAGCCGGTTCTTTTCAGAACCTACACTGGTACTCAAAAGAGATTTTCACATGGTGTTACCATAAACCTCTCTTAGTTATACTTCCACCATGCAAAGTTTCCAATCGTACTTGACAATTATTATTAAGACCTGTTTAAGTGCTGTAAAAGTTTTCTAAATCCTGAGATGATAGGGATCCCCACCCCTGCAAACTTCCAGGGATTTACAGACTTTTGTGTTGAAAAAACAAAAATATACTAGAGAGTGCCAGCGCTCTACCAACTGAGCTATCTAGCCCTTATGTTGGCAGTCTTGCTATTTTGTCAATATCTTTGTTCTGCTGGGGTACCAGTCACAACACATTCAACCTGTAACTGCCGTACAGCCAGGGATCACAACCAAGCTTAAGACAAATCCCAGGTTCTGATAACTGTGGATGATTTTAATGTTTTTTGTCTGTACCTGCTTCTGGAGGGTAAGGAAGCTTGCCTGTCTCCAACGCCTTCTCAAGACTTGGATTTTCCTGAGAAGTGAATGGTTCTAGCTGCTGTGGTAACGTCATTAGATACTGACCAATCTGAAATGTAACAGTGTGAGTTGGTAGTGTTATCGTGCAAAGGTCAAAGATCACCACTCTATAATTCATATATGATATTGAAGATCATATAAAAAAGTGACATGGGTGTAATTTTGACAACTGACGAGCCTTGTTTTTTTTTCAAGATCCTAGCTCTTAATAGGGAAGAGGGGAGAGCTGGTTTCAAAGTCACATAGGCCCTGTCCGAATTGGTGGCTGTGGCTACAGCTTTGGCTAGATGGCTACGTCAGTATGTGTTGAAGTGTAGGACATCCTAAGCAACAGTCATAGCCCTAGCCGTAGCCGTAGCGGCCAATTAAAATACGGCCTTACTCTAGAAGAACACCCGAGTTCAATGGTTAAAATCCAACCCAAGCATAAACCCATCAAGTACAAGTAATAATGTCGTTTAATTTGACTACAATGCTAGCAAGGACTGAAGGGCGTAGACAGCCACTCTAACCTTGGTGATGTATTCCTGTGGGGACAGACTGAATGTTGGGAGGTCAGCTGCAAGCATACCGCCCTCTGCTGTCCACACCTGAAAACAAACAAATTGTAGTCCATGATTGCTACAGAAGTGAAAAGCTTCCAAGTGGATTAAAATTCTGTTCTGTTAATACTTCCTCGTAAAACCATAACCTCCAAATAGTTTCAGGATTTACCAACCCAACCCCTTGAAATCCTTTCATTCATTTCATTCCAACGGCTTCCACCGGACATTTGTAATGGTTTCCCAAATGTTCCCGTCCAGCATGCAGTTACCTATGCCCTCACAGGTCAGGCTGGAGTCTTCACATAGTTGGTTGATGTATGTTTTGTTTGGCCTTCTTCTGCTCCTCTTTCCACATGTTGGCTACCACAGCACCAAATCTGACACCACTTGATCAGTACTTCTCTTGCAATGTCCAGCAAATTTA
>CM021541.1:13748447-13765939 GCA_010994315.2 Pisaster ochraceus | reverse complement strand
AAAAAAAAAAAAAAAAGAAGAAGAAGGGGAGATTTGATTATGGAGACAAACTGTGGCCTTTAGAAGTGTGAACATTTAAAAACGGAGCAAGAAAAATATTGACATTTTGTAGCACAAATATACACAGTGTTGAGTGTTAGATTTCCAATATTAATTTGATGGTGGTTTGGCGTCTTTAAATTAGCCTGCTTTTACCAGCGGATCTAAGTGGAAAATCCAATAACTTGGTGATCTGCACCAAATAGCTCTATCAATTTAATGAAAAATAATTACTGACCACGCTACTTGTGTCACATGAACAGTGAAACTGAAGAGTTAATTAACATCTATCTGTACAGGTGTATTTTAATTAATTGCTGGGAATTAGTAACAACCCAGTAGGTATTAAAGGTAGGGTATACTGTTGGTAATTGTCAAAGACCAGTATCCTCACTCGGTGTATCCCAACATATGCATAAAATAACAAACCTGTGAAAATTTGTGCCCGGATCAGTCATCTAAGTTGTAAGAAAATAATGACAGAAAATAAAACTTTTTATTGCATAGAATTGTGTGCTTTCAGAAGCCTGAGAAAAGGCCTCATGCCTGAAGCCTTTCTCAGATTCTAATTTTCCGGTGAAAAATTAACTATTTCTCTAAAACTACATTACTTCAAAGGGTGTCGTTTCTAACAATTTTAATAGTATCACGGTTCTCCAATGCTTTTTACCAAGTAAGTTTTTACGGTCATGAATTTTTGGAGAAATTACCAAAAGCATACTCTCTCCTTAAATTGTCCCATACTATTGTAAACCAATACACAACCCGTCGCCCACTTATAATTTTTATGGTCATGAATTTTTGAAGAAACTACCAAATGGTATACCTTCCCTTTAAGGAGATAACCTGTTTCCATCTCCACTGGTATCGACCCAAATCAATCATACGGGTTGAATGAACAGTTTAATCAACTCAGCTAATTATTTTAACTGGTCTCCAAACATGTATTGTATCTGTATATATTGATTACTCCATTAGTCGTACGAACACTCTACATTCATTCCATTCATCTCCCGACTTAAAACAGGCATCAGGGTTTCCCCCAGGTTTTTTTCAAAACTGTGGGGGGCATTCTGGACAAAGATTTTTTTATGTTTGACCAAAGCATGCTAAATTGAAAACAACATCTTCGGAATGTTTTCTACTTGGTGGATTTCTTGGTTTTAAAAGCCCTAATGTACAATCTGGAGCATTCTTTATGGTTTTCTCTTGATTTTATTGAGGAATTAAAAAACAAAACAAACCCCCTCTTTTTTTTAGTATCGCCTGAAATTTGCGCGTATCAGCACACAATTCACGCGTATCGGCCCAATACGCTAGCTGGACATTGGGAGAACCTTAGCTATGGTATTTGGTCCTTAAAAAAAAGAGTAAAATTTTAGACTTTGAGAAAGACTCTGCTAGGTTCGAAATGTCAGGTCACAAACTTATTTTTGCATTCATACCATAGGTCCTTTTGGTAGGTAAGCAGTTTGCAGCAGCTAATTCTATTTTAACATATTATTGGGCACAAGTGCAGACTTAGGCTTTAGACTTATCAGGCTATTTCATCAAACATTTTCGGAAATCAAAGAAGGAAGAATATCATGCCTGCTTCACTAAAAAAAAAAACTAGCCATAAATATTTCAGCCATCTTTAGTTATAGAGGCATCTCTAATCACGAAGAATATCATGCCTGCTTCATTCAACAAAAATCTAGCCACAAACTATGTAGTCCTACATGTATGTCAGTTTCCTATTGATATCACAATATATACTTGTTCATTTGTGTTGCGTTGTCATTTTGCCTTCGAGGATCTGCTAGGATCGAAATGTCAGACCATTAATTATTTTTGCATTGATGTGAAAAGTTTTAAAAAAATCATAGATAGTGCACAGGCTCTTCAACATGACTGGACACAATTGAGTTCAATGCCTCATGTTCAAGATGGCCGCCCTAGCGACTAGATCACATGATTATCCATCAATAATGAAAGCAGCTGAAGAGTCTTCAAGACTCTGCTGCACCCAACCTGGAGGTCCACTTGACCTTACCAAAGATGTAATAAATAAAAAAGAGAAAGCAACGAGGGCGCTGTCAGTGATGAAATGTTGGCTCACTTCATGAATAATTATCCCCGAAACCGCTTGTAACCACAATCATCTGGATGGAACTGGATGAAACTGGTTCAGAAAGTGTAATTCACTTCAGTCAGTAGTTCTCAACACATCATCTGTGCCATTATTTTGCTCTCGTCCCCCGAAGTTAAAGGTATGCTGACAAAATAGTCGCAGACAATGTTCATGTTTTGTGAGATCAACCATATACATGAAATTACATACCTGTGAAAATTTGGGCTCAATCCGCTGAATGAGTCAGTAGAAAGTTGTGAAAAACCATACACAATTTTCAGCAATCACATGTTTTTTTTTCCCAGGTTTCCAGACACAGCTTTCTAGAATATGACTTCATTTCAGAGGGAAATATTTCACAGAAACAATGCTTCTAGTATGAACTTCATAAAAAAATTGAACAAAATAATATTCACTCCAACTGAGGCTGAGTTTGTTTTTTGTGAATGGCAGACACGCGACTTCATAAAAATTCATGTGCGGCTTCGAAGTGGTGCATGTTTAATGTTAGTCACGTTCAGCTACTGCGGTGCTCAATTTTTAAATGTGCACATGCATTAGAAATGGCACGCCAAGTATCTGCAAACCTGATTTTCAAAGTGCACAGAAATTAGTCCATTATCATCCTATTTTAAAAGTGCAACCAAAATGAAAACTTGGCGTTTATTCCTGCCCTAATGTTTGAACAACACTCTAGACGAGGAAGTTTTGTCATTGGTACCGGATGATAAATTCTAGCAGCCTCAAAACCCTTTCAAACCCTAAGGCACACGCATAACAGAAATTGTAGAGGGCGTAAACAAAAAACTACAAGCCCAAACCTGTTTGTATGTTACAGAATGAACAATTTGAGGGGGTTGAACGTAGAAATCCAAAGGTCACTAATTCAAATCCCGTTCTTGTAAAATTTTCTTTGTTCAACCCAAAACTATTTAACAAATTTATTTCTGACTTAAATTTACTTCTGGCCTCTGACTGGCACCCCCCCCCCCCGAACAAAGATATTTACAACATAGGAAGACTGCTAACATAGGGCTAGATAGCTCAGTTGGTAGAGCACCAGCAAAATAATCAGGAGGTTACATGGTTTGAGTCCCGCTCCAGTCAATTTTCTTTGTTCAACCCAAAATTATTTAGCAAATTTACCCAGTCAGTTTCCCTTATGGTTAATTACTTGATATAATTTGTTTAAAGTAAAGATTTGCTCAAAAGATTTGATGAAAAACTTGCTCATGTTCAAACGAAGGCTTTACTAGGATTTCATATAAGATATCAATTTCTTATTTGCTTGGAGTTAGAATTGGCCTCAATAAATAGCAAGACTTTGAAACATAACTTCAGAACCAGTGAATACATTATTAGCATCAGTGTTCGGCCACAGGAGGAATCGATATGATTTGCATCATTACCCAACAGGAAGAAATTCATCTGTGTGTCATGAGAAGCTGAGTGAAAGGTGACATTTTCTGGAATATTTATGACCGCATTTAAATTCTAGACCATCTCGGAGCGGACCAAATAGCATAAACGAGTAGATAAAATAAAGCCGTGTGGATAGCCATACATTAAGTTTGTTCTATATGCGGATTTATTTTAATTGAAAATATTCCTGGGATAAGAACAAAACAAGCGGTAAAGTTGAGCTAAGTATTATTAAGTTTGCTCTAATGTGGATTTATTTTATAAATTGAAAATATTCCTCGAACAAAAAAACCCAAACAAAACAAGCAACAAAATTGAGTTGCAAATGCAACGAACATCTTTTATATATCTGAAGCTCAAAGACTTTTGTTCCCAACTTTGAAACGATTTTCATTTATAATTCCAGGCTCTCTGAGTTCAATTTGAAAATATTAAAGGAAGACAAACCAAACCTAGCTAAGTCAAGAGTTCATCTTATTTCAAATCTCATCTGCAGATTGAATGGCATTATCGGGGTCTTAATCTTTAGTTTAATTAATTTCATTAACTTGAACAGGTTTTAGTTGAAAAGGAATATAACCATCATAACTTGTTCAAATGTAATTCTCTTCAGATCAAGGTCCATTCTTCGGATTTTGCTGCCTGTATTTACCTGGATATTTGTTCTTAATTCTTAAAATATTTTCTTGCATGTTTGCCCCTTTTCTTGAAGGCCCTTTTCATGAATATTAAGCAGGGACAGATTTGGACTGATGGTTTCTGTCTGCATTTTGTTAAAACACGTCCCGTTTCAGTGATCTTCTCGACCATCATTGGAGGAACTTACTTTGCCCAACAAAATGTGGGAAAAAAAATTACCAGCGCTTTTGCTGTGTAACCAAATCAAATGACTCTGTATCAACCCCTTTTTCAACACTGATTTGAAAATCACTGATTTGGAAATTATTTTCATCAGTAAAAAGATACCTTTAACAAAACCAAGTTGCCAAAAAATATTTTTTAAACCCCCAATTGATACCCCTGGTCCCCCCCCCACCATTTGAAATCTTGTCTTTAAAATTAAAAATTACCAGAGTGAAACCTAACATTTTATAAGCTTCACTGTGATAATTTCAATGTTTTTAAAACTATTTTTCCCATCAGTAAAAAGACAACTTTAAAATGTATTTGTTTTTACACTCATGTCAGATTACCTTATAGAAAATAGTAAATGACATTACAAGAGTGATGAACAGGGGCTCATTTTTTAAGAGAAATGCAAACGGAAACAACGGTTTTAATTGGCAAGAAATGCACCCCTAGAAAAAAAAGAAGAAAAAAAAAGGTGCACACCCTTGTGTCCTGCTAAAAATTTAACCCTAGTTTTGTCGCCGATTACACAGCATTCAGCTTTAAAATGTGACTTTTAATATGCACTCCCGGCCTCAACCTCAAGGGTCTGAGGGTGGGAGGAGAGGAAGGGAAAGACAAGGTACAGGGTTGCCATGGTGATTAATCAGATCAATTCTGTTTCTTCATCGGGATAAAGTGAACAACAAGAATCTACGTTGACACCTGTAATTTGGGAATTTTTTGTGTGTGCATATTGAGACTGACAAAACTGTCTCCAAGTTTGGCAAATTATTGACAATGAACATAATTTGTTTGATCAACAAACTTACTCAGATGAAAATGAGAGAATATGATTTGATTAGAGTACTGCATTGTCATCAACAGCTCCTGGATGTTTTAAGTATAGGGGAAAACTGTGAGGACTTCTGAGGAAGAGGGTCTGAATTCGTTATGCCCAATCTGAATTTGGTATCAAGAAATAAATGAAGCCTCAAAAAATGCACGTCAAGGGTTTATTTGGAAAAAATATTTTCAGTTAAATATTTCACCTGAAATTTGAACTTTTGTATAATTGAAATGAGTTGAATATTTCATAGGTTGATTTTGAACAAATGGTTGGATTCATATGAAGAAAGAGGGTTTAACCAACATATCTTTTTCAACAACTTCCCACCTCCTCAGCTCAAATGAACACAAGTAAAAAAAATGGTTGAAAGTCAAATAGTTAAAGTTTCATGATAAATTTTCATTTAACTGATGTTATTTTGTCCATATTCCAAAGTCATGCATTCAATTCTGATCAAAAATACATGTGGATATCAGAAAGCAAATGGGCATTTGTATGTTATTTGTAAATTTACGATTAAAATTGTTCAAATCATTATAACGAAATCATTCACATCTTGGAATTCTTTCACATCTGTGATTACCATAGTGACCTCTCTGTCCTGCAACAGTTCCCCTTTTCAACAGATATGCGCAAACAAAAAAAACGCCCCTGCGTATTGATCAACTCTCTCTTCTGCCCTCAACCTATGCAAAGAAACCGACCGCCGGAAAGTTCGGTAGCACGTCGTGAGTTTATCAGTCCCAACTGGCAAAACATATGCATTGCTAGCTGGCTCTAAGTGGGTCCGTAGATGGTGCGGCTCGATATCGTCCATCCATTAATTCCCTGTTACTAAGATTGGATTTCTCCAACAATAAGAAGGGGGGCCGAGTCTCGGGTAAATATAAGAGTAAAAAACCTGATGCGGCATTCCTCAATGGGACCTTTCCTGTTTCTGTCAATCGACCCGCTATTGATTCCCAAACTCCCCATCTGCAATTCAGATATTTCCGCTTTGTTCAGAAAACCGCCATATTTTCACCCCCATGTGAATTTATGATACATGGATTAGTTTGAAAAATGAAATTGTAAGCTTTTGTTTTTGTTTCAAATCAATTTAGTGAGACTCAAATTTCAAACAGATTCTGAGTAACCTAAACCAATACATAAATTGTTATGGCAACTATAAAAAGAGGGCATTTTTAATTGAAATTCTGGTTTTAGACATAGTCTGAAATGACAACCTGATTCCTTTAGAGAAATCAAAGAGCAATATTTTTTTGGTTTCAAATTATGCAGAAAAACTTCTACTGAAGACCAAGTTCATAGTAAAATCTGCTTCATGATCATGCACGTTACTCACAATATCCCTGTCAAAACATCAACCCGTTTTGAAATGTTTTCTCTTGAAATTGAAAGAACTCAAGCAAATGAAATGTTCAGTTTTGAAGTTTTTGTTTTGTTTTCGTTTCTTCTTTTAGGGAAGTTCACCCCAAACAAGGTTAAAAGCTACATTTGGTGACAGGCTACAAAAAGAAAACATCTGACATGAAAACAACTTAGGGGAGCTATTCCTCTTAAAACAGTCTAGATTGTAGGATGGAGGGAAAGAAAGATGCAGTACGTGGAATAAAGCTGTTGGAATGGCTTTGTTTTACATCTCAGCAAAGCTAGAGTGTGTGGGTGGAGAACAAGTAGAAAGCCTGGTTTCATGCTCAAACATCCTAATAGTACGAACCAGGTCGGACACACTGGTGGCACATATACCATGAAAATATCTGTAGAAAAGACAGAGGCTGGCTACAGACCTACAGTGGGGAAGAGGTTATTTGACAATTCAACTGAAAGCTAATGCACTTTAAAGGTACCCGAATAAATCAATTCCTATAAAAACTACATACATGCTTGCCTACCAGGCTTTGTCCCAATATACAAACAGTGTGTCACCGTCTTTACATTGCGTATGGATTTTTCCTTCTCGTAGAATCGTCTAAACGAAAACGATGATTTACACCTTATACAAATCCATCACTTAAACAAGCATGAACATTGACTCTTAAATCCATCGCGTTGATTCCGTGTTAAGCAGATAATCAATGGCATACATTACAGATTGTATGACGGTCAAACCTCGGCAGGAAAAACCCATTGACCCAATTAAAACACTTCAGTTGTGCATATTGATTCACTTTGAATACAAATGATGAATATTGAACACGAGGTTCACTCATAAATTGAACCTAAGGGCCATGTCACACGACTCAATTTACAGGCAACCAGTTCCAAGAAGAGAAAGCCGTTAAATTTGAATGTCTACATAGTTTTACTCGGGGATTGTAATACATTGTTTGAACAATTACTCCTGTGCTACCACAGTGGTCCTGTACCATGCACTGCAGTTGGTTGCCTCCAAGTTGCCTGGAAGAGTTGCCTCGTGAGACAAGGTTTTTGTTGCGGTACCCGCTGCTAAGGATTCGGACCTGCCATCGGGCTAGCTCGGTGGTCTAGTGGTGACACATCTGCTCTAGCAATGCAAAGGTCGTGGGTTCGAACGTGGGAAAGTGTTGAGTGTACAGTGCTTAATACACATCGGTGTAAGGGTAAAAACCAAATTATATAAGGCCCCAACAGTCAACAAACTCATTTTCGACTAAAGTTGTTTTTGTGTGTGCACTTTAAATAAAATTCACTCCCACGTTTTATTTTATTGTAAGAATGCTAACGTTTTTAAACCTCTTTTATAAAATTGTATTTTTGGTGCTTACGTCTTTCATTGTGGTTCGCAGGTTTTTCTGTACTTCATGACAAAATAGGGAGACTGCCAAGATTAGGGCTAGACAGCTCAATTGGTAGAGCGCCGACAGGTTAATCTGGAGTCCCAGGTTAATCTGGAGGTCCCATGCTAGTCAGTTTTTCTAAGTTCAACCCTTAATTAGACTAATTATTCAGTCACTCTTGTTTCTCACAAAAAAGGCAAACTTCAAAGAATAACCACATGAGCAATATGCAAATTAGGTTTTTAACATTTTACGATCAACTTCGTACATGCGTAGCTCTGTTTTAATAAACAATACGTAAAGAATCAACAAACTGAAATCCTAAGCATGAATGACGAGAGGTAACAGCAGTTCAAGGTAGAACGTTATTAGGTCAAATCGATTATGTACAATTGTCTCTACACACAGAATGTAAACAACTACATCTGGGCACAGATTGTAAACAAACACCTATTCTTACTGCATTCTAAAGATAATCTCAGAACAAAGGCCTTCGAGTCACCATGGCAACCTATCTTCATCAAATTGCTCTTCATGTGTGTAAAAATTATGCTCCTAAAGGATTGACATATATCGTGAGCCCATGCTGTGGAAGGTCATTTCAAACAAATTATAAAAGGATTGAAGTCTCTAATCAAAAGCTTTTTTGTTATTTATTTGTTTTACCATTTTGGAAGAATATTTTGATCTGAAGGAATTTGTAAATTTTACATTCTTTTTGTAAATTTTAAGCATGATCTGGTATAAGGAAGTTCTGCATCTTGTCTAATCATTATTTTTTAGGAATTTATTGTGGTATTTCCTTTCTTTTTACCAATTTATTTGTGTTTTATTGTGATTTTCCTATGTTTTTAGCTTGTAATCATTGTCCTTCCTTGTTTAACTACTTCATGACTGTTATGCGCTTGAGGAAATTATATGGAATAGACGCAATATAAATCAATAAATTATTAATATATCAATAATAATTCTTCTCTAATAAAATGTTTACTTCCTTCTTGAAAAACAAAAATCTCTTTATGCATGTCAACCTAGGATGGTTTAATTTATTCACTGGTATGAAAATCAACTTATGGAGGCCTGAAAAACCATTTCATTTTCCCGCCGGTCGGAGAATAAAAAAATATATAAAACAATTGCCGGAGGAACTCAGGACTAAGACAGGAGACCTCTTAGGCCAAGCATAAATCTTAATCAATTGTATGCTCTAATTCCGCCCATTACATTTTAAGAGCTTTGTGTACGTAGAGGTGAATCGATGAAGAAAACACAAGCCAACTCACACAGCCACTTTGAACACCTCTAGGCCAAGGGAGCATGGAGGTTTAATTGAGCTTTGAGTGGGTAGGTATGGGGGTGACGTTGGAAAAAGAGGATGGGGCAATAATGCGTACACCCATAAAGCTTCATTCATGACGAGACACGTACATCGGGACAAAACCTCAGACATCATGTGACAGAAAATTGATCATAAATTACTAGATTTCTCCTGGATGATCGGAGGTTTTGGCCCAAAATGTACAGCGGGAAAAACCTGATGGCATATTGTTCAATATTGAAAACTGAACAATTCAAGGGACTATAGGCTACAGGATTGGTAGAGCTGACAAAATAGTCATAGACAGTGTTTCATCAATCATGAACATAAAATAACAAACCTGTGAAAATTCTGGCTTAATCCATGAGTCGGGGGAAAATAGTGAAAAACCATGCACAGTTTTGAGCCGTTTTCAGCTGTTGTGTATTTTTAGGTTTTCAGATACAGTTTTCTCAATTAGGACTTCATTTCAGAGGAAAAATATTACACAGAAAAAAGAGGAAAAAAAAACGGTTCCAGTATGAACTTCATAATCAGAACCTTTCAGACTAAAATGAAACAATGGTGTATTTGTCCTTACCGATCCTTTATAATACCTTTATACATGTAGCCACTTTGCTAGTTAAAAGCTCATTTTAATTGAAAAGCATAATAAACATCTAAAAGAAAAGCAAACAATTATTGTGGTAGTTTGCCCCTCGGCTTTCCTTTTGCACCTCCTATTCATTGTGGTACAGCCTGCCCCTCACACCAACCACACCCCCCGGCAGATGATGGATCAGTCATTGTAGCTTATTCTTTTGTAACACCATAGGGCCTACATGATGTAGATAATAGGGAGGGTAAGGAAGGGAGGTAAATTCAAATTGACCACGTGCAGAGACTCAACTGGATGCTGTGCTTGAACATGGAAAAGAGAAAAACTGTGGAGGGCATTGCAAATGAGTGGAGGGCTGAAAGATTTTGTGTGACCCCAGCTCTGTGACCCAGCTCTGTGGTGTGACTGGAGACCTCTGTACTGCTATAAAACAAGCTCCTTGCTTCATGGATTATGTAAGTACACAACACATACACAACTTAACTATAAAATATCATGGTATAGAATAATGGCTGTTTCAACAAACACTTTCGATTTCACTGGAATAGTTTTTAGACTTCTGGAGTCAATCCTCTAAACTTCTACTTCTACGCTGGTACTCAGCAAAGTCCACTTACACAGCCCCAAACTATTTTGTGTATAGAATTGTAGAGGCAGAGGTAGGCTTGGGTAAAAAATATTAACAGACTGTGCAGGGCCTGTGGACATTTGAACATAATGCCTATTAAAAGCGCCCTCACACAATATAAAGCAATGTTGCTCGGCAACCCAGGGTTCCAAAAAATGTTTGAATAATGTTTAAGACTTGCAGGGTCTCTCGTAGACTATAACTGACCAAATATCAAGTCTGTACTTCATAGAATTCCAACTCATGTTCTCAGATTAATTTATGCACATTACACTAATTTGCATATTGTCCGGTACAATCTGAATTACAATGGAACAACCATCGATCCATTAAAGATTAAAACAACATTGCTTATAAATGATCCTGAACCCGGCCACTCAGCAAACATTTATATTAGATTTAGTCCCAGCTTTCTGCTAAAACTAGCAGCTTTTCTCTCACCTAATGGCACTTCAAGGCCATCTTACGATTCAATTACTTCAATTACAATTTAGTTACCGAAGTAGAAACAAATATGAAGTAGATAGAAACATGTCACTCCTGGTTGTTAATTCTATTCAGAGCAAGGCTGATTATCCAGGGAAAAAAAAGAAGAAAAAAAGCACTGCCGTTAAAGAGTCAGAATTTCTATGGCAATAATTTGACCCAGTTTATTTCATGTGGCTGTAAGAAGGGAACGCTGACTCGCCTTAGGCAGTGACCGAATTGGCAGCTATGGCTACAGCTGGTTCACCGCCTTGCCATGCTTAGGACGTCCTTAGCAACACCAGGGTTTGCTGTTAACTCTTTTAGAGACCGGCCAGCAGGACCAGTTAGCTTGTCATGTCACTAGTCCAGTCAGCTTTTTCACTAGTCCTTATTTCAAATGAATTAAGGTCTCTTCTCGAGAGTAAACTAGCCAGCCAGACCTCTTGGAGTGAATTTTGACTGGTCTTCAGGTGTTTTAACTGGTATTTGGCCAGTGGACCACTGTTTAAGGGAGAATACTGAACACCCATAGCAACAGTCGTAGCCATACATGTAGCTGTAGCCACCAATTCAGATATGGCATTGCTTTTAAAATGCCGGCAAATAAATCCACCATTTAAAAATTTACCATTGTCTTCAGAAGAATTTTTGAACACTCTTAATATTTTTTTATTTTTTTTATAGAAAAATGCTTCTTAAACATTAAACTATACATTTGAGGTTGTTATGCTTAACGAGACAATGAAAACATTCAAATGTAGATAAAAATCACCAAACCTCATCAAACAAATTTAAAAGAAAATTTAAAATCTAAGAATAAATCTACAAAACAAAAGTAGACATGCCACGGACATCATTGGTTTTAACCTTTAAAAAAAATGAAAGCGTAATATTTCAAGCAATTTTCCACACAGTTCTTTAAGAAAAGCCGCAGGGCGACCCAGCGGTAAAAGCAAAGCAAAAGGGACACATACTTCCCAAAACAATTTCCAGCTTAAGGCAACCCCAACTTTAGCGTAAACCAAACTGTGTAATTCTTCCTTTTTCGCAATCAAACGTTACCACCTGTCGCCCATAATATCTCTCCCTCGGTGAAATCCTGGCTCTTTGTACCCACTTCTTATTTTGACACGTCTGCATGTTTTCTCTAAACTTGTATCAATATTTACGAGGGGAAAGTCATCGTCAGTTTGTAGGAAAACACCCACAGGTTACAATCAAACCTGAGACGCTCGCACGCATGTTTTCTTTCTTTTTTCCCACCCCCACATGCTCCCAAGATTTTATGTTCTGGAACCTTTTTTAAAAGAGAAGACAATTTTTATCAAAACATCCCAGAGTCTGTCTTAGAAAAAATCGTTCATGTAGTCGTCTAGTGAAAAAAAACAAAAAAAAAACTTTTCAAATAGGTCAGACAAATGGGTCAAACTTCATGGCTATACTGATCTCTCCAGTATTTTTTGTACTATAGTAAAAAATTATCATGGTTCATATCTAAGCCTGATACTTCGCGGAAGCACCGGACGCAATTGCCTCCGCTGCCCCTAGTCATTGCCTCGGTGCCCCTTTAAATATTCCAATAGAAACTTAAAGTTTCCTGATACCAAAGAGAAAATGCCTTTACCCTTTCAAATAACGAAGCATCAGGGCTGTTTATCTTGCAGCGCTTACTGTCTAAACACGCTCTATGTAGTTCTTTATACTGTTCTGCTTATTTAATAACCCTATGCTTACCGTGTTTAGTATAGAGCTTACCTAACTGCTTACCAGAATGTTTAAAAAAAATAGTGCTAATACCGTTCCGCTTACTTCACCCCTTTGCATAAAATGTGTTACTGTAGAACTTTCAAAGCGCTACATGTACTGTAAGTGTTGTTTTATGTACAGTCCCAGTCCGTCCCAGCTCCGGTCCAGCGCCTCATCCAGATGCGCTGGGATGGGGTGCTGGATGCCCATGTGCATTGAACCATTCCCCCAGACCTAATAGCGCTCGGTCACCTCTTCCTGTTTACGAAAAATTTGACTATCAATTATTTATTGTGTAAATCCATTGCAAATAATCATTGTCACGTCTTGTGCGAAAAATAGGGTTCAATTGCAACATTCTTCTCACTTTGGTTTAAAAAGATCGTTTTCATTATCTATGGAGCCGCCATGCTTTATCGCACCGTGTGTGTACATGTTGCGATTGTGCGCATCACTACATCCTGATCTAGAACTTGTTTCAAACTCTTAAGCCCATCCCAGTAATCTTAGATGAGACCCAGTTGTTGTGCATACGTACAAATATCATCCTCCATGTAGTGTGATAAATGACCTTTTTATCACCACAATCATTCTTCTCTTACCCACAACCTATCATGCAACCCCCCCCCTCACTGCACACCACTAAATGTTATGAAAATATTAAAAACATCTTCAAATTGAACAACATGCCATTGGTTACAGGCTATTCTCTATGAATACCTGTATAATAATACAAAAATAAAAAAACAAAAAAAATAGTAAGGACAACTGTTAATACAATACTGTCACTTCTTTTTTACAAACCTCTAGAGTATGCTACAAAGTTAGGCTTTTCTTGTACTATCCAAACAAGACGCTGCCATCTCAGGAAACACTCTTATTCTCTGAAGTCCCTTGAGTGGCCACTCTACATGGGTTTGTCTTTATGCAAGTGATGGGCTACGGAGATGTCTTAACATTCTCTAGGGAGCCCTTTGTATGGACAGGTTTTGCAAGATTTGTACGAACATTGACAATTGTAGAAACTGATACGAGAAATACTTCCTGACAGTCTGTAAACTGGGAGACCTTATGATAATGTTGTCACAAACCAAAATGTGTAACGCTCTAACATGTGTCATGGCATGGCGTGGCGTGGCCGAGTGGTCAAGGGCACCGGACTCAAGCTCTGGTGTTTTTAATCTGTCAGCAGAGTGGGGGTTCGATTCCCAGTCGTGACACTTGTGTCCTTAAAACAAGACACCTAATTTACCGTTATTGCTTCATCCTTCGCCAAAGGTCCCATGTGTTTTGTAACGGAATAAAAAAAATTAAAAAGCTACACTTTTAGCTAAGAGAAGGGGTTTGTCCTGTTTCAGGCAGTGGCTTCCGAGTGCACTACAGCACTTTGTAAACCCTTTAGGTACTACGTAAATGGGTCTCATAATTCATTTTTTTTTTTTAAATGTCTTAAAAAGTGTTCTCTCTGTTTAAGCGCCTTGAGCACCTTATTGGTGAATACATGTGCTTATACAAGACTCCAATATTAATACTCTTATTATCCTAAATTGAACAACCAACTTCAAGTTTCTACGACACTCATCAAGGGTCATCCCAATATGGACTCCCAACTGATTCCTTTTTACACCACCTCATGACCCCGACAATTCCCTACGGAATCTGCCCAAATATTTCTCCAGCTGGTAGCGACACAGCAACTGTTCATCCTCCTCATCCAGTCTCAAGAATGTTCTTCTTACTCCTCAAAACTAAGACCATGGAAGGAGGAGGAAAGAGATGCAGGAGATCGCCAAAAATAAACTGGATGAGAATTCTTGGTTTGCTAATAAGGATTAATCCGAGGTTGACTTTTGGACTTGGGTCAATGGCCTCCCTGGATGACCTCAACTCTGCTACTAATCAGTCTCTTCGTCCATGTGATTTCCCAAGACTGTACCATCCCGCAATAAGATTGTTCAAACACTTCTGCGGATGATGATTACAGCTATTCATGCAATTTCTGTGCCCCCACAGATTGCAGATGGGAACTGAGTTTGAAAGGGCAAGGCAATTTCTCCTTGCAGAGTTTCAACTTTGAGGTGTGTAAATTTGTAGGTTTTTTTGCATACAAATGCAAATTACTGCTGGCATGAGCTTTGTCCCTTGAAAAAAAACCAGTAGGAGCATTTTTTATTAAGAACAAGAACTGACCTATTGACCCCTTGCATTGGCTGCCATTGTTGAAGTCAAATAAAGGAATCTTGTCAATGAGTGACAGCCAATGGTCATTCCCAAAAATCTACAGGGTGACCTGGTGTTGTTCCAACAAACCTGATAAAAAAAAACCTGCTATAATTTCTGGGTCTCAAGGAGCAAAGATGACTTACTTTTCAATGAGAAGTTCTCCTTCCTCTACCTGTCTCTGTGTCCTTGCTGCTCGCCACTCCTCCTCCTGTCAAAGGTCAAAGATCAAAGGTTGACACAATTAAAGCTACACCAGCTAGATGACATACTTAAAACCTTTGATAATCTTGTCTCCTATTGTGAGTACTCCAGAGATTGTTTGAAAGGAAAAAATACTTTGCCAGCTGTCCTGTGTGCTCTAACCAGTTCAGCATTATAACAGCAAAAGGGTACAGACTATTTTCACTTCCAGCCTCAGTTTGGATATGTCTTAATTGATGAACTCTGCAGTGGCTTAGGCCCAATTGATGGCAACAGCTACAGCTGAAGTTGCTTGATTCGAACACGGGTTTTTATTACATAGATTTGCTATAACCATATTGACGACCGGTTATGATTTGGGCTGCAGCCATCAGCTGGTTTAAGCATAAAAAGTAGCTACATTATGCTTACCAGATTAAGGTTACCAGTCAAAATACCATATAACGTGCACCATTTTTTACTGGTATCCTGCACATTTTTTGCTATGCAGGAAACTGCTAAGCAATATTTTCTGCCTAAGAAGCTCTATGAATTTAGGTCAAGATCACTTTAAATGCCTTCTATTTCCCAACCTTAATGCTGTAGCCAACAGCCATAGCCATTAACCACAGTGTCACTGCTAAGCCGTAACAAGATGGCTGTCACCATAATACCATCCCTTTAAAGTGAAACATGTGATGACTGGTTTATCCAGTTAATAACCAGGCGTATTTATGTCAAAAAGGTATCGACCAAGGCCTACGATCAGAGGGGGGGAACATACCCATTGACAACGCCGTCCTAAGCAGCTGTTATATTCATCATTTTCCTTTACATTTCTCCATGTGTCAATTTCTTGACGTATTGATTTGTAGTGGTGCATATTTCACATTTTCCAGCTCTCTGGGATCTAGTTCATGAGATTGGTTTCACTTGATGTGTACCCTCTTAACACCTGGGTCTGCTCTGCTGTGCGTTGACTGTCACACTACTGCGAGGTCAAACTGATATTAAATAGGGGGTAGAGATAATTCAGGCCACTCCAGCAAGGCTCAGACATCTTCAAAATACCCTTCTATTGGTCGATTGAATTAGGGGTCATCTTGGTCCATCTTAGTCCCAGTAATTTGAATCTATTACGACTGAAGTAAAACTGGAATTAGTTTATTAGCTTGCATGGTTATTCTATAGGGGAAAAAAATAAGGTCAATTTCTCTATTGATTGTACATTTAACCAGAAACAAAAATTCCCTCGAGGGTTCTTGTTTCTGTTCTTAAAATGTGAGGCACCAGAACTTTAAACTCTGGCTTTGAACTGAAATTAGCATAGTTCCTGTTTTGATGTGACTTTGTGCTGAAACTGCTGCTGTGTCTACAAAAAACTTGACTTGGCTGCAGTTTGATTTCTAGACAACCATGCAGACAACGCCACTGTTTTTTTGGAGTGTGTCATGTGGAATGAGCTTCAAATTCATCTTAGCTAAGCATGAACCTACCACAAAAGCATGTAAACAGCCAGAGACCAGTTAAAGGGTATAAGCATCACACTGTATTTTGGCTGGTAACCTGCTATAACTGCAAGAGACAGTCTATGCTAAGCACATTTGTGCGCTCAGGTAGCTCTGTGAAATTGGCCCCCACACCGAGTGTAATCAGCAACATCTGAAGGTACCTCCACATCATTATAATAAACTCAAGATGTACACATCGGCCTCCTCTCCATCTTACATTATCACTCGTAGAGACAACATGTCTTGCACCATGAGGGGGGGGTGGCATTATTAAACGAGTGGGTATCAGGTAACTTAGTCATGGCACGCATAACAGAGGTGTTAGTTCGTGGAACGTGACGTGTAAACACAGACGGCTAGGGATATTTACACGAAGTCGGGGCGAGGTGTCAGAGATATGTTCATTTTCTTTCAAGCTAATGATTTCTTGAGGGAACTTGAATGTTTGCAAGTGATCTCAGGATAGGGGAATTGTTTTTTGAAACCTTAGGCGAGAATTTGCGAATGAAACCCTGAGGCTTTGCGCAGTAATGAAAGATTGTTTTCCACTCTTCGTAGGTTGTTTTCGAAAATAGTGTAATCGTTCAGTAATCTCCATTTCTCGAGGTAGTTCTCTCAGTAATTTAAAAGTGTTGTTTCCAAGAGTCTGGGCTCTGCAGGAATGTTTTCACTGGGAAGTAAATTCATCTGCGTGAACTGTGCATAATATTTGAACTGTGCATGTATGAAAACTGTGCATAACATAAACAGTCAGATTCCTTTGTGGTTTATTACTTGATATTTAATATTAAAAAGTCGCATCCCCTTAA
>CM021541.1:13735169-13748282 GCA_010994315.2 Pisaster ochraceus | reverse complement strand
TTAATCCGGAGGTTGTTGGTTCAAGTCTCGGTCCAGTCAATTTTTCTTTGTTCAAACCCAAATTATAAAACAATTACCCAGCCAGTTTCCTTTGTGGTTTATTACTTGATACATAACATAAACTGTGCATCCATGTTTTCCATTGCTTATGGTTGAGGCTAAATTCATCCACTGGAATTTGATTTCTTAAAGGGACACATTGCCTTCAAATCTCTCGGCATTTTGCTGTTTGGAATTTCAAAGAGTTGTCCATCGAGTTAAAAAAAAACACCTTCAGTGTTTTGTAAATAGTGAGTAGTAATTAAAAAACATAAATTTGCCCCTTTTGAAATATACAACCAGCATACATCCGGGCCGCCATTTTGTGGAGTCAAAAATTCGGTTCAACAAAATGGTGGACCACGTTCTATCATGAAACTACACAAAAACCACACATTTTCGAGGGATATTTATGTGAATCATTGTATTCCACTTTTAAAATGACTTTCCAATCATATTCATTGCAAAACAAACGCTTTCTATTGCCCAAAGTGGCAACATCCCCCTGTTGTCTCTTTGAATTTTATTTTTATAAATTCAAGATTCAATCGAGATGATTCCCCTTTATTTTGTAACCTGTTACCCATGCTACGTAGTAAAAACGGCCTTTCATGTAAACCTACTTTTATAATGTACATTTTAAATGCTTTTGCATGTGTGCTTGTATCTTTTTGACAGTATTGTTGTGGTCTTTTATCTTGATTTCTTTTTTGCTTATTTTTTACCAGTGTGTTTTTGCTGAAACTTTTCTGGTTAAATTTCTACTGGAATTTGTATTATTATGCGCCCTCGCACAGGCTGGTCCTGGAGAGAGCGCAATATAAATTCAAAAAAATAATTACTATTATAAATTATTAAACAGTAGAGGGGGCACTGTCTTGTGAATCCCCCATATTGGCAATGAGGATATAGGAAGGGTCTAGATTTCAAGCTAAAGTAGCCTTTACAGTCAGGTATCTGACACCCAGAGAAGATGATGATCATCTTGTCTTGTCTCTCTTTTTTTTCCCTCCCTGTGATAAATGCACAGCCTACCCACACACTCTCCTCAAATTCTGACATGGGACATGAATAATTCAGCTCTAATTTCCTGACTCTCAAATCCATCTTGGGACAGTAGGAGGTCAATATCTCTGTACTCCCACTACTCTTGAAAAAATCTCTCTCCCTTTTTCTGAGAAAGTACGCACAGGGTTAAGTAGGAAATGAAAGTATTTCTCGCATAGTGAGAAAACAAATCTGGGTTTAAATGTAGGGTCGTAGATTGGTTTTTGTCAACGTAATGCTGATTTATAAGCAAAATGATAACAAAAGATAAAATAAAAGTAACATGTGCAAGTTTCAGCTGAACAAAGTGGCTACTTGCTCGGAAAAAAAAGAAAAACTGTCACGGTATTTTCACAAAAACATTGAATCCATCCACATTTTGCGCAATGGGTACCAACCGCATCTCTGGCTGCAGCATTCGCGAACGGACACCATTCCTCAGAAATCCGAGAAGCGATATCATGCACATATCGTTTCTCAGAATCAAATGTTTTGGGTGAAAAAATTATCCGAACCAAATTTATTTGAAGGGAATCCTTTCTCAAAATAGTTTTTACTATCAACAGCTTTATCACCAAGCAAGTTTATATTGTAGTCATTAATTTTTGGAGTAGACCAATCTACGACTCAACATGTACCTTTAAGGTTTGCAGTATAACTGTGATTCTAGCCCCTGTCTATGAGACAAAATCTCTTTATCTTTAAGATTCTCTTAGGGCCGGGGGGGGGGGATTTTATACGGAAACTATACGCATAAATATTAAGATAGCCTCTTGTAGATGGGTAAGAGTTGACAGATGAATGAGGCACATGTCCTAGTGGAACGTGGCTGCCTACTCAATTAAATGATGGACGCCAAAAAATAGCTCACAAAATTGAAGAGAAGAAAAGAAAGAAAAAACGTGTCTGAGTTAAATGCCACTTCTTTTTCAGTTACAGGTTCCAGTCAAATTCTGTTGGAAAATGAGTCAGAGTTTATGTAGATCACAAGTGTACAAGAAGAAATAGGTATGGAAACTGGTCAAAATGAAGAGAGGCATTAATCGAAACCAGCAAGATTGGTCGTCTCGTGTTTGCATGGATTGAGAGGAAATACTAGAAGGAGCAATATATAATTAATCCTCCTACTGTTTGACCATTCAATATAATCCACTCTGGTGTTGAATAATGGTTAAACTACATGTATGCCAGCGTGCAATATGATATCAAGTGGTGAATGCATCTACATAGTACACAGTCAACCCTCCCACTGTCTGGCCTTTCAATATAATCCACTCTGGTTTTGAATAATGATTAAACTGCATGTATGCTAGCCTACAATATGATATCAAGTGGTGAATGCATCTACACAGTACATAGTCAACCCTCCTACTGTCTGACCATTCACTCTCCTCCACTTCGGTTTTAAATGATACATAAACTGTGCCAGCCTGCAGTATTATATCATGTGGTGACGGCATCTACACAGTACACAGTCAACCCTCCTACTGTCTGACCATTCACTATCATCCACTATGGTTTTAATGCAAGCCTGCAATAGGATGGTGTGTGGTGAAGGCATCTACATAGTACGCAGTCAACCCTCCCACTGTCTCACCTTTTAATATAATCCACTATGGTTTTGAATGATAGGCCTACGTAAACTATGCCAGCCTGCAATATGATGTCATGTAGCACATGGCATCTGCACAATATACGCACACAAGTTGTGCCACCATACACAGCCCTTGCAGTTGAATAGTTTCAAATAGTTGGTCAACTCGCCGGGCAGTTTTACCGAGCATGTAGGAGTAAAATTTATCCGACAATAACATACCTTGTTGAACTGATCATAGAGAATTTCCACATATTTCTTGCGCGCAACGAAACCTCTGAAGTAGGACTGAATACATATAGCAGCTTTCTCTTGATTGGACAAACTGTCAGCCTGTAGGGAAATAAAAGAAATCAATCTTCAGTATCTAGACATCAACTCGGTTTTACACAAAAAATGTACATGACACTTTCTTTGTCGGTCTCTTTAAGAAACTTCACCCTAAGATTGGTTTGAAAAGTGGAGCAGAGTGAGAAAAACCCTTTGCTAGAAACTTGCTATATTGCAGAATCCAACCAGGCCTAAGTATATTATGTTGGGTCTTACCATTACACAGCACTTTATACTCAGTACCTTCCCATGTCCGGATAACAACAAATCAACAGGCATGCTACTCGAGTGGGATTCGAGCCCACAACCCCTGCCACTATGGGGCAGATGTCTGAACCACTAGACCATGTTGCTTAGTTCCATGAGGCCAGTTCGAATCCTGTAACTAGCTCAGGTATCATAATGATTCTATGCAATAATTGCATCATGGATTAAGTGTATCATTTTGGGTTTTACCCTACACTCGTGTGTAGTAGCAGGCAATCTATTTTACATGTGAATCTGCATACGTCAATGTACCAATAAACTTGCTTAGCACAGACAACATTTGCTAAGAAGAATGACATAGCCAGAAGTACCATGTGATTTATCGACTGACAGAATACCCACTGATTGTCAATTTACGCTTGTCAAATAAACTTTCGATGCCATTTTCTGTTGAGGAAACCCATAAATTTCAATCATTGTATAATGTATAATGTAGGCCTATCTCACAACATAAAACAATTCATAGCTGATGAATTCTGGCAGACGTTAGAGTCAAAAACAAGAGGGAGTCTAACGGTCAACGCTGTCTGAAGTCAACTCCTTTCGGAGAAAATTTGTTTTCACATGATAAGCACCAAACAATAAATCAATACATGAGTACAACCGTAAACAAGTCACATGACACAAACGCGCGGAGGCACTTAGTCCCGATCCAACACGTTCGACAAATTTTGTCAAGAAAGCAGTTCCACATTTCTACTCGGTCAATTCTACGTAAAAATACGCCTAACTTTTTAGCCTTCGAGAAAGACTCTGCTTGGGTCGAAATGTCAGGCCACTATTTTCATTTATACCATCCTTTTGGTTGGTAAGCAGTTTGCAACAGCTAATACTATTTTCCATATTTAAAAAAAATTCACTTTAAAGATAGGGGCATATATTGGTAAACAGTCCACAAATTAGTAACCATAACAACTCACTAGGTAAGAAGCACTGCCGCTGTTGATTGTATAAACTATTTTGAAAAAAAGATTCCCTTCTAAGTTATATGGTTTGGATAATTTTCGGCCCAAAACATTTGAATGCGAGAAACGATTTATGCATGAATCCTTTTTCAGATTTTTGAGAGTTGACTGAAAATTCAAAGTTTCCTGGTGTGCATTTGCGACTGCTGCGACCAGAGATGCGGCTAGTATCTGCTGTCACCTCGCTAAACGTAGATGGATTCAACGTTCTTGATGAAAATACTGTGACAGTTTGTTCTGCTGTGTTTTTTTTCCATCAAGTAGACACTGTATTCAGCTGAAGTTTTCACATGTGACTTTTATTGTATCTTTCTTGATAATGTTGCCTATATATCAGCATTACGTTGACAAAAACCAATCTATGACCCTATCTTTAATAGCAGCAGAGAACTCTGCCAATAATCGTATCGCGTACAATTCTTCAAATTACGCCTCTGTCCTACCACATGGACAAACAAATAAATTACTGAGCCGAACAGTCGGCCTTTAAGTCAGGAACTAGATGTGGAATTCTCAAACTAAAACAAAGCAGGTAGAGAATTTAATTGATGGGGCTCTGCTACTAGTGAATATAGTGTAAACAATTTATAGCTGTACACATACTGACAGGCCCCTATGGTGTTCACACAATGGTAAGCTTTTCCTAAAGGCGACTGAGATAAAATCCACACTAAATATGCTGATACGACATAGGGGAGAAAAATGGAATCAACTAAAATCCACAAGTATCCACATACGACATACTCAATCAAATTGCACCGAAACGACTAAAATCCTCACAGTATTAACCCGTACACAATCAAATTGCACCAGAAACAAAATAAAATCTCAATAAAATTGCACGAAACCAATTAAAATCCACAAAATATCAACACAGATAAATGTATCTATCTGGCCATCCACAATTTTATCTTTAAACTGGATTGGGAATACAGCTGTTCTCTGTAGAAGAGGTACAGACTTAAATATGTAGCAAGCTCTGTACACGCACGCTGTATGTGAAATTCAATACCGGTTAATAAGCAGAGCATGGGACATTTATTACAAACCTAATTTTGAAAATGAGATTTTCAGAGAAACATGAAGAGCCTTGGAAATGTTATACACCCAAATGTTTCCATTAGGGATAATATTTCAACTTAAAGGTGCGATACAGCTGTGATGCTATTGTCAGAAAAATGTCCGTACTTTATCTTGACACACAAAATCTAGGTCAGTGGCAAAGGTCCAGCAAACGACCGATCTTTCCTTGATAATTAAAGTAAAAATTTCCATCCCCTTAAGAAGATCCCTCTGCTTCCCAGATTATATCGTAAACTTGGGTGCGATCCCTGGCTATACGGCAGTTACAGGTTGAATGGCTCCTGACTGGCACCACCCCGAACAAAGATATTGACAAAATAGGGAGACAGCCAACATAGGGCTTAGATAGTACAGTTGGTAGAGCACTGGCTTGTTAAACTGGAGGTTGCATGTTCAAGTCCCGCTCTAGTTAACTTTTCGTTGTTTGAATCAAGATAAGGTATAATTGGTAGTGTTGCGGGAAAACTACCAGATATGTTTACTCTCTTAGAATAGCAGCAATTCAAGATAACAGAAGAAAAAACAACCCACATTCCCAGAGGAAACCGAGTCAAATAACCAGCTGCCAAATGAGTAGATGGTTCGGGGAAAGCCCATTCACATTTCACGGGCATCGGGAACATTTCCAGTCAGAGAACTGCCATCTTTATGAGATTTTCATCACTCCTCACAAGACGACTGAAGATTTGGGTGAAAATAATTAAATCTACCTGAATGTGATTAGGTGAAGATGACATTCTCAAAGAAAGAAATCAATATACTCTGGAATAAGCAACTTCAGACAGACAGACAAATACCCCCCCCTCCCCCGCTGTTTTCCCCGACTAGCTGCCTCATCCAGAAAAATGTGATGACATTTACAGCTTGGAGATTTAACGCATCTTACAGTGATGTATGTGCAGTACTTAAATTAAAGGCATGGTTATCGTTGGGTTTTGAAAGTGAGCATTTCCTTCCAATCCTCTGCTTATCAAGGAAAACGGAAGATAAACCACCATTCTTGGAAGAGGGTACGTTCATTTGAAAGCTACCACTCGTCAGTGGTTTGGCAAATACTCAAACCAGTCTTTTAGTTTTCATTTTATTTCCTTTCCTTTCATTTCATTTCTTTTATTCTGCTTGTGAAGCCAAGGACTCTCAGAAAAGTGGACTTAATCACTATACTAGCCAAGAGCCCAATGGAGAGAAGACAAGGAAGGAAGTTTCGGTTTTAGACGTGGGAGGAAAACCCCAAAGATTGATTCAAGGGAAAAACACACGCAGTCAGGAAGGGACTGAAAAAACCCAATCCACATAGATACCACTACGCCAACCTGACCAATATTTCATGAGATATTTCAAGAAATATCACATGAAAATGAAACCATTTGATTGAAATAAGAGTTATTAATTTATTTTCTTTCCCTACATGTTAGAATAATCACTTCTCCAGCCAGGCATAGAATTGATCGAAGACCTACAGTAGATGTGCAGGCAAATAAATGAAACTACATTCACAGAAAAGGCTCTGACAGATAATAGCGTTTCTGTCTGAACAATTGAGCCATCTCCACAGACTCGATCAGGGCTTAAATTTAGGGGAAAAATCCACAAGACCACAGGGTTTGTAGGTTAGATTATTAACTGGACCAGCATTTAGTTTACAAGACCAGAAGAAAATGAGAAAGAACTTTGTACACAGATTAAAATGCACTTGAATCTGTTTTTATTTGAACAGGCACTAAGAAAATATCTCGTTACTTTTGTCTTTTGGTATTAAATACGCTTCAATGCTAAACCCATTTAAAAGATATTTACACATATTATTGCACAGTCAATTGAAAAACACAAGAACATCGGACTCGTGCAATCCAGAGTTTACTAGCCCGAGGCTAAAATTTCGAGCCCTGCTCATGATACGGCTGGATTCAAACAATACTACTCAGAGAATTCAGTATTTCGGAATAAAATATTTTTGCAAATTGATTGGTACCATATGGGTTTTGAGACATTGTATGGTGAAGTATCAATACATACATTCAGTTTGTGGTAAAACCATGTGTAAATATCTACTTCGCTGAGTAGATTTGTTCTTTGAGAACTTGCTTTGCTATTTGTTCTACTGCCGCAAAGTAGATTTTGGATTTCAGGAGACTACTTAGTTCTGAAAAGAAGTGTCCAGATTTGGCGGTACCACCTTTCTATTATTTGACATTTGAGATTTCCCATTCTATTGGCTGTGTGTGGCTTGCTCTTCTAAAATGACCAACAGTGACCGCTCCCAGTAGTGTAGCTAGCCTGATCATTATCCAACAAGCCCGTCAAACTGTATCTCGAACCTCGACAGTTGAAAGTACGAACAATCTCATCTGAAATGTGATATGTGTGGGTGTTTTATTTTGATATCCACATCTTACTTTTTTTTTCATCTCGATATAACTTGCTTTATTTGCTTTCAATCAGACTATTTTGGTGTCGTATTATGTAATAAATTCTTGCAAGTTACTTGATATATTTTTTGGTTGGGATTTCTTTTCGATTCCCAAGAGTATAACGACAGCAACTGAGTAAATACACATTGTTATTTTTTATTTTCATTTGCCTATTGATTTTATTTGCTGGGTCTTCAGAAAAAATAGATGTTTTGTAGATGGTTGTACAGTTGTTAAAATACAACA
This sequence comes from Pisaster ochraceus, assembly GCA_010994315.2. Lineage (NCBI taxonomy): Eukaryota > Metazoa > Echinodermata > Asteroidea > Forcipulatida > Asteriidae > Pisaster > Pisaster ochraceus. The sequence goes on along the minus strand of CM021541.1, from coordinate 13,740,300 downwards.
TCTGTCTGTCTCATCGTCGTGACTTGAAGATGCTCATGGGAGAGTCTTAAAACTGAAATGTCTTGGCTTGGCATGGGATGGGGGATCTTCCTTCAGGCTGATCCGTCTTACCGTTTGAAAGTCTGTTACACAGTGCCTCGGAAAAGGCCGACCATTTTTCAAAGTGTTTTTTTCTTCTTCTCTTGTAATGTATTCTTACACTTTGGATTTTATAATTTAAAAAGATATCCTTAATTTTGTGTGGTTAAAGAAAAAACTCTTGACAATTTTAGAAGATGACTTTAGATTAAGAATGATTTCTTGCAAAACAAAAACAATTGACAAATCAGAACCCCCCCCCCAAAAAAAAACAAAACAACAACAACCAATGTCCCATTTCAAGGAAAATAAACATAGAAGTAATATTTTAATCATCGTTTCAGAATATGAAATATATTTAAAAAACACCAAGTGAATCATCTTCGCATCAAATTTTCATCAAATCATCTTCACATTAAATTTTCATCAAATCAACTTCACATAAAATTTACATCCAGTATTATCATTTGAAATTGTTAACTATAATAAGTGTGACAAGGAGAATTAAATCTTTTGTTTCAAAGTCAAATTTTCTGTAAGCATCATCATTTAAAATTGTGACTAATCAGTGTGACACGGAGAACAGGGATGACACATTGGGAAATTATTATAGAATCTAAAATCAAACCTTGTTTTTTCCTTGGAGTTTAAAATTCAAACCAAAAAAGAAAACCATGTCAAAACCAAACGAACATGATCTTTGAGAAAAATACATCGTAGACATAGATTCGGTACTACTTATTGCTACAGGGCAACACTGTAGAGTGACACGCCAACAGCACCCAGACCAGCCGTACTACATCTAAGTTCATAATTGAACTGCACGCACACCGCCTAGCTAGTTATGAACATAGCGACCCCCCTAAGGTAGTCGGGCGATCAGATTGCAGAAGCGTGTCGTGTGAGAGGCCAAGCATTTAGTATGAAAACTGTCACCATGGCACGATGATCAATGTCCCAATGTAAGATTGGACTTCATCCGAGATGTGGGTCAGTTATACAGTGTTTGTTATTCAGTCGTGGTGTTCGTGGGCTGAAATCTAGAATGGCCGTAGCCTACATATTCATTCCACCTGCCTAATGATCAGCGTTGCCCTCGTGTTCAAATTTAGCTGCGCTTGCTGGAAAAAAATATGTCTAGTGACAGTGCACTTTCTGTCAAGTCAAGCAGACATTTTGGAATTTAGAGAAAAAAAGTCAAGCTATTATACAGGATTGGTAAGGATAAAAAACATTGATGTTTAGTTTTAGTCTGAAAGCTTACTGATTATGAAGTTCACACTAGAACCAATTTTTGTTTTCTGTGAAATATTTCCCTCTGAAATGAAGTCATATCAAAGAAAACTATTAAAGAAACACCTATAACAAAAAACAATCCTGCAACAGCTGATTTCGTTTGCTCCAACCAAAATTAAGGACAATGTGTTTACATGCTAAATAGGTTGCGTGGTTTTTCACTAGTCTCTCCTCACTCACACAACAGATAAAGCCAAAATTTTCTCAGGTATGTTATTTCATGTATTATGGTAGATCACACAAAACACGAACACTGTCTGCGACTATTTTGTCAGCTCTACCTACCCTGTATATCTTTAATGTTGACAATTTAACATGAAGATCACAAAGTTTTAGTTTTTGTCTATTTCAGTGTATACCTTAAATCCATGAAGCACAGAACTTTTCCGTTGTCGTAAAGTCTCCCTTTTTTGTTGTTGCTCACAGTAAGTAAACTGAGCCATGAAATTTGGTCCATGTCATCTAACCCAGAGGAAGCTGTCCGACAGCATCCTCTTTGAGTTGTATTGCAACATCCATTCCTCATCGGCATGCGACTACACAACACCTTAATCTGCTTCTCATTACCATAAACTCCTTCAATTCTATCAAATGTCTAGCCCAATAGATGAATAAGCAAATCTTAAAGGTACAAAGGATTGGTAGAGCTTACAAAGTAGTCGCAGAGAGTGTTCATGTTTTGTGTGATCAACCATATACATGATATTAACAAACCTGTGAAAATTTGGGCTAAATCTGTTGTTCGAGTCCGGAGAAAATAGTTTTAAAAAACATGCACAATTTTCAGCATGTAAATGCACTGTCCTTATTGGTTGTAACAACCAAAGTCAGCTGTTGATTTTTAAAAAAGGTTTTCAGATACAGTTTTCTTGAATATATGTATTCTCTTCAGAGGGAAATGTTTCACAGAAATAATAGTTCTAGTATAAACTTCATAATCAGTGAGCTTTCAGACTAAAATTTAACAATTATTTTTTATTCTTGTCAATCCTGCATAGTACCTGAGGGTTGGTACAAGATTGACCACCGTTTCAGTGGTCCAGTTACTGAATCAGAGTTTTCAAAATGTGTACGATTCATAATCATGGATGTTAAACCAATGTTTGTATGAGAGACATTGGCTGTTGCCAGCTTGGTGTTTATATCCCCTTGTGGGAGCTTTACCGAGTTCCCTTGTTGGGTAGATCATCTAAACAAGCCAAGAAACAAACATAAGGTTGTCTGAACATACAGCAGTCACCATAAAAGGTCCCTCGAGACATAAAAAATGAAGACTTTTTCTGGGACCTTGTTTTTTAGGAACGCTAATCTTGTTTTGTTATCAAGATGTAGCTGATTGGCTAATCAAGTAGGGTCTGTATACCACTAATGATACATAACTGATGTAGCCTGGGGACTAATTGCTAGAAATATCTGGCCAGTGGAGACAGATTTCACTAAGCCTAGACGGAGTCTAGACTTCAGACAGATTCTCTCATTAATTTTAATTTATGGATTATAAATACACATATTAGACCACAGCCAGCTCCACTCATTAATTCTAAATCGCTCCGTATGAAATGAAGAAAAAATGTTGTTTCATAAACTTCAAATTACCCCAGTGAGTGGAAACTCACGGATAATGACTTCAATGTCTTGACTTCACCATAAAGCTATAATATTCCAGACAACGCCACACACAAACTGACTGCCTTTTCAGTCTGATCTTGTTAACAGCAATTTATTGGTATAGTCTCTTCAGACCATTGCACACTGACAGTAAAAACAAGCCTTCCTTGTTAATATCTGGAAGTCTATAAAAGACACACCAATGTGAAAAAAATTGTTGGTTCATAAACTTCAAATTATCCCGATAAGTTGCAATTCAAGGATGATGTTTTCACTTCACAAAATATAGCTATAAGATTCAAGACAACACCAAAAAAACTGACTGCCTTTTCAGTCTGATGTTAACAGCAAGTTATTGGTACAGCCTCTTCAGACAAATTCGCACTGACAGTAAATACAAGCCTTCAGTTAACATTTAGGAGTCTGTGAAACAGATTGCAAGTGAAAAAAATGTTATTTCATGACTTCAATTTACCTCAGTGAGTTGGAGTTCAAGGATGATGTTTTCACTTCACCAAATATAGCTTTAAAATTCCAGACAATTTAAAAAATCTGACTGCCTTTTCAGTCAGATCTTGCTAAAACAGCCACTTAATTAGTACAGACCCTCCGGACAATTTCTTACTGACAGTAAAAACAAGCCTTCCTTGTTAACATTTAGTAGTGTGTGAAAGAGATTGCAATTTGAAAAGATTGTTGTTTCATGACTTTAACTTACCTCAGTGAGTTGCAATTCAAGGATGATAATGCAAACAATCTTACTGCCTTTTCAGTCTGACCTTGTTTACAGCAATTTATTAGTACACCCTTCTCAGACCATTTCACACTGACAGTAAAAACAAGCCTTCCTTGTTTTAATATTCAGGGGTTTGTGAAAGAGACCCCATTATTTGTTTCTGTCCTAGAATCCGTGCTAGATTTTCTCCCATCAATGTTTTCCCTTACCAGTGGTCAGCTGGCCAAATGCCGGTTAAAACACCCAAGGACCAGTCAGAGTTCTGTCCAACTAGTAATCCTGCTGGCAAGTTTGTTTGCTGAAGTCCAATCGCTACATGTCAACCACTTCATATTAGATCAAATTACAAATCCCACGCTAATGACAATGGTGAAAGAAAACCCTGAAAATATGGACCAGTGAAAAAACTATCGGGAACAGTGAAATGACAAGCTAGTTCTGCTGGGTAGTCACTGAAAAAGTTAAGGGCAAATCCTGTCCTTGTCGATAAACATTCTCATAAGTCCAACCCCCCCCCAAAAAAACACTTGTAATTTCTTTTCTTCATGTGATGATTAGGAGTCCTTACTGCAATTCTGTGAAACCATTTTTATTTGAAAATACCAACTAGTGGTAGAGTGGCTGTTTACCCGTTGGCAACAAAACACAGACAATGTATGCCGTAAAATACCTACACATAATAATTTGTGAAACCAGAGGTTCATTGACATCAACAGATGGACTTCACTAATGGATAAATGTACTCCATGGAGATAAAAAGGTTTTAGAAATCTTTAACTATTTCTCTAAATGATCCCTCCAGGCATGTTACATCGGCGTACCTTTTCCCGCCATTTTGAGGGTGAAATTACCCCATCACTGTAATGCATATTTTATCATCTCTTATGTCTAGTATTTCTTTTAATAGCATGGCATGGTAAGTGCAGTTTGAATCTCTAAGGCTAATGGGCAGGACAGAGATATTTCAAGAACTGGTGGCGCTAGCTGTTTGTTAATTAAAAAAAAAAAAAAAAAAAAAAACCCTCCAAAACAACAGAAATTCAATAAAAGTTCCTTTAAAAGATTATAGAGGCTTGAGTGCTGAAGGCGATGGGGAACTCTTGCTCAAATGTGAAATGTTCCGATTAGATGCCACTTCAGCAGGCAACTCTTTGATGCAACAACAATAGATCAGTGCAGACAATGACCATTGTTATCAATAATAAATAACAAAACATTTGTTTGCTTGAATGGCGCCCATGTGTATGGCACGATCCAACAATAGATAGAACTCCAGTTCACCACCATGCGCCTTCGTCTTTGGTACTCTAGAATCTTTGGTTTCTATTGGGACCTGATCCTGTATTCATATTGGCTTTAAGGCAAGTTCAACTGTGTCTTCCTACATGGCATAACTAAAGGTTTGGACTACAA
>CM021541.1:13591050-13607724 GCA_010994315.2 Pisaster ochraceus | reverse complement strand
GCAGCTGCAAATGGTCCCTGTGATCTAAATGATCCTGCAGCTGTTGCTCGGCGAGTCGCAGACGCTGCGAGTCTTCCCTAGCCATTATCTCTTGCTGTGTTTTCTTCTGTAATTCAACATCTGGCATCTGCAATTAAAACATCACCAAACTTAAATAAATATACTGCCTGCTTTAATATCAAATTTGCTTTCCGTCACGTTCAACACAGTGTACAAAAAGAGAAAAAGGCTGGTTTGGGTCATCCTTTCCTTTAACCCTTACAGACACGGCAGTTTGGTTATCCTGAGGCCCAATTCCTCTAAATATCCTTTTCTCCTATGTCACTCCAAACCAAATTGCTTGGAATGCCTGATACGCCCTCATTGTTTGCGCCTACCGGCCCCAGTCCTTCTGAATCCTTCACTTTGGCAATTGAATAGAGGGATTTGGGACTGTGAGGGAGCATTTAAAAGCTTGGCTCGTTCTAGGCGCAAAAGATTGTTCTAGTGGGTACACGCCTGCAATCCACTGGACCATCGGAACGTGCCTGTAGACTGCATCAATATGACAAAGTAGCCCTACTCGAGTGAATTCGCACATTAGTGTTTTAAACGTTCCAAATGGAACATTCCGACGATCCAAAGATCCGATAGGAGAGTTGAAAACTGCTCCGTCCCAAACCAGTGAGTACTGAACCCGAGTTTCTCATAGGCAAAACTCAGGTCCACTCAAACTGAAATCATTTCAAGAAGTTGGTCAATGACCACAGTGGTATCTGCACATTTTTTTAAAGAGTCAAATTTCAGACTTTTTGAGACCATTTTAATGCTACACTTTACCAAATTTAAGACCAAAAATAAGTGAATAAAGCAGGGGAGAATCAGCTAGAACTGCTCACATTTTTTAGGAAATTCATTACACGCTCCAATCAATTTTTGTACAGACCTCGAATAAATGAGTTTAATACATTTTAATGCTTTTTAAGGCCTTAAATTTGAGTTTAATTGAGACTTATACTTTTTGAGGATCCGCAGAGACCCTGGACCACTTTAGGAGGGTTGGGACTAGGAGTGTGAGCGGGTCACCTCACATACCTTGCCAGCTTCTCTTATCTTTGCAGCTCTTTCCATGGGATGCAGAAGAGTCTCATACTCCCTCCTCATCTCCTGATCTTTGTTATTATCTTCAGACATCGTTCCTGTTTCCAAGGTGTCTATCGTACTCCGTTCACTCTCGGATGCCGTCTGAGAGCCTTCCATGGATGGCGAGGATGGACCTGATGGTGGAAGGACAATAAAGAAGAGTAAGAGTCTTGGCTGTTTGCAAGATGGATACAACAAACTTAAGGATTCATGTGGTAGGTCAATCAAATAAATCTTGAACAAATTGTACACTGGTTCAACATTTGGTCACCGTTTTCACGAAGAAACAATTTATCATTATTAAAGTAATAAATAAATTTGTTCTTCTTGTAGCCCCTCACAAAGAGTGGCTTTCAGCCTTTTTGGGGAGAGAAGATTTAATTTAAAAAATGATCACCTTGCAATTCTCTTGATCTGCCGTGAAACTTTGCTTCCTCTGCGAGGAGAGATTCTTGGCTCGGTATCTCAAGAACAACTTTCTTCTTCTTCAGCTCCTCTCGCTGAGACTTGATGCGATTCATCAGCATCTTCAATGGAGCTGCTCAGAGGACAAGACGTTCAGTTTTTTATTTATTTATCATCAGTTCAAATCGGAGCCCCATTGCATAGAGCTACATGTACTTAATCAGAAAATAGTGCTTATCAGTTTTCTGCTTAGCATAAGTGAGCAGGGTGCCAGTCACAGATGGTACATGTGGCATTGTATTTTTTACGGTAACCTTATTCTGGTAAGCATAATGTTGTTGTGCTGAGCTACTTTTTGTGCTTAAGCAACTCAATATCTTTGTTCCGGGGTGCCAGTCAAAAGCCAGTGTAAGCCGTCATAAACTTGGGCGTGGTCCCTGGCTGTACGGCAGTTTATACACGTTGTATGGTTTCTTACTGGCAACCCCGCGAACAAAGATATTGACAAATTGGGGAGATTGCCAACGGCCCAACATAGGGCTTGACAGCTCAGTTGGTAGAGCGCCGGAACATTAATCCGGAGGTTGTAGGTTCAAGTCCCACTCAAGTCAATTTTTCTTTGTTCAACCCAAAATTGTTTAACAATTTACCCAGTCAGAATGCTTGTGGTATATACTTGTCATTACCCTCATCTTGTGAGAGAAATTAAGATCTTTTTAAATATCTCTCCTAACCTTTTGTCTGTTTCGGTTTCTCATCTCCATCTTCCGTGACTGTTCTCTTCTGCTTTGTCTCCTGCTCCTTTTCCTCCTCATCTGTCCCTCTTGGGAATCTTGCCTCCTCATCTACTCGTCTTGGCATTCTTCCTTCCTCATCCATCCGTCTTGGAATTCTTGCCTCCTCATCTACCAGTCTTGGCAATCTGGCCTCCTCATCTGTCCGTCTTGGCATTCTTCCCTCCTCATCTGTTCTTCTTGGCATTCTTGCCTCTACATCATCACTCACCTCAGGAGGTAGCGGTTGGAGTGAGATACCGACATCATCAGTGACCGAATCCATAGTTACATCTAGATCAGCATCACCTTTAGGTTTAGGCTCCAGGGCAAGGACCAAGTCTCCGGTGTAATCTGTGGATGAAAAAGGAAAAAATATTGGAGTAACAAATTCCTCCTGCAACTCCAGAGCTACCAACATTTGTATCTTGTAATCAAGGAGATTTTGTCCAACAATCAGGGAGATGTTTAGCAGTACACTTGCCATAATGGAGAATAAGTTTCCATAATAAGGGAGATTTTCAAATTTGTTCATCAGAACATTGAAAGATTGGTTTATTTTCAGGGAGCTTTCTGCGGAATCGGGGAAAGTTGGCAGCTGTGCAACTATACAGGGCCGTACAAAAACTTTATAAGGGTACAATTTACGTCAGGAAAGGCTAACATCTAAAATGAGAAAGACAGTCCAGCATACCAGTATTAGCCATGTACATGTCTTCGAATGCCTGCTCCAGTTTCTGCTGCTCGTCTAGTTTATCTTCAAGACGTTTGTGCGGCGGTTGAAACACTTGATGCTAACCAGACAAAATCAAGTGGATGACATTTTATCTTAGCAGTCAAAATTAACATCTGCTTAGCAAATTTGTGCAAAGTTAATTTAAATCTCAAGCAAAATGGTCAGCGTCTAATAGTATCCGACCACATAATAAAGGGTATTGTACAGGATTGGGGAGGATAAAAAGGATCATTGTTTAAATTTAGTCTATTTTGAAATTCATACTTGAACAATTTTTTCTGTGAAATATTTCCCTCTCAAATGAAGCCATATTTGAGAAAACTGTATCCGAAAACCTTAAGTAAAATGAAACAGATGATTTTGGTTCTTACATCCCAAATTAAGGGCAATGTATTTACATCCTGAAAGTTGTGCATGGTTTCCTGACTCGTACAACGAATTAAGCCCAAAAGTGTTTTATTTCATGTTTAATGTGCCGGCACTCTACAAACTGAGCTATCTAGCCTGAATGTTGGAGGTCTCCTTATTTTGGTCAATATCTTCGTTCAGGGATTCTAGTTAGAAGCCAAATCTACCCAGTCAGGATCCCATATGGTTTATTTCTTGTTATTCAGATAAAAGTCTGACATTTCACATTCCTGAACAATTTATAATTTTTAGAGAACATCTTCAAAGACTACTTACAGGAATGTTAGCAACGACAGCCTGTCTTCGTCTTCTATCAGCCTGCTCAAGATGACCCAGTTCCTCCATTAGCTTATTGTAATCTTGATGCAAGAGTTCTTGCTTCCTGGCGTGTTGGTGTCTGAGATGGGCTTTCTCGTGTCTCTCCTTCACTTCTCTCTCCGCATCCTCGTTTTCCTCCTTGACTCTTCTCCTTTCCTCCTGTGCAGCTAAACGAGCATCCTCCTGGGAAGCAGTCAAGATAGGTATCAACTTTTAAAACCTTGTGAGCTTTTAATGATGTTGAATTACACTACTCATCTGCAGGGCAGCTGTTGCCGACAGTCAAAAGGAAAATGCACCGTTTGCTCTTATCAAAAAAACATATTTTTACATCTTCTTGAAGAATATTGTTTTCTTCTGAGGGTCTGCAGATATGAATCATTTAACTCGGGAGGCTAAAAAAAAAATTTTTTTTACATGACCCCCAGAGATTTGTCAAAAAATGCATTCTCACAATTGAACGGGCTGAACAAGGTTGCTCAGAAATTCAAAAGCGGCATCAAGCCATAGGGCAACCAGTCCCAATCTCATTCTTCTCTGATCGTGTGACATGTCTTACTAACTGTATGCAGTTTAGGGTGACCATGTGAAAACAAGATTCAATTAAAGTGCATTGTATCAACAGCATATCAACAGCGTACTGAACGCGCCCTACAAGCGTTCGAATGTTTTTAACAAGCGTGCACGCCAAGCAGTACATTTTGGTTAGCCAATCAGCGTTGCCTTTCAGTGTTTCCCTTCCAGGGCTTAGTGGCGAGAGGTATCGATACGGCGCGCTGCCCACGGTAGCGAGGCCGAGACTTCAAACTAATTACCTGTTCATGCGGCTCAGCTCTCTCCACATATTCTCCTTTCAGATGATAGTGACTTGTACTGAAACCACTGATTACAGTCACAACTTTATTCTCCTTCCCAAGGTCGTCAAGTTCATCAAGTGGGTCCTGAAATTATCAAAAATATGAAACTGGCTGAAAAAAAACAACCCAAAACTGTTCGAGAATTGAGATTATACCAATCCAGGGTTTGCCCTTAACTTTTTTAGTAATTGGCCAGCAAGACTAGTTAGCTTGCATTTCAACACTGAACTGAATTTTGACTGGTCCTCATGTGTTGTAACTGGCATTTGGCCAGCGGACCACTGTTAAGGGAGAACACTGCTATCAATCAAGATATCTTGGCCTTCAGAAAAGTTTTTTGTTTGTTGTTTGAGATAAACAAACAATTACACACTAAGAAATAAAAGGTACAAATACAGAAAATGTTTCAAATAGAAAAAAAAAACTTGTTGCCTCAAAGATTTGTAAAAGAGTTTTCAGAATTTTAGATCAAAATTGAAAGTTACGACGGTTATTAAAGTTATCAACAGTCAAAATTTTAAAAAGATTGTTGTTTGTTGCTCGAGGTCAACAAACAGTTACACTATAAGAAACAAAGGGTACCAAGACAGACTAGGTCTCAAAGGAAAAAACAAAAACAAAGATCATCGTTGCTCTCCAAGATTTTTTCAAGAGATTTTTTCAGAGATTTAACGAAAATTGAAAGTTACAGCAGTTCAAAGGTCAATTCATTGGTCAAGGTTTGATACCTTTAAAGGTGGAGGTAGACTAGCAATCTTCGCAGCTCTGACTTTCTCAATTTGTAAGGCAGACTTCCGAGCTAAGATGGTAGCGAATTCTTTCTCAAATTGGGCCTCCTTGTTTTCTTGATGTTTCTTCAGAGCGGCGCTGTAGCGTTGTTTGGCTGCATGCTGATCTTTGACAGACTGAGCCGCTCTGATCTCCGTAAGTGGAGGCTAAAGGCATACAAAGCAAAAATAGAACAAACTTAAAGCTGGACAAACAACCATTTAAGTCTCTCTGTTTTAAACACAGGCCTGATATTTGGGCCTGGAGAAAAAAAAGTAGGAAAATGTTATTGAGTACAAGGGCTGACAAACAAGTACATATGGTAGAGGCCTCAAAAGGCTTTTCAGGCAATTTTATAACAACTTTGCAGATTTTTCTGAGCCCCAAAATCGGAAATCAGACATAAGTAGGAAGAATGATGTGCTTGTAAACGAAGGAATCCTGCTTCCCCCAATAAAATTAAATGATCGCTCTCTTTTTTACCAATAAAGATAGTCAATAGCTAACCAGTGAAAGTTTTTGCCTGTTGATAAAAATGCTGCATTTATGTTAAGAAACAAATTTCAAAAACTTTCAAACTTAGACAGCGGCCTCTCTCATAAATTCTGGGCTTGAGTCCAGCAAAGATTCAATATTAAAATGAGGGGATGAGGCAGAGTGATTAACTGGGCTTTTAAGTGGACCACGGCTCGAGTTTAGGGGTAAAAATCCATAAGACCACAGAGCTTGTAGCTCAACGCTTTCACAAGTCCAGAATCTAAAAGAAAAAAAACAAACTATTATAGTGTTTGTAACTGAACAAGTGCTAAAGACGAGCGTTCTCTCATTTGTCTCTGGTCATACCTTGATATTTATCAGAATCAAAGCCAAAATTTCAACATCATTTTTTTTTAAATTGAAGTTATTACATTGGTATTATTACTCAATTGAAAAACTCAAGCCTGCTGTACTTGTTGGGTCATTGAGCTTACTGGTCCGAGGGTAAAATCACTGGCCTCGGGCCTGCGGTCCAGTGTACATTCTGAGCCCTGTGGACTAACAATTGGAGGAATATGGTGGAGAATTCTCCTGCAGTACCTGGATACGTGCAGCCTTGTGTCCATCTCCTACACTACCGAGACTCCGCTCGTACACCCTCTGGAGAGCGTCTGCCTTCTCCTTATGCTCCCGCTGCCACGTCTGCTTCAGATGAGCTGCAAGATTCTGAAGTTCCTCGTCTTTCTTCTTGCTGACGTTACTTCGGATCTTGGAGGCGAAGTTTCTCTCTTGTTCACGTACCTATGGTTTCAACAAAATACACAACCAAAATAAAATTGTTATACTTTTATCTGATGATAGTTGTACATTTATTGTCGTTTTCAAAAAGTAAAGACATGGAAGAGTTTGGTTGCCAGAATTTAAAATCAGGGCCCAATTCCATGGCTCTGCTTACCGTAAGCAAAGAATCAGCGCTTACGAAAGCAGGGAATTCCGTGCTTACGTCAAGCGTATTTCACGGGTTAGCAGAGAATTTTTGCTTGTGCGCGTGCGTACTTCACGTTACTAGCCATTCTTCGCTTACACAGCTAGCGCAGAAATTCGGCGCTTGCACAGTATAAGCGGAGATTGGTGATCACAAGCACAGATTTTGGCAGTAAGCAGAGCCATGAAATTGGGCCCAGTTTAGTTCATCCAAAAGTTGAATTTGAATGAATTTCCTGTCATCTTCAAGAAAATAAGTCACATGTTAGTTACAAAGTTGAAATTTGATGAATTTGAAGACTCCTGAAAAAATTGCTCAATGGCCTGGGTTTTCTCTCCCTTATTTCAGACCCAGAACCCCATCCTATATGTAGATGTAGATGTTACAATTCAGGAGGCTTACAGACTCTATGCATCACCAGAAATACAAAACTACAGGTTTTTTCTGTTGGTGGTTGATTTCATTCTTTTTAGATGTATCTTTCAATTCCGTTAAGTACTGTTACTTAATACTATTACCCATAAGAAAAGTTAGAAAATTTTCTCTAAATGCTTGTTCCAAAAACAGCTCCAATGTGAAACTGTTTAGATAAGTGTTCTTCTCATTTTGATTCCGGTCTTGTGACAAATTTTCTGGTCCAGTAAAAGTATTGAGCTACAAGCCCTGCAGACTTGAGGATTGTTGGCCCAAATTCGAGCCCTGAGGGAGGCCTACGTATCGTTTCCTCTGTACCTGCTGAATGCGTAGTTTACGTCTCTTTGCTTTCTCTTCTTTAATGAGCGCAGCTTCCTCGTTGGGGCTCAGACGATAATTTGTCTTAATTGAACTGGTCCTTGAGGATGTTGCCATGGTCACTTTTGTAGCGGGCTTTAAAGTTGATCTACATCTTGATTCAGAAGTTGAACTCCCTGTTGGATGAATGGGATAGGGTACAATTACTTCAGAAATATAGGCTAAAAAAACAAAAATATATTTTTTCAAAGACGACCCTGAATCTAGTGCAGTGGCAGTCAAAATACAGCATCGATCGTATTCTTACCTTAATTTTACAATGCATACTTTATAAAATAACAGTCAATAGTTTTAATTCTACTTTACTAGTGCTATTTTATTCATCTTACTTAGGCCTATATAGTTTATAAATTTTAACGAAAATACAACTGTTTTTCTTTTTAAAATTTTATTTAGGCTTCCTGTTCTTTTTTATTCCAGACATAAGTGAAAGTGCCCCCTTCCTTCCAGAATCCATGCTGCCAGTGCCATAGGATAGGAGTCATAAAGAATGTCACGTCACAAATCATTGATGCTTTTTATTTACTGTTAAACTACAATGAAGTAATTTATCAGTCTCAAAACACAATGAAAACAGACGAAAATAACCAATCAAATGGCAAGTATTAATCTCACGAAATGGATGCAATACCACTGATACGGCTAGGTAGGTTGCAAATCGTGTAACCTGACTCTGACTAAAGAGACAGTACTACGTGATTCATGTAGTCCATAATGTCATATTTTAACTTTACTTGATCTCAAAAGTACTTTTCATACAAAACACTTACCTCAATGTCTTATAAATTCCGATAAAATTGACACTTTTGGAACAGTATTCGGAGCAGAGTTAGAATTTATAAAAACCGCCGTACACTTTGAATTCAGTATGTATGGTACCCAGACCTAAAATAATACAAAAACGCATGCAATGATCAGGTGGTACCACTTTAAAGTAGAAGAGGTCAATAGAGGGCGCTCGGCGCAATAAACCGAGCTATTGTTATTGTGGTGTCAGGCAAAGCTAGAAATGGAATAAAAAACACGCAAATTGCATACGAAGAAAAACTCCTGTATAATTGTATTGGTGTGGCTTCTTGCTAAACTACTGAGCAAACACATTTGATGAGCATTTATTACGTGGGAAGTTTTATTACGAAAAGTGTTTTCCCTAAAAAGGTTTGAAGCTTTTAAAATTTAACAAAAAGCATTCAAACAAATCTATTATTGACAACAATCAGCTATTAGTAAAGACAAGGACGTCGTACAATATTCAAATACATTTCTTTTATTTAGAATACAACCCTTTCACAAAAATTGCATTTGTAGAATTCAGTGCTGAATAATCGCACCATAATCTGACCAAGCTAAAACTTTGTTTCATTTTGAATGGTCAGTTTACTCATTAGCCTAACGTCACATGAATAATTAGAAGTTCCACTAAAGCTCAACTTTAAAAAAAAATAACTTCAATAACGTAGAAGATGGGTGAAAACAAATTACATGTATACTGAAAATAGTTAATTAATATAAAACTGGGCAAGAAGAGATTAAATTTACTACTGATTCAATTAAATTTGCACAAATTAGTTAGTAGCCTGACGTTTCGACCCTAGCCGCGAGTTTTTCTCTAAAGCTAAACGACAACACCACACATAAGCAGAGATAAACTATCTGTTTATGTGTGTTGTGTCGTCATTAGGCCTTCGAGAAAGACTCTGCTATGGACAAAACATCAGGCCACTGACAAATTTTAGCATTTATGGGCCATAGGTCCTTTTTGTTGGTAAGCAGTTTGCAAAAGCTTGTTCTACTTTCTCAACTAAAGTTATGTTGAATTATAGTGTTAGGTCTAGGTAACAAAACATGACAATGTAGTAATAATAATCATTTGATAATCTTTGAGAGAAGGCGACACACCTTTGTGTCTTCTTCCGTGGACACAAACCAAGGAGTAATGCACCCCAGAAAGTCTGCATCAATCGTCCTTCATAAGTTTAGTGCCTCAAGAGGGATATAAATTACAATCTTTGAACTAAATATAATATAGGGGGGCTGGGTTTTGAAAATCTTATTTTAAAAAAATATTCAAAACAGGCCTGGCTGATTTGAATACAAAGGATTTTGGAACCTGTTCAGCACAAAAGCATATTTACATTAATATGTATACCAATAAATAAATTATATTCACAACTTGAACTGAATTTAAATGAATAAGTAGCTTGGATGGATAACAAAATGGCTGGATGCTTAAAACAATACAAAGCTGGCAGCAAAACAAATAGTTTCACTGAATACAAAACAAAGGTACGAAATTAAGAAAGTGGTTTCACGTCAACCATAAGCTACACACTGGTGCAGGCTAACTAAGGAACGGGCTCCGAGCTTGGGTTCTGTCCGACTGTTTAAAGCCACGTAAGGAAAGCACAAGTTTTCTAAATATTTGAGGGGGCCTTAGCCCTAGCCCACGCCCAAAACCGGGGTTTCGAAAACAGCCAACGTTCAACAGCAGACTTTTGACTTCCAGAAGAGGGTACACATTACCGGGTAAATTTCATACTTTATGTAATTCTCAGCATGCGTATGTTTACGAGAACAATGGATATACCTGTTAAGTCTGCTGCCATCTAGAGTCCCCTATGCTCCCACTGGCCACAACACACCCACAAATTAATATAAAGTGTTATTAAAGTTGACCAACCGATAAGCTTACTTGGTTACCTTTTATATAAATTCTTCCTCACACACTCGGAAAATCAGGCCTGATGCTTCATTTTTGAAAGGGCAAGGGCACCAATGCGTTTCCTCCTTTGTAAAAGGAAACCTCTATGAGAAAATTGAACCTACTTTCTATTGGATAATTTCACAGGGCACCGAGGCAATGGCCAGGGGCAACGGAGGCAATTGCCTCTGTTAAGCATCAGGCCTGGAAAATGTTTGTTGGACGGTCTACAAAAACTTTGATCAAACCATTTGGCAATGGGTCATACCCTTTGTTACTTCAAAACAAATTAATCTACAACACTTTAGCAGTAGGGAGAACTTGTTCGGATCTCAAATGTTCCATAATATTCTTGGAGCTAAATGAAAGTGCTTTGAAAGCTTCTGTCTTTACACTGAATAACAAGGTATCATGCTTCTATTATGGCCAAAAAACATATAATTTTCATCTTTTGTTGCAAGCAAAAACTCACATATATGATATCATTAATCAAGGTGATTCTAATCACATCAAAATCGAGTGCATTTCTGACACTGAGCTTGGTTATACAGTGAACGGGATCCCTTGTATAACATTTACAAATGCTGCACAAAATGCATTATTTTTTCCACTCCAAAAAACCTCATTTGCTACTCAAGATTAGCACTCAGTATGCACCAAACATGTTCAGTCTAAAATATGTTTGCTGTGCAAACTTACTGTATGAAACAGTTCCATGTATTAAAATCATTTAAGTATACAATGCAATCCCTTAAGCCTCTTTAACATCAAAGAAATTCACAAAACTTTGGACAAGAATTTTAAGAAGTGTTTATCAAAATAGACCCATAGGAGTGTAATGCCAGATGCCAGAGTCAAGCATGTTTGGCTATGGCTGCAGTTGCTGGCCGCAATGACAGCATTGAAGAATAGGATTTCTCAGCAATCAAGCCGTAGCCACTGCTGAAGCCATTGATTCGAACATGGCTTAAGCTTGATAAATACAATATAATATGTGAGCCAACCAAGTGCAGGCGAGAATGCATTGAAGCCTGCTGTGATTTCGTCTTGTTTTTTGTTTTTTTCCTTAATGGGAAGCACTTTTGTCTGATAATTTACACACAATTTTCAGGTAAATAATGAAAACATTTTATCTAATTACAATTTTTTTTTAATTGTTTATGTTGAACAAACTCCTAACTTGAGTAACTTGTCCTATCTGTAAATGGGTTTTCCCGATTTAGAATACAAAGCAGTTTGGCCAGCCACAACTATAGATGGGCCAGCGAAACCATAGTTGGGAAAAAGGCCAAATAATAACAATAAAATGCCAGTTAGACCGAGTCAGGAAGTCTTTTCTCGTTTTGATTCTGGTCTTGTAACAAAAATTCTGGTCCAGTAAAACAATTTGAGCTACAAGCCCCCCAGACTTGGGGAGTTTTTCCCCAAAATTTGAGCCCTCTCGCTGTGTGTGACGTGCAAGCAACGAGTCAAAAGGCAGCATACAGTAGTAAATAACATGGATATGTACATTGTAACAAGAAGCCTATGATCCGTACCTTAATTTCTATAGCACACTTTATGGGTTTATCAACAGGTTTATAAAACAGTTCACAGTGCAGTTCTAATCTGAAAGACGCTATAAAAGTAAACTTCATTTATCCATTGTGCTTTTTTTTTTTTAAGACGAACTCTACAAAAGTAAGATTCCCAAAAAATTCAATTTCAGTGCAAAAAAAACCTGAAGGAAGCAATTTAAATTTGGCATCAGAATTTAAGTGTTTTATATACAATAGAATTGAATTTAGGTAAGAATTGAATATTTGAATACAAGTAATGAATGTAATGATCAAAGAATATAGAGTGCCGAAGGATGGTGAACTGGATCTCTATCCATTTTTGGAACAAGAAATACATATGGGCGCCATTTCAGCAAGCAAATGTTTTGTTATACCATTGATAGCAATGGTCATTGTCTGTACTGATCTATTGTTGCATGAAAGGAGTTGCTTGCTGAAATGGCATCCAGTTGGCACATTTCACATTTCAGCCCAATCTCCCTATCTTGTGCCTTTGGAGCTCAATAATCTTTGGTAATGATCTTATCTTTTAATTTGAGCAAAATTTAGTGTAAATGTCTGAATACAAAAATACATTTTATGAGGTGCAACCTGGAACAGTGACCCGCAACAGGATCCGAACCGATCACCTGAAAAATTATTGAGCAAGTGCACCACCAGCAGAGGCATTTGCTGCATCAACCATGAAATTATATAGAAATTATTTCATACAAATTTGATGAATTTTTTTGAAAATGTGTTATCATTTGAAATTTTGATCGTATTACACAAGTGGAGATTCTCACTGTATCACGGACGGATGAAACACGACTGCCGAGAAAGACTGGTTGATCTGAGGTAATGAGATTAGGAAGGTCAAAGGTCACTGAGGTCAAAGTCATCATCGTCAATGTCGGTGACGGAGACGAGAGAACTTTTCGCTGTTCCTGATTCTCCATGACCTTGACGGGGAGACAAGAATAAAAGAGAAGAAATTCCATTAATTATTTATTTGTTTATTTCTTAATTCTGGTTGTGAGGCCAAGGATTCTCAGTGAACTTATTCTCTGTACTAGCCAAGAACCCCATGGAGAGAAGACAAGGGCGAAAGTTTCAGTTTCAGATGTGGGAGGAAAACCCCAGAGAGTTATTCCAAGGGAAAACAAATGCAATCAGGTAGGGTCTGAAAACCCCAATCCACACAGTGCCCCCAACGGGATTCGAACAGCCAACTTTAAAACTTTATGGAATGTTGGCTGGGAACCTAATTCTGCCCACCCATTTAAACCGTCTGTGTCACCATCAGAGTCAACGCACACGCTTTACACCATCGTGCTGTTTCCAACACTCCGTTTTATAATATCATGTCATTTTTTTTGGTTGGGGGGGGGGTAAAGACAATCCCTTTCAAATGGTCTGAACCATCAGATACCAGCCTTTAGACTCGATAAAAAATACAACTTTCAACCCATCAAGCCATCTGGAAGCCATCGGTCAAAGACATGGGCCGATTTCATAAAGCTGTTCAGCCAGCAGAAAATTCTGCTTAGCAAATTTCTTTACTTAGCAAGAAATAAGCGGGGGGTACCAGTGCTGACAATGTAAACTTTATGGAATGTTGGCTGGTAACCTAATTCTGCTTAGCAAGTTTTTGTGCTTCCAGGCTTTATGACATTGGGCCCTGATTGGTTTCAGCCAGCATCGGCTATTAGACGAGTTTCCGTCTCTATTTTATTGTCACAGAATATAATCAGTGACGCCTGGTTTGTTCCATATCACTCAGCTTCGCCTTGTGAAACGAAATAGTCCAGATTTCACCTAGAAATTTCATTCTGCGACCATGCACTCACATTTATTTAGTTGTTGTGTTATGGATACAGGTGTCACAGGGAAACCTGTCAATTGGAGATTCTGCCCCCCCCCCGCCCCGCCCCTTAAGGGAAATTAACATGGACTGAAGGAGGTTGATTCAAAAGAGGGCGCTATCAGAAGAAGTTTGTACACGGTTCAAACCAGAGGACAGAATCTTCTGGGGCCACAGAGTCTCTCCTGCCACACCGGCACCAAATAGTTTGGATTGTTCATGTTTCTTGATTGAAAATGTCTTTCCCACCTCGTTCATTCGCACACGCTGGATCTTCTCTCTAGAACAAGATATTCGTAATATTTCCGATGTACACAATTTCAAAAATACTCTCATAACTCACCTTTTCAAGATGTATTTCTTTAATTCATAGTTTTGTTGCTTTCCATTGTAAATTATTATATGTTTTCCCTTATTGTTACCTTGCTTTCTTTTGCTTTCTGGATCTAGTATGTACATGTATTGTTTTGTTTACATTGTCTCTGCTTCTCTACATCTCTTTAGATTGATTTAGAGCATTACAAATGCCTGGTATTATTATTATTATTATTATTATTATTACCTTTAGATGATCCCCACATACTGGTGTTGTACGTGTTGGACATATCAGTGTCTGACTTCCTGCCACCAGCTGTAGGTGGTCTACCTTGTCTTGGCCTACGGAGAGATGAAGGGATAAATGGGAGTGAGGTCAAAAACGATGACCAAAGCCTTTGCGGCTTGCAGTGAATGGTCAACAAGTAACTAGAACGATTTCAAAAGTTTCATGCTTTGGAGAACTTCTGTGTTGTTTACGTTTGTACACATCAGAGATCTGGTCTTGTGAAGGTAACATGGGTAAATGTGGAAGGAATTTAAAATTAATGAGAAAATTCTTTAAAAAAATTTGTGAGAAAATTGGAAATTGGTTGGCACATTAAATGGCGTCATATCTCCAGTCTATGTCTGAAGACTTATAGGTATTATACAGGATTGGAAGAGCTGACAAAAACTGTTGCAGACAGTGTTCATGTTTTGTGTGATCAACCATGTACATGATTATGCATGAAATAACAAACTGTAAACATCTGGGCTTAATCCGTTGTGTGAGTCAGGAGAAAACGATGAAAAACCCTGATAAATTTCAGCCATGTTAACGGATTGTTCTTATTTTTGGTTGTAACAACTAATATTTTTTTGAATATGACTCCATTTCAGAGGTAAATATTTCACAGAAATTTTTTTTCCAGTATGTACTTTATAACCAATTTGCTTTCAGACTAAAATTAAATAATGTTTTTTATCCTTACAAATCCTGTATAACACTTTAAAAGAAATCAAGGCTACAATTAAAACTTACGCCGGGACAGGTAAAGAGGCAGATTTAGAGCGAGGCACGGAATAATTGCTTCCATCTAGAGATGAGATGGCTAGACTCTCATCATCATCATCGTCT
This sequence comes from Pisaster ochraceus, assembly GCA_010994315.2. Lineage (NCBI taxonomy): Eukaryota > Metazoa > Echinodermata > Asteroidea > Forcipulatida > Asteriidae > Pisaster > Pisaster ochraceus. Next base: position 13,592,545 of record CM021541.1, on the reverse strand, counting down.
TCATCACTTGCATCTGGTAATGTCTTGAAAGAAAGGACAGACATTTTCTTTTTGAGAAAAGTTAGACAAGTTTATTCTAGTTTTGGGTTGAACAAAGACAAATTGACTAGAGCGAGATTTGAACCAGTGACCTCCAGATTAACAAGTCAGGTGCTCTAACAACTGAGCTACCCAGCCCAAATGTTTGGCATCCAAGTCTCCCTATTTTGTCAATATCTTTGTTTGGGGAGGGGGGGGTGCCAGTCTGACAGTTTTATTCCCATTTTTCAAAGGACTCTATCTATTGGAAAACGAGTTGATCGCAAAAATGAATCTGACCTTTGAACCCCTCTGTAAGAAATAACAATCTGGTTTTAATAAGCTTACCGGTATCCTTGGCGACGGGGACCTTCCATCATCCCTCGAGTCTGGCCTGAGATTATCCGATTGACCTGTGCCACTGAGGTCAACTCCCCCTACTGGTTTATGGTCTGACCGTCTGGTGGACAGCTTTCGCTCTATATCCGCAGCCATTCTGGCAATCGCTGGACTCTGTCAATCAGAACAGGGTAAGATGGAAAATGATTTCTTTTGAGAATTACATTTCTTGAGACTTAAAATTCTCAAGATTTCTGCGAGTTGAGAAAAAAACTCCAATAACCTCTGGAAATGGGTTCCCTTAATTCGGAAAACAACCTCTTACAGAAAATGACATTCTCTCTTGAAACACAAGAAGAATATCACCATACAGTCAACCCTTGTTTAAAAGTGCATTATTTTGTGAAGAGGTTCTGATTATAAAGACCAAAGTCGTAAGTCCCGAATCTATTTTCTGCTTTGTGTTTCTTTGTTTTGGTGTCCAATTATAACAATGTACCCATTACAAAGAGGTAATTCGGAAAGTCCCATTGGCCTTGTTACAACGAGAGTCGACTGTACTTCAAATTAAAGAATATTTCAAAAAGGCTGTCAATTTAAATGTCTTAATATCTTAAGCTTTGATTAAGATGTCCTTAAAGTATTTGTTTGGCGTGTTGTGGACGAGTGGTCTCGTGCATCGGCCCCAAGTTCTTGTTGTTAAGTCGACAGGATGTGGATTCGAATCCCGGTCATGACACTTGTGTCCTTCAGCAAGACACTTAGCTATGATAGCTTCTCTTCACCAAGGGGTAAATGGGTACCTGTGAGGGCAGAGATGGTTCTTGTGATCGATTTAGCTTGTTGTGCTACACTACTTGGCAGCACAGGCTGTATACTCCCAAGGGAGCTGAGATGGTTTAAGGAATGAAATAAACGACCCAGTGACCAGGAGGTAAATAACGTTGGAGCACCATGAGCATCACTGAGTGATGCATTTGAGCGCTATATAAGAAGCCACTTTTATTTACTATAATAATAAACTAGAAAAAAATCTAGATATTCACTATCACTTCACTAGGCAGTTTACTGATTTTCATCATCCATATGCTCGTACCACACTAGCTCAAAAAGGTGTCAAACATGAAGGACCTAAGCT
>CM021541.1:13437104-13450456 GCA_010994315.2 Pisaster ochraceus | reverse complement strand
GTCATTGATCGATTGATTATTTGTTATTGATTACAGGTCCGAGCGATCCTAGTGAATATCTTCGGTGGTATTATGCATTGTGACATCATCGCTAATGGCATCATTGCAGCAGCTCAAGATCTCAAGCTCAATCTTCCCATTGTCGTTAGATTACAAGGTATGTAACGAGCCCCTTACTTAATTCTTGCATCTTAAAAACGAAATCTACATTCAGTAATAAGATTTTGTTGAACAAGAGGCTACGGAAACTTCTTCAAGGGGACAACGGAGGCAATTGCAAAGGGCGTGGTTACAAAAGTATTCGAGTTGCAGGCATGCAAGGGTGCCTTAGGCAGCCAGCCACATCAACTCATCTATGACCACGGAGCACATTCTGAGATCAAAAGTGTTTGTTTTTTCCAGAGATAGCAAAAGCGGAGTGCCCAGAAAAAAACCCCTTGTGGCATAGGAGAGAACCAACGCCCAACTCTACTCATATGGCCTCAGCCGGGAATCGAACCAGGGCTGCATTGGTGAGAGGCAAGCGCTTTACACACTATGCCACCCATGAGTGGCATGACACTTCTTGTCAATGACACTCCTCTCAATGACACTCCTTGTCAGTGACACTCCTTGTCAGTGACACTCCTTGTCAGTGACACTACTTGTCATTGTGTCCTTTTTTATGGACTTGTTCCAGTGCAGTGGTTAAGCCGAATGGTCAGTTTTATTTTTTCCGTTTGTTAATCTAATACTTTGGTAAATGTTGTCTCAGGTTCTAAGGTTGAAGATGCGAAGGCGTTGATTGCAGCCAGCGGGATGAGAATACTGGCTTGTGATGATCTAGATGAAGCCGCTAAAATGGTGAGTTAAAACAAAAAACCACTATCTCCAGCCGTCGATTTCACCAAACTTAGGACGAGTCCCAGCCTTGCACTGTAACATGTAAACCTTAAGATTAATCCTAAATTAGGACTAGTTTCTCATTCTAACTCGAGATAGGATTAATCCTAGCTTTCATGAAATCGGCTGCAGGGTTGTAGGCTTCTTGATCAAAATAACCTCAACAATGAAGACAGTAGAGAAAGAGAAGGCTGTTTAAAGATGTTAACAGTTCAGCTTTGAGAAATTTCTGGAAGACCAACATTAGAAAAAAAAATGCTGGTCACAACGTACCGAGTCGAGTTTGGCTCAAGTAGCGTCAATTAGTAGTAGTTGAAGACCAAGAGTGGTTGATTTGAATGAGAAAAGTGTTTTGGGGATTCCAGTTACATAGCATGTCATGACAATTAAAATTCATGAGGCATTATTCCATCAAGATCATGGCGCACATAATAGAAGTTAACATGGATAGAGGTGAGTCTCAAGAGCTTAACAAAAAAGAGATGAACTACCAGATTCCCTAATGACAGGAGAAAGGTTGTTCCAAATCATTGGTCCAGCTACACTAGATGCTTTTTGACCCACAACTTTGTTTACGTGGGGAACATTCAAGTGAGTGGTTTCAAGGGTTTACCGAAGAAAACGTGGAGAAGTGTAATATGGCATTAAATTGGAAAGATATCTAGGAGTAGTTCTGTTTAAGCATTTATAAAACAAAAAGAGAAAGTTTAAAATGAATCTGTTCTCTGATTGGTACCCAATGAAGTTCCCTGAGTGATGGGTAATATGTTCCCTCAAGTGTGTGGAACATACCAGACAAGCTGCACTATTTTGTAACCTTTGAACTCTGTCCGATTTATACGACAAAGGACCAAATAAAAGAAGATTGCCATCGTCAATACCAGAGATGATGACTAAAGCTCTGACAACATAAAGAGTTTCCTTGTCAAGTTAACTTTGATTCTCCTTTTGCTTCCGTGTTCAAACCAATTTCTTTCTTTATACTCTCTGCAGGTTGTTCGATTGTCTACGATCGTCGCCCTCGCTAAAGATGTCTCAGTGCATGTAGACTTCCAGTTGCCGTTATAAAACAAAAAATGTGTAAAAAAAATCCACACACAAGTTTCTAACAGGATGTAATGAAAGTAGGCGGTTTGTTGTAAATATGAAGAAAAACAAAACAAATGTTTCCATTGACAATATTGAGTTTTTATTATAAACTTCGTTCTTGTTCTACAAGAGTTCTGTCCAGTTAAAGGAGCGTCTCAAACGTCGGAACAGCAGGAACGTTCTAATTGGATCGGATATGTATTCCAGCTCATGGACCGTTCCATTGGACCGGCGGAACGTTCCATTTCAAAATACTAATGCTCATGTAGAATTGCTCCCGTACGTCGGCACCATGATGCGATCCAGCAGAACGTTCAGGCGGTCTGATGATTCGCGGGCATTCCATGGGAACGTTTTTTTTTCACGCCTGGAATGTGCCCGACTTTTTGAGACGCTCCTGTTACTGACTAATAAAAGTAAATGATATCACTAATTCCTCAGGACTAGTTCCACAACTATCAGGAGAGGCAGCACAAGAAGAAAAAAAAACCCACAGTGGTGTGTTTGTAGTTCGCAGTGGGTTGAAACAAGTTATGTATGACGGGAATAGGAGTGTGTGTTTTAAGACAATGTGACCTCTGACATCTCATGTTTACAAAAAAGCCAAAGAGCCTTGACTTCCTGCAGGCACAATTTGTACAGAGCTCAATGGAAGAAAACATCTAACAGTTTATAGAGATTTGCACTTTCATAATTTTTATCAACTTTTGATATGAGGAAAGGGGGCACATCTTAAACATTTTCAGCTGTTTTTTTTTTTATGGCTCTTCAATTTATGTGGAAATTATATCACAAAATTTGTAATTTCCCATAAGACCAGTGCAGTATTTTGCCTGCCAGAAAGGCCCTGGAGTGTACAAGGTCATTCTTTTTGTTAACAAAGGTTACATGGTCTATACAAGACACTAGTTGAACTTTCTTGCAAGTCACACGCTGCATGCTCTCCTACTAACAAACATGTAAAACACTCTAACGGACTTCTCACACGACACAATTTGTTTCCACCTGGACACAACTTGGAGGCAACTCTCTCCACTGCATTCAAAATGAACACTGCAGTTCAACAACAACCAATTTTTTCAAAAAAAAAATTCACATCCTTAGAGAAAAATTGTGTACAATGAAAATATGAATGTATTTTATTTTGTTAGATTGCCTGGAACTGGTTGTGACGTGCTCTGGTCTAAAATTCCTGATTCAGCAAATCCAAAATACAGTTTCTACACAATTTCTGTCATTTTCACTGAGCTGTTATGCAAAGAGTTTTATTATAAATTTATTTAAAGTTGGATGTGGATTTGAGCATGGTGGAAATATGGTCTTTGGACATCCAGCAAAAGTGTGCCAATGAGAAAGTTTAATAGCTGGAAATTTGTGCTAAGTACAGTCTGATGAGTACCGGCCATTATTACGCACAATCTATATGGGTTTTGATTGGTTTCCTGGTGTTTTCTGCTTACACTCTCCTATGTTAGCTAAGCAATAGTTTATTTATACAAAGCGTTCTGAATGAATTTTTCTTGAAGTCTATTTCAAAAAGTTTTTCTTATACATGGAATGTTTGAGAGTAGAGCGAATTATCACACCCCCAGTGTCTGTCGAGTAATAGTTCCGTTAGGATTAAACTTGGCATGCCGATTAATAAGCACTGAATTTATTTCAAGTATTTGTTAAATGACGTGTTTGTTACATTCTGATGTAAAATACGAGGATATTAAAACACAACAAATGAAACTTAACTGTTTATTTGAAGTCAGATTATTTACTGTAACAAAATTGGTATTTCACCTTTAAGAGGGCAAACCCATTTTCATTTTGCAAATGGCAGTTCCACAACAAAATCTTAAAGTCTGTGGGGAAAAACTGTCAAAGGGGAACCAAGGCAGAAACAAAGACAACGGACTAGCCTCTGTGTACGTCCAGGGAAGCTTTCAAATATTTCCTCAAATTTTTTTTTTTAAATCAAAACTTTATGTAGGATTTGACAGTAAAATGTTTTGTAAAACAGCTCGTGCAGACTGAAGTTCATGTATTGTGAGAGATCAGACATTTAGTAAACAATTTTTGTAATTGTATCCACAACTCCAATGAGTCCATAGTCCATAGTAAAGTTGCAGATAAATTTACAAAGTACACTAGTCAACAATGTTTTATATCTCATAAAAGGAACAATCAATAAAATTATCCTTAATTCCTAATGCAATAATGACATTAATGAGCTACAGCAGTTCTGCATGACATTAGTTCAAACATAAGCTAAAGGTTAATTCACTGGTATCTCGGGATTGATTCGGTGTGTAGTTTGAATGATGGCTGTGATGTGATTGACAACTGCACCTTTAAGAACTGGTTTGCCCCTTTAAAACGAGCTGTAGCCTGGTACCCTTTTTTGCTTACTGTGTATCAATAACGTCTAATGCCGAAATGTGAAGTTACCAGACTATATATCGTTAATGGGCACAAAGTACGCGCTTCACTGGCAAGTGTAAAGACATTGCTCTTTTAACTTCGCTTTTCAGCCAATCAAAGTAAATGAGCGATTACTGACATTAACAGTGTGTACACACAACACAGAGCTAGAGAGAGACACGTACGGTCTGCTGACCTGGTGAAATCTCTGGTGGAATTTAGAGATTAAAATCATTAGCTGTTGTCTGCTTTATTACCGTGGGAAGTGAACGTGTTTTTGTGTGGAGAGGTGTGTTCGGAAATCGGAACGGGAATGATGAAAGGACCTTGGTGGATGAGGAAATAAGTCAGTGTTCGTTTTAAAATGTAATTCATTAAAGCTCACGAGAGTCCAGCCATAGTTTTGTACACGAGTCCACTGCCGGTGTTCTCTCTGCCTCTGTTGGAAGTGGTGAAGACTATAGTAAACTAAAAGGCAGTGTCAGATTGTCAGACTTGCGCCTATCGTGTGCAAGTTGAAGTTTTCATCTGAATAAAAAGGTTGGAAACTTTCCAAAAAGGCTCCCACCCAGCCCATCATTTTAGAATTATTTATAGTCATCCCCCAGCCCAAGTCAATCTGTGATATTTTACCAATTTTCCTCTTGTTTTGAAAACTAGCCCATCAGTTTTTTTTTTATCGTCAGAAGAGTTCCAGACAAACAACAACAATTTAAAGAGGAGACAAGAAAATGGGAAGTTTGGTATCAAAGAAGAAGCAGACATCACCGGAAGAAGCTCAGCCTCGGGAGGAAATGCCCGCTCAAACGCACCCCCCAGCAGAGCCCGAGGCGCAACCTCATGATGAGGCTGAGACTCAACCTCCAGAGTCAGAGACGCAACCTCATGAGGCTGATGCTGAGGAGAAACCCAAAGAATCATCCCCAACATCACCTTCTGCAGTTGAGAGCAAAGAGGATTCCAAGCCCGCCTCAAATGTTTCAACACCAGTGAAGATTCCTGAAATAAAAGTGGACACATCGCCACCAGTAGACGGCTGTGCAGATGAAGAAGAGGCACCAACAGTTACGCCGATTGGTGAGTGTGTGAATACAGATGCGACAATTGTAGCTCAGGGCCCAATTTCATAGAGCTGCTAAGCACACAAATTTGCTTAGCATGAAATTTCTTCCTTGATAAAAACAAGATTACCAACCAAATATCCATGTGTTGCATATTGCTTGTTACTGGTAGTCAGCTGTTTGCTTATCCTGAAAATCACATTGAAATTTGGTTGGTAATCCTGTTTTTATCAAGGAAGAAATTTCATGCTAAGCAAATATTTGTGCTTAGCAGCTCTATGAAATTGGGCCCAGGTCAGAGGTGAGCATATGAACGGTCACTTGAATCGCCAGAACATATGCCTCAAAATCATTGCTATTCAACAGAATCTATCTGAAACATCACATAAATGAGACAACACTCGGTAATCACAAAATCATTATTTATTATTATTAAGTTATTATGTCTGGTACTGAAACCAAGGACGGCTCCTAAGTGAACTTAATCACTGCAGCTGGCAAGCCTGAGGAAACCTGTAAACGAGGATGCTTGCTACGTGAACCAGAAACACCGGGGTTAACCCCTACTCTTCCACCAGTTCCACAATAAGTGTTCTGGGTTCTTTTACAGGACCTACGGCTCAACGTCCCATCCAAAGGACAAACCAAAATGGTAAAGTATCTTGCTTAAAGGACACATGTGTCAAGACCAGGACTCAAACCCACACTCTGCTGATCAAAAACACCATAGCTTGATACCAGTGTTAATTGCTCGGCCACGACACACGCCAGATATCATTCTCTTGTCATCATTTTGTGTGGTTGTCCCCCTTGCTGTTAAATTTTATATAGTCACATCTTCCCATTCAGTCTGTCTAGTTGTCCTCACATTTCATTTTATTTTATTTCTTGATTTCTTTCAGCCGTTGCGTTGAAGTGTGCAGTACAACAGTACGCCTGGGGTCGTATTGGAGAGGACAGTGAGGTCGCAACCTTGACCCAAGCAAGTGACCCTGACTTCCAACTCAAAGCAGATGAGCCTTATGCAGAGGTAGGTGAGATGTCTGGGACAGTTGTGATTTGAATTCTTACTTCTGTTGTCTCCGATTTTTCTGGATCACTAAATTTGACAAGAGATTAAGTCCATTTTAAACTGCTCAAGATTAACGATATTGTTAGTTACCCACGACAGTTCCTAATTGTAGTACAAGCAGTACAAGAGATGCATTATGTAAATTTGTCTTTCTCCACCTTCCCCAGCTTTGGATGGGAACTCACGGCAAGGGTCCGTCCATCGTAGTCGGCGAGGACTCCAAACCACTCAAGGACTGGATCCAAGCTAATCCAGAATGCCTTGGCGATAAGGTCAGGTCAAAGTTCAACGATCAGCTGCCGTTTCTCTTCAAGGTGCTGTCCGTGAACAAAGCTCTGTCCATCCAAGCACATCCTCACAAGGTAAGACTTACCACCAACGGTGAAAAGCAACGCGGAGAGATTGATCACAGCATCGATTTTTTTCTTCCTTTCCCCAACTGAAGATATTTTCTGAGCGAGTAATACTGGGTTTGTCTTTTTAATCGACAGGCTTTAGCTGAGACGCTTTATGCCGATCATCCAGAGAAGTATCCGGACGATAATCATAAACCTGAGATGGCGATCGCTCTGACAGCATTTGAAGGTCTCAATGGGTTCAGGCCGCTCACTGAGATTGATGAGTTCTTGAAGAGTAAGTTGACAACTCACGAGTTTCAATTGAAACTCTGACTACTTCTGTCTAAAAGACTGGAACTGAGTACTGGTATTAGCTGAAGCTTGAGATTCTCATTTTCTGTATTCTTGCTAAGCTTGTCGTTAAGCAATATTTTCTTACTAGGGTCTCTATAGACTAAACCTTTGTTATACTAAAAGAGTAACCTTGTACAATCCTGGACCTCTCTGGTAGGCAAGATACTGCACTGGTCATGTGGGAAATTTTATATCTGGTGTCATATTGTTTACATAAACTCCAGAGTTATAAAAATGCCAAAACTAGTGGCCTGACCTTTTGACCCTAGCAGATTCTTTCTAGATGGCTAAATGGGTTGGAGTATACAAATAACGGCTGAACAAGTTTTAAGAAGTGTCCCTTTCTTCATATCAAAAGTTGATCAAAAGTAGACAGTGCAGTCTCCATGAAATTTAAGATTTGATGTTGTCTTTCATTGAGCTGTGTGCAAATTGTGCCTGCAGGAAGTTCCAGGATTTGTGGCTGTTTTGTGAACATGTGATGTCACAGGTCACATGGGCTATAGATGAAGCTGGGACCACAAGGGAACGAATTCATCTTTCTTTGTTTTGGTGTATATTCAAAGCTGTTCCAGAATTTCGAGCCGTTGTGGGTGAAGAACAAGCAGAGAAGTTGACAGCTGAACTGGAAACGGGAGGAAACGATGGCAAAAGCGTCTTGAAGGAATGCTTTACTGGGTTGATGACGAGAGAAACTGATGTCATCAAAACACAACTTGACCTCCTTGTGAAGAGACTAGAAGCTCAAGGTAAGGTATGGAGTAGGCTGGCTACGTTTGTCTAGGTACTGACTACTTGTATCTTAAACTTCTCTGTTTCCTACTGTATTATGTTTTATTTATTTATTTTTGTTTGTTGAGATATCACTTTACATCACAATGCCGGACAGCCACTTCAAGGTGAGGGCTACACACTTAAGTGATTTGGGCTGTCAACCCAGATCAACTGTCACCAGGGCCATGTTGCCACCTACTCCTGTGGCTGATACAGGGTTACCCCCTTCACAGTCCGTAAAGGATATAAGCATGATGAGTATCATCACTAGGAGCCTGGCGGGCAGAGCAGAATGCACTACCTTCCCAACTTTTTACGAAGCAATGGTTAAGTGCCTTGCTCTTAAATTGAAGTTAGCTTGCGTCCTTCCTGTACAGCCCAGACAAGAAAACCAGCAGCTGCCATATTTCCTTAAAATAAACCGAACAAATAAATATGGCTTTTTTAAAATTTTCTATCTCCCTATTTTTGTTTTCTGTTTTTGGATTTGTTTCTTCTTCAGAATCAGAGACGAGCAATCGAGAGTTACTCCTACGTCTGAACTCTCAGTTCCCCGGTGACGTTGGATGCTTCTGTAGCTACTTCCTGAACCATATCATCTTACAGCCAGGGGAGGCGATGTTTCTCGGCCCAAATGAACCGCATGCTTATCTCAGTGGCAGTAAGTTTGAAAATACTACATTCAGTTCACACAAAAGTGTCCTCAGCAGAAATGGAAAAGTTACTCAAAGTGGCCACAGAGGGTTTGACACTTTTACCTGCTCCCGTTCAGTAACACTTTGACTGCTGCAATTTTTTGACGCCGTCCCTCCCCACGCCCAAAGCTGATACCATAAAAAAAAATTGCGTCCCCCAAATGCATGTCAATATGTTTTATACAGGGAGAGTATTTCAATTCTTGACCTACAGAGGGCAGCACAACACTGTACTGCCAGCCTGAGAGATCTCGGGCATAGAGTCTGCTTTGGGTAGTAAGGCTATCCCGAGAGAATTCTCTGGGATTAGCAGTCAAAGTGTTCAGTAACCCCTCTGTAGGGACCTGTTTGGTTGCAGCATTCCTGTGGTACGTTATCATCACATGCTGACAGGTATTTCCCTGAAGGCTGTGAGGATTTGTTGTGCATTATTTCAATTTTTTTTCTTTTTTTCTAAGTGTGTTATTTATATGTCCTGTTATTGCCTGGGTTAATGTAAGCTTGTTTGTTCATTCATAAGTTAAGTATTATTGCTTTCATCTACCATTGACAATTGACAATTGACAATTGACGTACCGATTTTGTACAAAAAAGATGTCGAGTTTCGTCCCCTGCCCCCTTCTAAGCAAATCACTAGTCCCTGTTGATTGACGCCATTCCCTCTAGGACGTGTGGTATGGTCCAGCTTGGGATATCCTGGCATTATGAGCTGACCAGGGTGTACAACGTGGTAAAAACAGTGGAAATATAAAACTAGTCTGTATTTGCCGGCAGCAGCCCTCACTGCATGGTTTCAAGAGAAAGTGATAGTGACTTGACGTTTCTGCTACTACTTCCAAGGGTGTATCTTAAACTTGGTCGTGATGGTAAACTTGTGGGTTGAACAAGGAAAATTTCACTTGAGCGGAACTTGAACCTGCGGCCTCTGGATTAACGTGTCGGCGCTGTACCAACTGAGCTATCCAGCCCTAATACTGGCAGTCTCTCTATTTGGTCAATATCTTTGTTTGGGGAGTTGCCAGTCAGAAGCCATTCAACTTGTAACTGTCATGTAGCCAGGGATCACACCCAAGTTTACGATACAACCTGGCAAGCAGCAGCAGAGGGATCACCCTAGACTAAAGAGCGTATGCAATAAATCAGGCATTTTACAAGATGTAAACATAGACAAGGGCTAAGAGATCTTATCAGTTGGCCAGACCAAAGACTGCTCAGTGGGAAGTCTGTCAACATACTTGTGGATAAAATGAGCTTTATACTGGGCAATCATTTAGCTATGAAAAAATCCATCTGCAATTTCTGCAACTTATCCTGGAGTTGCATTGAGAAGGTGCCTAAAACAGGCTTATACAGATTTTTTTTATTATTGAATTTTGTTTGTTTTCAGATTGCATGGAATGCATGGCTTGTTCAGACAACGTCGTCCGTGCCGGACTCACCCCTAAATTCAAAGACGTAGAGAACCTTTGTAAGATGCTTACCTACATCCCCAGCCCAGCCCAAGACAGACTCTTCCCCAGTGTGACAGACCCAGGGGATTCCTGCGTCACCGTGTACGACCCACCGGTACCTGATTTTGCTGTGGCTAGGATTAAGGTGAGAAAGCCAATTTATACAGAAAATATCGCAGTTTTTTTATGTGCTTTGGAAAAAATAATTCTGGCACCAGTCGGAAACACAACACAATGGATTTTTGGCTGGTAACCTTTTTTCGGTTTGTAAAGTTGTTTTGTGTCTGGCAAATTTTCATATGACAGGGTGTTTGCATATGAGTTTTGAGGCATTGCATAGTGAGGTATCAATGAATATTCAGTTTGCGGTAACACCATGTTTATCTATATCTACTTTGATGTGTAGATTTGTTCTTTGAGAACTTGTGTTGCAATTTATTCTACTGCTGCGGTGTAGATTTCGGAATTCGGGAGACTACTAAATTCTGAAAAGAACTGCTCTGCTTATTGCTTATTAACTACTACCTGGAAGGGGGGTCGGGAGGAGGAATTTGGCTGGGACTACTTTGAAAAATGTTGGAGTGAAACACTTTTGTTTGCCATGGTTACTGCTGAGATATTGCTAAATACTTCAGTTTTTCGAAAATAAACATTTGAGAACAGTTAAATGAATGTAACTTGAAAGTGCAAACCCAAAAGGTATGACATCTTATGCTGTTTATTCAAAAGGTGTGAACGGCATCAAGTTTCGACCCTAGCAGAGTTTTTCTCAAAGGCTATTATTTGTTTATCTCAATATGCAGGTTTCAGAGGGAGTAGAGTCATACGAAGTAACAGCCTATGACAGCTCAAGTATCCTCATCACAATCAGTGGCCAAGCTGAGGCGTCACACCCCTCCTTTGGAAATGGTAAAACCCTGACTCTGAAAAGGGGCTCGGTCACTTTCTTATCAGCCAATCACAGCCTTCCGCTCAACATTGAAAAATCTGATGGATTTCTTTCTTTCAGAGCTTACTGCCCATTGGCTTAAAGTACTGCATTATTTGAATTTGTAAAAAAGTAAAATAGTAAAGCTTCCTTTTGTGATGGCAGACGGCAGGTGGCAGTGGGCATTAAATCAGGGCTTGAAATTTAAATTGGACCTGAGGCAAGTGATTTTAGCATCGGGCCAGTAAACTCAAGATCGGGCCAGTAAATTCAAGATCGGACAAAAAAAACCCAACTTCACTGTGTAATAACTTTAATAAACAAATTTAAAAAAAGATAAATCTTCTTGTAATGCTTGATTCAGAACAGTTAAGTATAGTCTTTTCTCAGTTTGGTTCTGGTCTTTTAAAAAGAAATCAGGGACCGATTTCACAAAGCACAAAGATTGATCTTAAGATGAGTTGTCAATATATCGCCAGCATCACATTATATTGCAGCATCACACTTTGCTTTAGCAATTAAGATTGACTGGCAGTTGAGATCAATCTTAGCTCTTAGCCAAATCGAGCCCCGGTCCAGTACAAATGCTGAGCTTCAACCTCTGCGGTTTTATGGATTTTTCATCCGAATCGAAGCCCTGTAACTACTTATTCTTCCTCCATGAATCTACACATTAAGAAGCCCAAGATATGAAAAAATGAGGAGGATATTGCTTTTGTACTTCTGAAATAAAATGCTAACTCACTTAGTGTTCTGGACAAGAGCTGTCGTGAGTCCATCAAAATACTCCACTCTATGGTTAACTCAACACCTAAATGTTTGGACTCTGGTAAGATTGGTAGGCCTGACCACCCACTCTAACGTGGGGGTACAGAACCCAGGCTGACTGTACCAAATCCTTCAAAATACTTTTGAAGATTGGTCGGCCTGGCCTCATGCTTTGGTGATGGGTAATGGAGGGAATGGCTTAAGTAGAAAATCCACCAAATTCAAGCAAACCCAGGAGATGGATTATGGAAGATTTAAAGTGGTATTAAGGGACATTAAAAAAAAATTAAATAAATGATTCACGTGGATAGCTCAGATACCTTGGTACAAGCACCCTACAAATGGTTTGAACGGTAGAGTGTATGGGGATGGAATACTGGTATAAAGTTGCAGGACGTAGTTTGTCATAGACTTGTGGACAAGTCGTTAAATGTTTGTCACAGTGAAAGCGTTCCGACTCTCTCCGCCAATCTCGCAACACTGGCAATGTTCTCGCGAGACTGCTGGCCCCCGCGAGTCGGGAGCCAGCAGCGAGGGCAGTGGTCTCACGAGAGCAGTCTTTGATCGCGGAGGTCCGAGTGTTATTAGGCTTTCACTGTGACAAGACAAACATTTAACAGCTTATCCACAAGTCTAAGTTTGTTAATGTTAAATACCTACAATTGAAAAGATAACAAAGAGTAAAAGAGGTGCTTGGAATGAAATATCTTAGAAAATATTATTTGAAAAAAAAAACACAAAACACTTGTAAATGTGTTTGGTAATACATTATGTTTGAATAGCACTGTATTTAGAGCGTTGTGCGTTAATATTGCAACAATCAAGTTTAAAGGCAGGGTATACTTATGGTAATTGTCAAAGACCAGTATCCTCACTTGGTGTATCCCAACATATGCATAAAATAACAAACCTGTGAAAATTTGGGCTCAATTAGTCATCAAAGTCTCAAGAAAATAGTGAAAGTAAAACCACCCTTGTTGCACAGAATTGAGTGCTTTCAGATTCTCAGATTCAAGTTTGTTGGTGAAAAATTACTTTCTCTAAAACTACAATACTTCAAGGGGGTGGGGGGCGTTTCTAACAATGATTTATAATATCAACAGCTCTCCAGTGCTCTTTACCAAGTTAGTTTTTATGCTCACTAATTTTTGGAGTAATTACCAAAGCTATACCCTACCTTTAAATATCGGGCCTTTAAAAAATGTTGCAAGTTGAAAAATTATTGGATAAGTAACATCGAAGCTCATTTGATGTTCAGTTTCATCAATCACGCTGAAATTTATTTATTATTTTTTAAAGAAATGTTCTCATCGCTGATAAACTTCTGTGCCTACTGGACAGTGTTCATATTTTGTACAATATAATAATTGCATCAGGGATAATTCAAAACGATTTGATATTCTCCTTTCATGTAATTTTTTATCATAAAGTACCTAATACTTGGTGGTTTTTTTCTGGTTCTACAGAAAACAAATTCTATTGGTGAATTTAGTGGAACGTTAGGCTGTATCTGAATTGGCAGCTATGGCTA
>CM021541.1:13389779-13399988 GCA_010994315.2 Pisaster ochraceus | reverse complement strand
AAATTTGCACGTATTGGCTTGCAATACGTGCATATCCGCCTGATACGCTAGTTTGCGCATGGGAAGAACCCAGTGATATGTAAGTCTTCACAATCCAATCCTTTACCTCTAAATGTAATATCCTAATTTCATATCGGCAACAAACCCACACACTCACAGCTCCTTTTATAAGGGACTCTCATGCCTTATTGTTTGCTTAACTTTCTTCTTCTTTTTTTAAAGGACATAGTTCAATTCATTGATCAATTTGACAAGAAAATATCACCTAGCCTTGTGTTTGATAAAGGTCCACATACAATGCATGGATTGGGTGGCGTAATATACAAGGTTCCGAAACATTAAGTGAGATATAAAGGGGGGGGTATAGCTTTGGTAATTACTCCATAAATTAATGACCATAAATAAATTACTTGGTAAGAAGCACTGAGGCTGTTGATAATGTACAACATTTTAAAAGAAACGATTCCCTTCTAAGGAATGTGATGTCAGAGAAAGAGATTGTCAATCTGACAAACGTTTCTGCATGAAACGTTTCTCAGAATGTGTATTCCAATTATAGAATATTCTTCCGGTGTTTTTTAATAAACCATTAATAATAATAACCGCTCCAGGTTTTCGACGAAATCTCAAAAACGCTACCATCTTTTGAAATAAATATTTCACAGGATATAGTTGTATTGTATTAGATAGGATTAAAACAGCCGAACAGTTCCAAAATCCAAAAACAAGAATTCGGTAGAAAATCAAGACAAAAAATCTTAGTCTCTGCTAGTCTCTGCTGATACAACTTTGGAAAATTCTCAATGAATTAATAATCATAATCATAATAACATGAGACATAGTACACAATGAAGGAGCCTCTATGCGCAGCACAAAACATAAAACAGTGACATACACTGTGAAACATTTGAATAAAATCATTTCAATCTGAGCCTAAACAAGCACATTCTCTTGACGATAAATATTTTGCTTTGTAGCAAAATTCCACTTGATTTATCAAGCTTGTAGTGATTGGTTCCCGCGCCCAACAACTCCCTACCATAAATATATTTCTTTCAGGAAACACTTTCTGTCTAGCAAATCTAGGAAAACGTGGCACAGATCTCAGGGAAAAAGACGCCAGGCAGAAAAGAAAAAAAAAGAGTGTTCACCCACGATCAGAGCTATGCACATCTCAACGCCATACCTTCATTTTTTTACACGATGAATACAATACAAAGTACATGCAGAGTACAGACACAAATTGTGTGGGTGAGTTTTTGTACAGGTATAGAAGTAAACACCTTGTAACTCCAGCAGACTGAAGACGATGTTTTTCCTTTCACTATGAATACTGGACAAATGCCAATCCCTGCATGGTCCAAAAGCGACCAGTGTCAAAACATCATTATACACTGACCCATTTAGGAAAAGGTACACATTTTTCAAATATATGCATCTGGAGTCTATGTATAACGCAAGACCTTTTTTTTCTTTCTTTTGAGGTTGGATTTCCTGAGTTCAAATTACCATTTTAAATTAAAAATGGGCAACTGTTATGATTGTTCCTAAAACAAAATAGGCCTACATTCTCTTACTAGAAGACTGATTATATAAAATGTTCTTAAAAACAGAGATGTACATGTACTGTCCATTTAAAATGGAAGATTGGAAGGAATGTTTACATCTTCAAACACGGATCATCCGTTTATTAGTGAAGGCTTGAAACAAACACTGGACCACACTGGCCAGAGACAGTACCACTGGCCAGAACCCTGTAGCACTGGCCAGTGTCCAGCACCACTGGTGGCCGCTATACAGCACCAATGGCCAGAGTCCAGCACCACTTGGCCTGTACCTTCACTAGTCCTACAGCTTAGCACTTTTCCAAGCATACTTTTGAAGACATAGAAACGTAACCTTTGGTGACCCTGTACGTTCCAGGGTACATCGTGGCGGGCAAAATACTACACTGGTCCACATCAGACCAAGAGTTACAAAAGTTTAAAAAACAGCTGACCAAGGTTTGGGATGTGCCCCCCTTTCATCATACAACAAAAAATTGATAAAAATTGGACAGCGCACTTTCCATTAAAATATAAGATGTTATGTTTTATTCCACTGAGCTGTGGGTACAAATCATTACTGCAGGAAGTCCAGGCTCTTTGGCACTTTTGTAAACATGTGATGTCACAGTTACTAAAAGTTGTCCATACTAAAAAAACAAAATGTTCAATTCAATCCGCTTCCTTAAAGTTCAGTGCATGAAAAACGAAAAAAGGATTTGAGGTCTCATGTAAGATTGTTCTGGTCCAGTAAAGGACTGAGCTGTAAGACCTGTAGTCTGGTAGGGATTTTCTTGAAATTTGAGCCGAGGCCAAAGCCAACAGTATACCCTCCCTCAAGGGTAGGGTCCTAGATTGGTAAATACTCCAAAAATGTATGACCATAAAAAAAGTTCCTTTGTGAAAAGCACTGCAGCTGTTGATAGTATATGTATGGTGGCCCTGAAGGGACATCGCATATCGCATACGTATGCGCACACGTTTGCGATATGCGATGTCCCTTCAGGGCCACCATATATATGTCACTAATTGTGTGAAAGGTTTCCCTTCATGCTTTGGATAATTTTTAACCGAAAACTTTTGGATCCTCATTAACTGTTTCTCAGATATCTGAGGGTTGGTGTTTCTTTCACAGATGCTGCTGCCAGAGATGCGTTAGTGGCACCCGCTGGGATGGTGTAGACATTTGTGTGAAAATGCCGTGCCAGCTTTTTGCGGTTTTTTTCCAGCAAGTAGACAGTGTATCCAGTTGAAACTCTCACATGTGAATTTTTATTGTATCTTTCTTTATATTTTTGCCTATAAATCAGCATTTTACGTTGACAAAAACCAATCTAATGACCCTACCTTTAAAGGCAAAGTATACCTTTGGTTTTTGGAAAACCTTTCGATTGTTTTAGTCCTATATAAATGTAGGTATATACAGTAAAACTAACCTGTGAAAATTTCACTTCAAAAGGTGGTCGCGTTTTTGAGATATCACCGAAAAACCGGAGCAAATATTTCCACGCAGGAAGAATATTCCCTATAGGAATACACGATCTGAGCAACGTTACGGCCGTAACGCCTCTCAGATTCAAATATTTGAGGATAAAAAGTGATATACCTGTATTTTTCCATAACTGCAGTACTTCGAAATGAAAAGTTTCTCAAAATGCATTATACTATTTAAAGCGGCTGTACTTCTTACCAAGTAAGTTTTTATTGCCATTCATTTTCAGAGTCATGACCAAACCTATACCTTCACTTTAAAGAGCTCAGTCTAGAAAGTTTATAGATTGCTTCAGTGAACATTCTCTTCAATTAAGATGTCCTGTTTATGTAGTGGGTAACAGTTACTTGTTAATAAGGGCTAATTACCAACAACCACAATCTGTGCTCGCTGGACCATATCATTGTTCCTTACTAAGCTCCACGCTCCAGTGGGCAACAAAAGCCATATGTTGTAATCCCATATCTGGCATTTCTACATGAAAGCTGACTGTCACAAACTATTGTTATCAACTGTCAATGGATGTCACAAGACCCCAAGGCCGTGTACGAATACAACAATTTTTCGCTTCTTTGTTTACATCCTCTCTTTTTTTATTTTGTTTTAGCAATAATACTAGTATGACTCATAATAAAACGAAGCCATAAATGTAATTTTTTTTTTTTAATCTAGGTCGGGCAGCAATATTCTAGAGGATTGAGAGTTTTCTCTGTCGAGAAAACTCTCTCTTTTTTTAGGATGTAAAAATCATCATAAATAAATTAAACATCACATCCAATTATTGGCAGAAAACAAAATCCACACCACTAAATTTTTCAAACAAACAAAAAACGAGGTTGATTAATTCACTTGAAAAAAAACTCATTCAGAATAAAAAAATCAAACAGCATCCAGAAAATAACTGATTCCATTTCCCGGTTTCACCAGCCACTTTCTCATCCAGCGTTCCACATATACAATCCCCATTTTTAACAGCCACTTCGGAACACGTTTTAGCAGGCCACTAACCATAATTTACAGCACCCGGTATATTCATCAGTTACTAGCAGCACTCTAGAATGCACATTTCAATACCGAAGACCCCACCGTTTTTAATTGGCATCTATATCACACAGCTCCTTAATCAACAAAACTAAACGAGGACTGATTCTCGTGCACTCAGCACACAATATTAAGAGCAGTAAGCTCAAATGCGTACAGTCAATCACACAAACGGCCGTACAAGACACAAATAAATTTCCCAGTGCATCCATCTTTTGCTCGTATCTACGCGTGTACAGCAATGTGTGCACAGCAATGGCATTTTGATATTCACTAGATGCGCTGGAGTGATTGTGCATATTTCATGCAGGGGGGTATTTTCCCATGTAAGCATGCAGACATGCAGGAATCTGGTACATTTATGTACACGTAGATGAGGTTGCCTCAACAACGGTCGGCGGTACGACCGACTGGATATATTGACAAACTGTTTGTACATGTGATGAGTCGCAGTATTGTAAGGATAGTAGAGACTGTGTCGCCGTGTTTATACACACACAAAACAAGTGACCTTGGATGATCCAGGACATTTCCTGGCAGGCAAGATGTTGTGTTTATGGGTGGGTAGTTCAAATTGTTTAACCTAATTTCCGAAACAACATCAAGTACTTTAGAAATATGGTGACGGCTCTATGTTCCAACAACCCTACATGTATGTTCCCTTGAACCGTTTTGATCCATACACTAGGATTAGGGTTAGGGTTAGGGTTAGGGTTAGGGTTAGGATTACGATTAGGACTAGGGTTAGGATTAGGATTAGGGTTAGGATTAGGAACATAAGAGGCGTCGGAACATAGTGGTGTAATGACATCTAGGTGTACTAACCAAAAAATGCAATTATTTTTGAAAACCTATGAAAAAATCTTCAAATCTAATAAACACCAAAAGTACCTTTACTATAAATCGTGACAAACATGGTGATAAACATGGTGACAAACATGGTGACAAACATGGTGACAATTATGGTGACAAACATGAAGTGAAGACAATGTAGAAACAATCATTCTTAGATATGGAAGGGAGACCCCCAGATTGTATATACAAAAAAAAACATAGTCAGGACTAAAGACACAGTATGCAAACTCGGCCGCAATTTGGAACTCAAATTTCACCAGCACGATTTCAAAAACGGTTGACTAAATGAAAATTTGCATAGCTGTAGGGGATCCGACCAGGATCATCTTCCTTCCCTTCAATATTTCAACAACCAAGGTCTATTTTCAATGTGGACAATACAGGGTTTGTCCTGAACTTTTTCAGCGACAAGGGCAAGCCAAGCGGGACTAGTCAGCTTGTCATTTCACTTGTTCCCGCCAGCTTTTTTATTTCGTTCGAATTTCATATCAAATAGGGATGCTTTACAAGACTGAAGTAGCCGGCAGGACCACTTGGAGAGAATTTTGACTGGCCCTCGGGTGGCTTAGTCTGAGCACAGGTCTGAGTCATTTTCCGTCCCTTTTTGGTTTAGGAGAATCAGTCCTCAAGATTTCTGTGAGACTCTGGGAAATTTATTTACAAAGACCAAGGCAGCATGAATAAAAAGATCAGTATGAATTTAAAGAAGTCAGCTGTATTTTGGTAGTAAATTTTGTTTCTTCAATAGTTTAGATGTTCTTCCCGACAGAAGACTTGGCAACGCTTCCATGAGGGGATATAAACACCAAGCTGGCAACAGCCAATCTCTCTCATACAAACATTGGTTTAACGTCTGTGATTATGAATTGCGCAGATCAGGAAATTGGGATTCAGTCACGAGATGACAACACATGTTCTTGTTATTGTGAAACAAATGGTTAGCTCGGCTGGACTCGAACCCAGACTCTTGTGACTGCAAGTCCAGCAGTCTATCCTACTTGACCACAATGACCGACCATAGTGGCGGTTACCAGTCATGGCCAAACGCCAGTTATAACTTCCGAGGACCAGTCAAAATTCTGTCCAAGTAGTTCTCCTCGCTAGTTGATTCATTTGGTTCCACAAGATGTGAACCACTGCCTGCACTGGTTACAAACTGAGGTACCACACAAAATGACAGTAGTGTTGACCGAAAATCATAAAAGATGTGCACCAGTGAAAAGGGTGGCAGACTATTGAAATGACAAAACTAACTGGTGCTGCTGGAAAGTCACTGAAAAAGTTACCGACAAACCATAAATCACCGAAACAGCAGTTTGAAAACTGTTTTGACTTCAACCATAATTTTCTCAAAAACACAGAATCAGGTAAGAATTGCTGTGACACCATGTGCAATAAATCTCTTTTGAGTAGCTGTGGTCCTGGGAAGAACCAGTGGACTTGGTTTGACAACTTGAAGTTTCGATCGGTATGCTCTGATCGTCTTCAGGGGAAAATGATCAGTTGATCGAAACGTCCAGTTGTCGAACCACCGGTTCTTCTGCGAACCACCCCTACTCAAAAGAGATTTAAATACAAACGGTGTCACCGCAAACCTCACCCGATTACACTCCCACCATGCAAAAGTTTCAAATCCTACAAAACACAGAATGTTTTAGCCGCGGACGATTTCACAGGACACCAAGGCGATGACAAGGGACACGGAGGCAATTGCCATCCGTTGCCTCTGTGAAGTATCATGCCTATAGTACTAGTGGGGGTAGTACTAGCGTTGAGTGCATTAAGCATGCAAACTCTGTCAAATTCAAAGTATATACAGCTGTTAGCAGATGGTCCTATCATGTACCACTTACAATCTCTCACACTGTGATCAAGTCACCGGGATATAGCTGGACATGTGTACTTGTAATTCATGAGCTCTTAAATGATTTATTTTAAGGTTTAATGTACATTTATGAGGCTTGGGGGTTGTCAGTATTTTTTAAGTAGTTTGTTGTGCCAATTAGATGTTGATAATGCCATTGCAGTGTGGTGGAGTAATTCACAGACTGTTGAAGAAGAATTCAAATCGACTGCAATTGTACTTATTGCATGTATGCGCATACTTAATTATGTATGGTCCAATAACTGTAAGTCCATTCCTTATTTTATTATTATAGCGGGTTTTTTTTCTTTCTGTTGTAAATAAATATTTATTTGGGTCTGTGAACAATGACTTACAGGCCTCGAAATAACCCAAGGCACCCACAGCAATTGTCCTGTGCTTTTGCTGTGGTGCCCTTTGCAAAGTTCCAATGTAAATTTTCATTTTCCTCATACTGTAGAGTGCCCCTTACCAGAGGAAAAATGCTGTGCCCCTTCAAGAACGAAGTTCAAGGCCTGGACTTAAGGGTTTCATTTGAGGTTTTTCTACCAGAGCTGCCAACATTTGCATCTTGCAATCACGGAGAATTTTGTCCAACAATCAGGGATATGGTTAGAATCACAGTCAACATAATAGAGAACAAGTTTCTATAATCAGGGAGAGTTTTCAAAAATCTGTTCATCAGAACACGGAAAGATTGGTTTATTTTCAGGGAACTCTCTCCAGAATCAGGGAGAGTTGGCAAGGTGCACTGTACCTAAAACTAAAAAAAAACAACATTCAATTTTGTATTTTATGTTTTCTTAGATGCTCTGCAAAATAGTCGTAAGTGATTTTGGAATTTTCATGTGTATAATTTACAATGTCTGTTTTATCAAACACAAAAACATGTTTCAGACAAATTTATTTTAGGGTCATTGATTTCCCGTTTCCCAGTATTGCATGTTGTGTTTTTTTGACTTTTTTGGGGGACTTTTTAAAAACTTTTTGAATGGTCTGTTTCTAAATTTCAGTAGTAACAATTAAATCCGAAAACAGGGTATTTTTGTCAAGGGTCAGCTGGTGACCTGTGAGGGCCTAAACTTTGCTTAATAATTTTCTGAAGCAGGAAACCAGCTACAGAACAGACAGTGCACTATGTGACATGGTATTTTGACTGGTAACCTTATTCTGGTAACAAAATAGTTCTGTGCTTAGCTACCCTTTGTGCTTAAGCAGCTGCTCTAAGAGAACTGGGCCAGGTTTGCGGAAAACACATGCCCTTGTATTTCTGAAGCGAAAACGATTGAAGCTCCCTCAGTTTGGTTACATTTTGAATTTCAATTTGAGAGTAAACATAACGACCTTTACTGTGTGACTTGTGCATCTTATAACACTATTATCAACAGGGTTTTTTTTCCTTGTGAATTTTTCATACTCATCCAAAAAGGGCTTGCCTTGGGAGTCAAGAGAAAAATAACGTAGGACAATTACTTCAAAGTTCATTCTGCATTTAAACTGAATTTTTTTTACAAATAAATAAATAGATGTTTGTGGGTTTTTTCATATGCATTGATGAGGTGCAATTTGAGATATTTAACATATTTTCTTATGATATTCATCTTATAATACAAAAATGAAATTTTGTGTCTATCACCTGATGCTAGAGTAAGGAAAACGACGCGATGGTCTATAGCTATAGTCCAACCCACTGTCGATCTCTTCATATACCCTGATGGACAAAGCATAATTCCATCTGACTGACAATCTGACATGTCTCTTTCTTCCAGCCATAAATATATACGGGTATGCCAAGAATGCTAGGCTGGCCAAAAATACATTTCTGCATAAACACTGACTTTAACTTGCTTGTGTTAAGGGCTGGCTAGCCATCCTTGGCAGGCAGCAGTTGAGAGGACAAACCCCGAGTGCAACGCAATACGGAGGAGCGTCGGTTACACGCACTGTGTGGGTACCGGTTAATAATGTAAACTGAATTTGTGTGAACTGTGCATGTTGACCTCAGACAGAATGGGTTCTAAATTAATTTGAACTTCTGAGTCTAGAATTTATCAACTATACGCGGAGGGTTTATTATCTTTTCAGTCCTGGTTCAATGTACAATATGCAATAGCGATTTGGCACTGTTTTTCATTTGAATGTCAAAAAGTGACAAGACCGTTTAATTTTCGGTCTCATTCTGGTCGTGTGGATTTCCCTGAAAGACTAAAAGGATGGCGGCATCATGATCACATTCTCGTCCTGGAAAATGTTTCTGTGAAATGTTCAGTTACCAAAGTTATCAATTTTCAAAATTGTAAACATCATAAATGTTGACTGCCTCGTCCATGACCTCCACTCTATTAAGAGTGTCCAATTTGTAACAGCAACAACAAAAAACAATTTATGATCATGTGTATGTAAATTTAACTGCATTTTGTTCCTTGTTGGGTTCATGCAACTACACTGTACACTGTAGTGATGTTCTCCCCATGGAAGGACCAGTCACAATTCTGTCCAACTAGTCTGGCTGCCGAGTTTATTGAGCTCCCACTGCTACAGTGTAAACCCACTGATGGTTCACATTACTTCAAATTACAAATCCAACAGTGTTTGAAAGAGAACCATACAACATGGATACCAGTGAACAAGCTTGTGGACCAGTGAAATGACAAGCTAGCTGGTTCCCTTGCAGGGCTCGAATTTAACACTGGACCACAGGCCCGAGGCCAGTGATTTTAGCATCGGGCCAGTAAACTCATAACCAGACAAGCCCGGTGGTCTTGTGTTTTCTATTGAGTAATAATAGGCTTACCAAAATATTGCACAATGAGTTACATTGTGTAATATTTTTGTGAGTCTGATAAACAACTTCAATTCTCTTCAGTAGCAATATACTAAACATAAGACAAATGACATAGATTTATAATATTCCACAAACATGAATACCATTTTCACGGGATGATATTGAATGATCTTTTGCCCATGTAAACATGGCCACGTCACAACCGTCTTTAAACAACTTCACTGGCTTAAGTTCCAGTCTGTCGAAGAATTAGCTTCAAAATTATATTGCGGGCCCGCACGGAAAGCTATGTCTTTAATAGCTCTCCAAGAATCAAAATCAAGGGATGGGATTTGCAAGACTCTCCCCATGCACTAGCTAGCGTATCGGGCCGATACGCGCAAATTGTGGCCAATACGCAGAAAAAATAGTTAAAATAATTTCTCACTTCAGATAAAAACAAAACAAAACATATCAAGATAAAACCATTTAGAATGCCCAATGTTGCAGAGTAGGGCTTTTAAAATCAAAGATAAACACGAAGTAAAAAACACTGTGCACATCACCTCGTTTCAGTTCAGTGTGCTTTGTCCAAACTTCCCAAAAATTTAGATCCAGAATGCCCCCAAAGTTTTGAAGAAAAAAAAAA
>CM021541.1:13220472-13237862 GCA_010994315.2 Pisaster ochraceus | reverse complement strand
AAAAGAACACTGTCATCCCCCAGAATTTGAATCTGAGAAACGTTACTGTCGTTACTGTCTCAAAAACGCGACCACCTCTTTTGAAATGAAATTTCCACAGGTTAGTTTTATTGTATAATATCTGCATTTATATAGGATTAAAACAATCAAACGGTTGCAAAAACCAAAGGTTTACTTTGCCTCTAAGCCGTATCTGACTTGGCAGCAACATATATATATGGCTACGACTGTTGCTATGAGTGTTTTTAAGGACGTCATCAATCTAGCCGTAGCCGCAGCCGCCTATTCAGACACACGACCTCGGTGAAATAGAGAAAAGAAAACAAAACTGTAAAATTATGTTGCACTGTGACCCCTATACCAGGCGCAGTCTGTGTTAATTCATTGGCATTCTGACTTTACCAAAGGTCATTTTTATTGCGCACATTGTTTGTAATATTCTAGATCTATTCCACGTCCTGTTTGCGGAAATTGACCCTGGAGATATGAAGATCACCGACGAGCAACGATTACAGGTACGACTAAAAAAAAAAAACACGTTCACACGAGAGCACAAAAATAGCAGGCATTCATGAGCACATTTTCACATGATTGCGTCAACAGATTTTTGATTGTTTTAATTGACTCCTTGTGAAAGGCCTCCACCGTACAGCCGTACAGCCCCTGCTACATGAAGAGAAAAAAACTTGCCATTCTGCCGAAAAGTACACTTATTACTTTTACAGTTTTGCCTTTTTAAAAGGTCCTGTACATGATTGATAAGGATAAAAACATAATTGTTTAGTTTTAGTCTGTAAGCTTACTGATTATAGGCATATGAAGTTTGTACAAGAATCATTTTCACGAGAAATATTTTCCTCTGAAATGAAGTCATTTTCGAGAAAACTGTAGCCGAGAAAAAAACCAGAAAAAACCGCAACAGCTTATTTTAGTTGTTGCAACTAAAAAGTAAGGACAACATGTGTTTGACATGCTGAAAACCGTGCGTGGATTTCCATTATTGTCCCCTGACTCACACTTTGTTTAAGCAAAAAATTTGCACAGGTTTTAATGTGATGGTTGATTACAAAAAAACATGAACTCTGTCTGCGACTGTCAGCTCTACCAATAATTTAATACCTTTAATTCTTAATACGTCTTAATCCGATTATCTTTTCCCTGCCCCGTTTTTTTTATAGTTTGATGCAAATTTAAAGAAAGGTCATGACCTCTACAAGGGGTACCGCAAAGCGCGTACGATCTCGCCGGCACGTGTTCACGTGGTCCGACCAGGCACCTTCAAGGAGCTACGAGACTATACCGTGTCGCGCACCACGGCCTCCGTCAATCAATTCAAGACGCCTCGGAAGCTGAGGACGAAGGAACTCATGGAGTGGATGTTGCAGAGGGTGACTGAAAACAATTAGATTCACGGTCTGAACCCCTTCGTAGTGGGAGCGTACGAAAGGATTGATTTCTCCCTAACTAGGGGGTCACTGGGTCAGCAAATTTCAGCTTTTGCTAAGTTCATACCTTATAACAATTTAAATGACTCGGTAGAAACCTCCTAAGTTACAGTGTTTTTTTTTATTAATCCAAAGTTTTTAAGGCAGTTAGTGAGGCAAAAATAAATTCCCGTGGGTTTTTCATGTGTACATTGTACATTATTTACATGCCACAGCCAGCCACCAAAAGGCCAACAAGCCCACCAGCGGCTCTGCCATTTTGGTGTATTGGGTTGAGTTTACAGACAAATTTATACCCAAGGCCAAATACTGCCCTCTGTCTAGTATTGTGTCCATAATAATTTCATGATTGGCAGATAAGGGCCGTCCGGGTATTTGATGTTTTAACTACAATGGAATGATTGTGACAACTTGTTTCAAGGCCTTTTTCCTTGCTCGATGTGGGGCATCATTGGCATGGTGTGCCCCCCCCCCCATTGTGTAGTCATTGTGTTCTGGGAATCTCAAGAATATTTGAGGAGGGGATATCAAGGGAAGGGTATTTCTGTACATATCGGTATAGTAAAGCATCCTTGCTCTATGAGTAAAGTGAGCGTGCAGAGCTTCTGTTTTTTCTGTCGCCAAACATGGCCAGTGATAATAAAAGTCGTGTTTGGGTTAAACAAATCTTCAATTATTATATTGAGCGAAAAAAATGTACCGGTATGACATGACATTTTATAGACATTATTTCCAAATTCCAACTTGGTACTACAAAGTACAGATTCACCCCAAAAATGTAATCATTTATCCTTTCTGTTGCGAAGGGCTAAAGACAATTATTGATTATTGATTATTGAGCGGAAACCTGGCAAGCCAATCAGCGGCTCCAGGCTCATAAAAACTTAAACTTTACATTTTTTTATCAAAGTTTCTCCTCTTTAATGTTCTTAATTCTTTGGTGTAGTTAAACAATCAGAAAGATAGTATTTTATTTGCCTAACTACCAGAGGGTAAAAGGTTACCTAATAGTAAACAACATTTATGAATAAACTTGTTTTATAATAACCGTTGTTGTCCAAACCTGTTTCTTGTTCATAATGACGCCCTCTTGCGTTCAAACCTATATGGTCTTATCGAAGAGATTTTTATATTATATATATATTTTTTTTTTTTTGGGGGGGGGCCTTTAAGTTGAATAAAAAACCTTTCCAAAAACATAGACTTTACCGGTCCAAGGAATTTTGCAAAAGGCTATAAATAGTATATCGGTAGAGTTTCCCGGTCATATCAGCAAATAAACCTAAGCAGCCAGTTTAAACATGGCTTTTTTCCTTCTTATTGAACACAAATGTTGCAGTAATATTTTAAAAGTTGTTCTTCCACCCGCCCCCTATAATACTTTAAGTTTTTGAATAATACGCGCCACGACTATTATTGTTTGTGTCAAAAGAGGGCGCTCTGTGACAGTTGATTTGTTTCGACAATTCGGGGGCTCAAAAGAATAGGTATAGTGCGGAAAAGGGTTCAAAGCGCAACGGTATTTTCTGTTCTGATATTTCCAGGAACAGCTCTATATAAAGTCGGCAGAATACATGCTTTTATTTTCGGGAAATTTTGAGGTGTATTATTCAGCTATTTATAATTCATGATGATATATCTCACCAGTCACTGAACTGAATGAGATTTCTGTGGTTTGATCGATTGTTGTTGAGCTGAGTTTGAGCTGTTTGCCGTCCATTTCCGACACTAATGTGTGAGGTAAGTTTAATTGTTAATGTTAGTATTTTAATTATTAATATAAAACGCCGTTTGTGTTTATTAAACTTTTCCTTTTGATGTTCCATTGCTGAACCTAACTCGAGAAGCTTATGTGTAAAATTTCGTTTCCAATTGCCACTTTACTTTATCTACCTAACGCATAATTAATTTAATTAAACAACAATTAATTACAAAAAGGGGGCAATCGGGTTGGCTCAGTCAGTGACAGTGGTTTCTGTCCCTGACTTTCAACTTCACTCTGTGGACCCCAGTTTGATACCCTGACCGGAGCTTGCATGTGGATTGGGTTTTTCAGTTCCTACCTCACCTGACACTGACAGCATGGGTTTTCACTATAATAATAGTACTAATAGTAATAGTTTTAGTAGTGTAGCACGTACAATATAGGGGGCCTAGGGGTTTTCCTCCCACCACATCTATATATTATTTCTTCATTGTCTTCTTTACAAAAAGTTGGTGTGATATTTCCAGTATTCTAATGCTTAAATAAAGGTGTTAAATTGCTTGTTTTTTTTGTTGTTTTTTTGGCTTGCATACACTGGCATAAATCACAGTTGTTGATGAGATTTGCATTTTATTTATTTTTGATTTGCGAACATGCCCAGTTGTCCAACCCTAGCCATGGCAACCCCTCAAGCAGAGAAACGTAAATCACCAAACGGCCTAAACACAAGTAGTAAAAGTTCTGCAACTGATCAAGGGAGTTCATCATACACCATCAATACGGCCGTCAAGTTTTTCACAAATGGTGAGTAAATAAGACACAATAACTGGGGCGCTGTACTTCGTTTTTTTCTAAATTTTGACATCTGCGGGCATACTACTACTTATTTCTTAATCTTACAACGCAATCTTCAGTTTGCTTTAAAATTTAACGCCCATCCACCAAAAAAGGTCCAAAATGATTTTGTTATATATTTTTTTTAAATAGCTTGAAATTTGTCTACTGAGTTCTGGATTTACAGATGTGTATTAGGCACTGTATACTAGTACTTTTCCGAGTTCTGTGAAAAAACCACGGGACAGGCAAATCAATCAGATGGTATTCGAACCCATGACCTTTGCATTGCTAGAGAGGATGTTTTACAACTAGATCACTGAGCTAACCTAGCGGCTAGAGAGGCAGTTTGAATCCTACGTTTCAGTAGAGGGTACCGCAACGATTTGTATTAATTTTGCATCTGGGATAAAGAATATAATCTGGTGTAGGGTAAAAACAAAATATCTTCTTCATCCCCGATGCAAAATAAACATCTATTAAATTGAGAAATATTTGTTTTAGAAACTCATCGATATACGTGTACTTCTATTGTTTTTCAAAACTTTACATTCTACTACAACATGCAAAAAACATTCACAAAAGCAAAACAACTTTTTTTTGGGTCAAAGATTTTTCAAACAGAAAGGTCCGAGGGAATTCGGCTTTAATCCTGGCGATTCAACAGGTTGAGCTAACTGCTAAGAGGGAAGGCCTGACATCCAGGGACATCTCTCATCTTCTTGACGTGGCTGCATCTTCCAAGTTCCGTGAGTACATCTTCTTCTTTTTTTAACATTAAATCCTTTTTTTTGAAACAAGCTTCTTTTTTTATGCCCCGCAGCTTGAGGAAGCCACTGAAGAGGCATACTGTTCCCAACAATATATCCTTCTGTAGGTTGGGTGTGTGAGTTTGTAGACACATTCAAACCGGGGACCTATAACAAAAGAGGACAATAGGGTCCCCGGTTGGGTGAAAGTAACCAGTTGGAAATTGTGTAAAAAAAAAAACCAATGGGAGCGGTTGCCAAAAGGTTTCATTTTTGGGACTGCTTCCTCTTGCTCAGGGGATATTTGGCCATGAAATGGTCTATGCCATTGGTCCTTTCGGTTGGTAAGCAGTTTGCCTAAGCCAATTCTATTTTCTCTTTTGGATAATTTAGCGGACTCCATCAGTTCCCGCCTCATCAAGAGTCTTCTCCCGTCAGATAAGATTCCGCAAGAAGCTGTGGTCAAAGCAGTGTCATGGATGTGCACCAACAAACCTTCAAATGAAATCCAGGTAGCTCTATGTTCTTCAACTCTAAATAGCCCAACCCCCCTTCACTATCCTCTTAGCCAAAGTGAAGGAATTATGAGGGCTTGCATTACCGGAAAGCTCCATCAAAGAAAAAGGCTCAAATGAAACATCCTTTTTGTCTGACAGCTCCCATCTGTTATCTCCATGTAATTGCTTTTTCCAAACAGTGGACATAATTGGATCATGCACAAAACCAGTAGGGCTGCTGACTGCCCCAGGCAGATTAACTGCTCATCCATTCAGTTTAATGACCCAAGTCATTCAATGTAAACTTACCTAATGGGTGAAAAGGATGAATAGTTTCCGAGTTGTTGTGAACATTACCAAAACTCAGAAATTCTTCAATGGAGCTTTACCGTAATGCGGGCTATCAAGGTATTGCAGTCAAGGATGATCCAGAAGGATTTGTGTCATAATAGGTTTCTGCCGTCAGAGGATTTGAAGGAAGTGGGCTATCGGGATATTTTTGACACAAGCTCAGCCAAAATGGGATTTCCAAGGATATTGTGGGATCAGAATGTGATGATGGAGCCAGTCACAGCAGGATTAAGAAGGATTTGGGCCATTAGGCAGATTAAGGAAAACCAGAAGGATTTAGGCCCAAGCTTTTAACTCTCAACATCTGAAGGATGTAGGAGGATTTGGGCTATGTGTAAATAGACAGGCCTAGTCTGTTGGGTTTTAATTTAATTCAGTTAATGGTCAACTTGTGATCAGTTCTATTGTACAAAAAATGTGTGTTAAAAATGTACAATACTTCTTTGGAACACAAAATATACTGACAAGTTTATGACAATCATACCTGGTTTTTCACCTTTCAGGGTTTGTTGCTGAAATGGATGATATTGACCTATGACCTTTTGGATGGAAGTGATGACCTCCACGCCTTGTATGGGATCCTGTTTCATTTTGTGGAGAATGACGTCCTGGTAAGCTGCATGGCTATGGCTGTATCTCTTTTGGCGGTTACAGCTATGGCTGCGACTAGTGTTCTTGCTTAAGGGCGCAAGTGTGAAGACCGGGACTTGAACCCACACTCTGCTGATCAGAAACACCAGAGTTTGAGTCCGATGCTCTTGACCGCTCGGCCACGATAAGCCACAAATTAATCAACTAATTAAAAGTATTTAACATAGTTTACTTTGTCACCTCTAGTGTCCTCAAGTCTGTCATCTGCTGTACCTCCTCACAAGGAGAGAAGATGTTCTGGGTTTTAGAGTTCACCGACTTCTGAGTCTTCAGAAGAGAGTGGTAAGCTCAGCGTGTTTATAATTAGAATGTTGTTTCCTCCTGACCAAATATTATAAACCAGCAAATTGCAGGGGTTGTGTTTTGGGGGAACAACTGTGCACAGAAGTAACTGTGTACATGTGCAGATGAAATCACCACATGAAATCATATTGCAGCCCAGCATAGTTTAAATCTATCATTCAAATCCATAACGGATAAGATTAAACAGTCAGACAGTAGGAGGGTTGACCGTGTACATGTGTAGATGCATTCACCACATAAAATCATACTGCAGCCTAGCAATTAGCATAGTTCATTCAAAATCACAAGGGATAATATTGAATGGTCAGACAGTAGGAGGGTTGACCGTGTACATCTGTAGATGCATTCACCACATGATATCATATTGCAGGCAGGCGTGGTTTATCATACAAAACCACAGTGGATGAGATTGAATGGTCAGACAGTAGGAGGGTTACACAGCCGTGATCTAGTCTGATCCCATTATAATGTGAAAGAATCAGTACTCGTTACTACTTTGGGGAAACAGGGAACATGACCAGGTGGTGTTTTCATGATAACAACTGAAGATTATCTCTTATGCTTTTACAGGGAGTCCAACCTCACATCACAGGTTTACTCTCAGTCTACAAGATGTACCGCCCCCACCTGGTCTCCCTGGTGACTCCACCCACCCAGAGGGTGTATTTTCGCCAGAACGAAAGAGCGTGGTCAGCGGAGGTCGACAAGGTCAAGGAGCGGCTACGGGCTCAGGAAGAGCGCTCGGACGCCGCTGCCATGGAGAGGTTGCACGGTAACGCCCAAGAGACGGGACTGGTGCGTACGAATCTCTGATTGGTGTTAATTTTGGTCTCCTCCTGCAACAGCTTTGAAATAGTTTGATCTATTACACCCGGTTCAGACAGGCGCTCTAGAGTCACGCCGAACCAAATTATTGAATTAAGTTCATGAAAAGTTTGGCGTCTGAAACAGTTAGGAGCGACTGGATGCGCTGGAAGTCGAATGATCGACTGTTGCAGTCGTTCGGAACGACTCTGGAGTGTCTTGGTTTCAGACGTGGGTCTTGTCATGAGCCGAACCTAATGTAATATTATGTTAAGTTCGCCTGTCTGAAACCAACATTTATTTGGGTCAACCTAGAGTCGCTCCTAATCTGTTTGGTTTGGCACGACTGTGGAGCACCTGTCTGAACCGGGTGTTGATTCTGTAAAGAACTGATGGTTTAACAGCTCGACGTTTCGATCAGTAAGCTCTGATTTTCTTCAAGATAATGAAGACGATCATTGAAGACATTCTCCTGAAGACCATCAGAGCACACTAATCGAAACGTCAAGTTGACTTAATCAACAGGTTTTTTTGTTCAGAACCTCCACAACTCATTATTATACGGTGTTTCCGCAAACCTTACTATATATTATTCTCCCACCATGCAAAGCAGTTTGATGTAAAGACACAGAGAAAAGGAGTCCCAAATACAAGGTGTTTTTTCCTTCTTTTTTTTTCCCCCTCCTTTTTCCCGCCTCTCTAGAAGGCCAAGAGGAAGAAGTTAGACGTCATCCCAAAGGTCAACTCATCGCTCATGTCGCAAGATGGATCAGGGGATGCTGGTTACCAACTACCTGGTAGCCATCTGGGCAAAGTTCCGCTGCAACACATTAAGACATTTGAGGATCTACTAAAAAATATGAATAGATTGGAGGTAACTGAATGTATAGATCGATAGATTTGTGAATTTTTAAATTTTTTACAATTCATATTTCTGTCAGTGGTGTCCACCATGCAATTAAAAGATGTATTTTTTCTTTATTTCAACATCAAGCATTAAAATTAAAATACATTTTTACGTCTGTTGCTTGTATTGTGGACACTGCAGAAAGAAATATTTTATTTTAATCGATATTCTTTTTTCAATCAACCACCATTTTGTCAGTGAAGTACAGAAAGTGTAAAAAAAAATTCAAACTCAAGATCTGAGCTAAAATATTCAACCTCTCACTGTTATTCACAACTGTGTATTTTAAAAATGAATTATTTACCTGTATTTGGAGCTTAGCAGAGAATAATTTAATCCATCAATTTTGCTTAGCGAAATATTTAGACTAAACATATTCTATGGAAACCTTATTGCTCTTGACATAGTGGTCATCCCAACATGACCCAGAAATCATCCATCTCTGGTCTAATCCATCTCATAGCTTTAAAAAAAAAAAATACATAAAGTAAGAATAGGGCAGTGTCACAAAGCCCAGATCGCGCTGGATTTGAAATAAACTTCAATGTGCTTTTTGTAATTTTTCAGCTGCCCGGTCAGATAGCTGCCGTACTGGATTCACAGTACCTCCAGCATGCTATATGTTGCCATTCAGAACACCACACTGTGCAGAGATTAAGCTTCTGGCTCTACCAAGTCTTACATCAAGGTAAGGCATCTGTAAGAGATCCACTACTCTTATCTCTAAGAGATCCAGTGGGTTCGAATCCCTCCCGAGCACTTAGCCTGTGGATTATGTTCCCCTTCAACTCAGTGGCCATTTTGGGAGTCAGTAGTAAGCGTGAAAGCGTGTTGTAAAATTTTTATGGTAGTAAGTGAAATTATTTTGTCTGAAGTGCCCCTGTTGATTAGAAATCTATAAAACTGTCAAAATATTTGGATCTCCAAAAATCGCTTGTAGGCGACTTTTTAAAGTTTGTGTGGTGTCCATTTGAATGCTGCCCTCAATATGGCCAGAGATGCAGTTGGTACCCGCTAAATGCGGATGGATTCAAAGTTCTTGATGAAAATATCGGACAGTTCTTTGCTGTTTTCTCAACGAGTAGACACTTTATTCGACTGAAAGTTTCACAGGTGATTTTTATTGTATCTTTCTTGATAACCTTACTTACAAATCATCATTACATTGACCAAAACCTGACCTTTCTTTAAGAACTATCTTCAGTAAGTTTACAAATCCCCTTTTTTCCCACATTCTGCGATTCTTTGGTCGTGTAAAAATCAGTCCAGGAAGAAGTTTGTTTTGAAAGCACAGAATAAAGGTGCAATCATTCGACTGGTGTATTTTTTTAAATATAGAATTACTGGATAATTCACCGGATGGACCAAACTCACGAGCAGAGAGATTGCTACAGACGCTGATCAACTTTACTGACTTCTTGCACGTAAGAGACTGTCCAAAGTTTCTTATTATTTTCAAGGTCTTACGGAGAGTGCAACTTTTCAAGACCTCTTCCCCCCCCCCCCAAAGTCAGACTTATCAACATTTGTGTGGCTTCATGGCTGTGCCATTGAAAATTGAAAAACACAGTACAAAGTCTTGCAGTGCCTGGCACTTACCTTCTTTTGTTTTTTACAAACTGCAGTTGCCTGCCCGAATTAGCATCTTGGTTGTTAGATTATAAGTAATGTATATTCGGTTTGCGGTATAAACACCATGTGGATATCTACTTAGCTGTATAGATTTGTTCTTTGGGAACTAGGTCTTGCTTAATTCTACTGCCACGGAGTAGCTTTTTTTTGGAAATTCGGGAGACTACTTTAGTTCTGCAAAGATCTGTCCTGCTTATTAACTACTACCTAGGCGGAAGGTAGGAAATCGGCCGGGACTACTACTTTTGCTCGTTATTAACTTCACTGCCGCGGAGTGAGTTCTTAAATGGTCTCAACATTTCGACTAGCTTGCTCTAGTAAAAAACCGAATGTACATTGTCTTGATACTTCACAATGCAATGCCTCAAAAATTTGATTACAAGTAATTAATCCCCATGGAACAAGTGCGGGTGGGTGACTGGAGTGGACTAGACTTAACACTAGTCCATCTAGATGTCACCCAAACAGTGAAATACAGACCATGCATGTGTGATTTAAACTGCAAAGTGACTAAAGGTGACCCGAACTTTCCCATGGTAGTTCATGAAATTCATTGTTTCCCCGGTGCCCTTTCAGATGTTCTAATAATTCACCGGTCCCACAGGTCTTTTCAACCCTACCCTTATGCGTTCAGAATCAGAAGTCAAGACAATTCTTGGGATTATTTTGATTTTTTTCTAAAATTCTGCGAATGTTTGCAAAAAACTTTCCAATTCTGACTGATCCTCTTTACCCTACCACTGTTTCATGTACAGGAAGATGTTCCAGTGTGTGAAAACTTTTTAGTCAAGTATCTCCATACATGGAATGGTTCGGATTATCGGCCGTACATCCTGAGGCTCATCACAAGATTCAGAATCTACCCATTCCAGAGTAAGTCTTGGATTTTCAATTAAACGTAAAACACCAAATAATCCTTCAAAATTTCTTCTTCTGTGTGGAGTGG
The DNA here is from genome assembly GCA_010994315.2 of Pisaster ochraceus. Classification (NCBI taxonomy): domain Eukaryota; kingdom Metazoa; phylum Echinodermata; class Asteroidea; order Forcipulatida; family Asteriidae; genus Pisaster; species Pisaster ochraceus. Next base: position 13,227,038 of record CM021541.1, on the reverse strand, counting down.
TTCCCTCCGACAATGACGTCACGGAGGAAGTATCCCCAGATCTCCGTTGTCCTTGTCCCCAGATCTCCGTTGTCCTTGTCCCCGGATCTCCGTTGTCCTTCATGCATGTAGATATTTGAGATCTGTAGTCACAAAGCCTATGTCCTGGCGTAGTATGTTCATGTAGGTCAGGTGACCTCGACCTCTTAGGGGCTTGACCTTGCTTGGACTCCCAAAGCACAAGCTTGCTGACTGAAAATGCAGGGTGACAATAGCAGTACCCTGCAAACTTTAGGTTTTTTTTGCACTAAGCTTAGCTTTCCAGAAATTAACACTTGAATTATGAAGGGTAATTTGAGGGATGTGACAACATATCAGGCCTTGAACTTCGCTCTTGAAAGGGCATGGCAATTTTCCCCTGGTAAGGGGCACTTCTATGGGGAAAATGTAGATTTGTATTGGAATTTTGCAAAGGGCACCACAGCAAAAGCACAGGCACCACAGCAATTGCTGTGGGTGCCGTGGGTTATTTCGAGGCCTGACATATGGATGCATTTACACCAATTACACCTCTTTTTAAATTTCCAGAGTTGAACGACCTCATCCTGGAGCCACTCCGCTCGTTATTCTTCTGCTCGTCGGTCTTCTTCAAGTGTCAGATCGTCTACACGCTGACGGAGCTTCTTCGTAACTACGTAGCCATTGAACTCCCTCGCCATGCCGACACGGTCTGCAACCAGGCTGTTAAAGATGCCTCAGAGATACAACAAGCAGGGGACTCTCTAACGCCGCAGAGCCAGTAAGACCACCAGTCCAGAAGCTAATTGAATACGGGAACAAAGGAGCAGGCGATGAGGTCTTATGGCTGTTTGAAACTGGCAGGGTGGTGGCCAGGCTGAAAGGACCGAGCTGAAGGCGAGATCCTTTATCGCGTGGCCATGACTGTGCAAGGGTTTAAACGACCGTTTAAGACTGAGTCATTACTCCTTTATTCCCATCATTAATACCTTTCCATTGAAAACATCAAAAAACCTATACAAGTTGAGAAAAAAAATGACAGTTTAGCCTCAGGCCAGCCTCAAATCTGCAGTGAATTTCTATCCATGTTCAGCACTAAGTAGCTTAGAACCTTCCCACTCAATTTTCAAACTATCGCACGCGAATTTAGAACTTGCACCAGCGAAGTATGCAACCTATCAACTTAAACTCGGCTGTGAAATGTGCGCGTTCTCTGCGTAATCGTCTGATAGCGCCCTCTTCTGGCTCGGTTTCCTCAGGCCATGTCTAAACACTCCTCACCAAGTTTACAGTGCACGCTTAAACATGGTCACGTGATCTCCTCTTGTCCAATCAGAATGGATAAATTGTCCCAGGTATTTATGAAATTCTATTAATCAGGGATGTGATTTCTCTGTTTTTTTCCCGGAATCCCGTTTTTATTAAAACCATAAAAATCATGAAGATAAAACCAATTAAAATGCCACAGAGTGCAGATTAGGGCTTTTATAACAAAAGATAAATGTATGTAAAGAGGCTTCAAGCTCGCACGTTTTTGTGCTTTGCGCTCACAGTTCAGGTTTTCAGTCTAGCACATCCCTGATTAGTACCATGTCTGCTTCACGTTGTCTTTTTGTCTCCTCTCGAACAGAGTGTCAGTCTTTGAGGTTCGCGTTGACAACTTCCAGGCTCTGCATACTATTCAGGAGTTAACGTCATACGTCGACAGAATCAGCGGTCTCGGTCTCATCATTGAAAAAGACAACGTGCTACTGATGCATTACGTGCTGGAGTTCTTCGAGCTGGTAAGTCTGGTAGTGGTTGAACTGCTTGGGTTGTAATGGGTGCGTTTGGGGTTCGACTCCCCTGTGGATCTGACTTGTTGGATAGGATGCTGTCCTGATTCTACTAGACTCATTCCATGAGAAAAAAGTTGTTGTCGTGATGTAGTTGTTTGAGTTGGTAAGTTTGGTTGTGGTTGAACTGCTTGGGTTGTAATGGGTGGGTGTGGGGTTCGACTCCCCTGTGGATCTGACTTGTTGGATAGGATGCTAGAAGACTCATTCCATTGGAACAATTTTGATATAGTGTGGTGAGCTTCTCATTCAAAACACATGCTTTTGACTGATTGATTTAGCTATTTAATTGACAATTGTATTTGAAGAGTCTAGGGTTCACATCTCTTCTATTTTTTACAGATATCATGTCTTCATCTTCGTTATGGTGTCCCGTTTGTGTACGTCCCGTCATCTGGCACGTTCTACAGAGCTCTGTTTGCGAGTAATGCCATGGCGTGCTCTCGCCTCTGCAAAATCATCTGCAAGTGCGTAAATGTTAAGCTTTTGATTACTTGATTATGTAATGATTAACAGAAATCAGTCCGCAAGGGAGATTTTTCAAATCACTCTAAAGCAATTTTGTCTTTCACTCTTTATTAAGTGAATTTTGGAATTTCTTGAATTCTGGAATCAAAGAATCTTCTAAGAATAACTGATGGAAATTTTGTGATTTTTTTTTTATTTAAAAAAAAAGGAAAGTCTTTTTGAATAATATGTACCAACACTGAGACCATGTCAGCTTTAGTTAAAAGGGAAGGTATACGTTTGGTAAAGACTCTCAAAATGAATGGCAATGAAAACTTACTTGGCTAGAAGTACAGCAGCTTTGGATGGAATAATGCATTTTTAGAAACTTTTCACTTCAAAGTCTTGCGGTTATGGAAAAAGTTGTCAGTTTTTATCCCCCCAAAAAAATTTGAATCTGGGAAACGTTACTGTCAGATATGTTTCTCAGATTGTGTATTCCTATTACGGATTATTCTTCCTGCGTGGACTTAGTCGCTCCGGTTTACAAGTTTTTGTTTATTTATTAATATAATTTTTTCTGTTCATAGTTACAAAGATGAGTTCCAAGCCCTAAAGAAGATGGTGTCCAATGAGGAGTCAGACATTCTGTTCACGGTAAGATATTTAAAACAATTTTTTTTTTACAGATGTCGTAATTGCTTTTGGGAAAAAGAAATACTCCTGACTGATTGATTCAGCTTGGTGCGCTACATACTTGGCAGCACAGGCTGTATACTCCCAAGGGAGTTGGGTGAGCTAAGGAATGAAATAAATGGCCCGGTGACCAGGGGTATTAATGCTCAAAGCGCAACGACTATTTCTCTGTACTTGCACTTTATTATTAAAATGCTCGTTACTCATCAGAATGTGGTTTGGAAATGTCTAGTATTTGGTACCTTGAATATTTGATGTAAAAAAAAAAGATAATCTGAGAAAAACCGGCCCTTTTCCCTCAACCCCCTTCCCTGTTGTCACCCTCTTCATTGTTCATCCCTTGCTTTTTCTGTGTGCTTTCTGCCTCTGTCTCTTTTCATTTCTTACCACTTTACTGCTTCTGTTACACCTGTACACCTCTGTTTATGTTTGTAGTCTTACCATTTAGCCTTTGATAAAGACTCTGCTAGGGTCGAAACGTCAGGCCATTTAACTATTTCTTTAAATGATTAACTAATAGTAAAATAAAAGCAAAAACGTCATCTCTCGTTTTTACAGAACATCATGAGGGACGGAATCCAGCTCCTCAATCAATACATCTTGGATCTGAGCAACGCTCTGTGGAGAAACAAAGCATTCCTTCACTCCAACAAGACCGTAGTCTTCGATATCCCGGTGGCGACCTTGCAGACGACCGGCATCAAGCACATCAACGAAGCGTTCTCCATACACCTACATATGGCCATGCTGCCGTTCGCTTGCAGTTTCCTTCAGCAGGTCAGTTGGAGAGGCCAAACTGAGATGGGGTGGGGTTAGGGGTCGTGTCGTGGCTGAGCTATCAAGTTGCGCATGACTCAAGCTCTGGTGTTTCTGAAGTGGGCTCGAGTCTGGTCTTGACACTTGTGTCCCTAAGCAAGACACTTAACCGTTATTGCTTCGTCTTTTGGATGGGACGTCAAGCCGTCGGTCCCACATGTTGTTTAACGCACGTAAAAGAACCTAGTTACACTAATCGCTAAGAGAAGGGGTTTGCCCCGGTGTTTTTGGCAGTGGCTACTGAATGGGCCGCAGCACCTTGTACTTCCTTATAAGGTGCTAAAAAAATGGTTTTTATAATTCGAAAAACTTCAGTCTTCTCCTTTCTTAAATCTTCTCATAGTTTTACTACAATTGTGTTTTTTATTTATTCAGACACAGCCAAAAGGCAAGAAGGTACATCCGAGCTTGATCAGGTCGTCGGAGCGAGACACCTACCTCGATTTTCTGAAGAGGGAGCGTCTCGACGGCATCGTCTCTTTCATCAATACATTCATCAAGCGAAACGTGATTCATCCGACCCCACAGAAACAGTCTAGTAAATGAAAAGAAGGGCCCACTGGTTTGAAGGACCCACCGATCCAAAGGACCCACCAATCCAAAGGGCCCACCGATCCAAAGGACCCATCGATCCAAAGGACCCACTGGCCAGAGAACGGATCGACAAGGACAGGTCAAACAATGTAATGGGTCGTTCATTTTATTTAAAGTTCTCACCCAGTGCAAGCAAACCAGTAGCGGTATGGATTTGTGTCCAACTTAATCATTTGTCCACAAGGGGTGACTTTTGAACACTAGGTGGCAGCAGACTTACCCAGGTAAATGTCCATTGTTTACGTAGTTCAGAGCATGCGCACATTATCGAGAATGATGGATTTTACCTGGTAAGTCTGCTGCCACCTAGCGACCCAAAAGTCCCCCCCACTGATATTCACAAACCCAGCCTAATCTGAATTTTCTAAAAATCTATACCCTGGTTTGCCTGATTTTAATGGATTCAGTACTTCACAGTCACAGCAGTTGCTGGGTCGAGGCTGTTTTACCATCAGTGAATTGCGCTGTCTTAGTGTGTAACACCAACCACCAGAACAGCTCTTCATTACAGTTGCCAGACGCCCCAGGCAGACCAACCTTATCGGGTGCAGATAAACCCCCCCTTCGGCTGTAAAATTCCGAGATAACTTTTCTGTAAAAATGCTTTCCGGGAAAAAGGGTTACTAATATAAAATAACATATCTGTGGAAACAGTCATTTCAAATTGAAGGAAGATGCTTTAATTGTTTAAACTTCTTACAAATAAGTATGTACATAAACTTTGCAGTCTTATGGCAAATAAAACTAACGACTTGAGAGCTGTGATTGCTCAGGACATTTCCTGATTTCAGGATTTTCTCAAATCTCCTTGAGCCTTCAAATTTTCTGGAAAGAAGTAAAGCGGTGACCAAAGGGGGAGAAAGAAATAGTCCACATTGTGTCCAAACCTGCAGTTGTGTAATTCTGGTGATGCACAGAGTCTGTACACCTCCGGAATTGTTACGACTGGGAGGCTCTGGGTCTAGAATAAGGGGGACGTAGGCCTGCCAGCAATTTTTGAGGACTTTTCACATTTGGCAAATCTCCTACCTGGTCGTTTGGAGACGTTTATTCATTTCATGGTTTAGTCAAAAGCTGGATTTGTCTGTCTCTGAAACTTGGCCAACGCCGCTCAAGGCAAAAATGACAACATATTTTCCTGTCTTATATGAACATAATCCTTGTGATACATACAGTCGATTAAAAGAAAAAGAAGAAATAAAAGGAGCAATACAATCATTTTCAACTTTTCAATTTTTTCCCCTAAATTTCAAGTTTAATTTTATGCAATTACAATGAAGCAGTCATCATCAATAATTCCAATTCGCATCAGTGGACCCATAACCCATTATGATTTTTTCAGTTTTAGGCCTAGTTTTCCAATGTCTATATTTCTGCAAATTAAGCTGAAATCCTGGGTCAATTCAAATGAAAAGGCATCAGTTGTGCCTACTGCATCATTTTTGAACATTAAATCGCAACTTAAAATTTGGCCCAATTTGATAAAAATGCTGGACTTGCCCCTTGTGATTTTTTCAGTTTTTGACCTAATTTTCAAATGTCTATAATTCTGCAAATTAAGCTGAAATCCTGGGTCAATTCAAATGAAAAGGCATCAGTTGTGCCTACTGAATCATTTTAGACCATAACATCACAACTTAAAATTTGGCCCAAATTTGATAAAAATGCTGGACTTACCCCTTATGATTTTTTTCAGTTTTTGGCCTAATTTTCAAATGTCAATATTTCAGCAAATTAAGCTTAAATCCTGGGTCAAGTTTAATAAAAAGGCATCAGTTGTGCCTACTGCATCATTTAAGACCATAAAATCGCAACTTAAAATTTGGCCCAAATTTGATAAAAATGCTGGAGGTACCCCTTATGATTTTTTCAATTTTTGGCCTAATTTTCAAACGTCTATATTTCTGCAAATTAAGCTGAAATCCTGGGTCAAGTTTAATAAAAAGGCATCAGTTGTGCCTACTGCATCATTTTAGACAATAAAATCACAACTTAAAATTTGGCCCAAATTTGCTAAAAATGCTGGACTTACTTACCCCTTGTGATTTTTTCAATTTTTGGCCTAATTTTCAAATGTCAATATTTCTGCAAATTAATCTTAAATCCTGGGTCAATACAAATGAAAAGGCATCAGTTGTGCCTACTGCATCATTTTTTACCATTAAATCGCAACTTAAAATT
>CM021541.1:13209860-13220290 GCA_010994315.2 Pisaster ochraceus | reverse complement strand
AATTTGGCCCAAATTTGATAAAAATGCTGGACTTACCCCTTATGATTTTTTTCAACATTTGGCCTAATTTCAAATGTCAATATTTCTGCAAATTAAGCTTAAATTCTGGGTCAAGTTTAATAAAAAGGCATCAGTAGTGCCTACTAAATGATATCATCAAGGTGGCAGTTTTTAAATTTCAGATATTTTTCTTGTCTTTAATGCCTTTTAAATGAAAATAAAATTAGCGCATCTATTTTTAAATTTTATTTATTTATTTATTTATTTATTTATTTATTTATTTTTTCTTGGGGGGGGGGATTGTTGAAACAATTCTTGCTTCTGAATGACCCGTAATGTTGTATGCTCCCTTATAAGCAGGGTACACTTTTTGTAATTGTCAACGACCAGTATCCTCACTTGGTGAATCCCAAAATATGCATTAAAAAAAATATCGGTGAAAATCTTTGGGCTCAATTGGTCACCAAAGTTGCAAAAAAAAACATGGAAAAAAAAAAGAAGACACCATTGTTGCATTGTTTTCAGATGCATGAGAAAGGCTTCATGCCTGAAGCCTCTCTGATTCAAATTTTGGGATGAAAAATTACCTCTTTCTCTAAAACTACATTACTTCAAAGGGGGTCATTTCTAACGATGTTTTCTAACATCAACAGCTCTCCGGTGCTCTTTACCAAGGAAGTTTGTATGGTCATTAACCCAAAGTACACCCTGCTTTCAAGACTCAAGCTAAGATACAGTCGACTCGTTATAACAAGATTGCTGGGACTGGACAAATTAAACCTATATACTATCTATGTAACAGGAATGTTGTTAAGAAAAACTAAGACACACCAAGCAGAAATGAGATTTCTAAAGAGATGTATAACAAAGGTTATCTGTACTATTGTTAATAATTTTCATAACACATGTTTGATATATTACCCATAAGAGACCATACAGGCCAGAAACGGCTTGTACCAAAATGCCCATAACGGCCGCAAAACAGCTGCAAGATCTGACCTTCTTCCACTCAAACAAAGAGGTCAGAGCCAAAGGTCATGTCCTGAATTGACACTTTTCCAGTGTTTCCCATGTTAACCTAGTATCTGTGTTTCTACAACGAAACCAAATGTCTGTCTCATGTTATTTTTTTCAGACACTTTTGCAACAGTTGTGTCCAATAACTTAACATTAGTTAGCCATGCCTGGTCGTATGGTGATGACTTTATAGACATGACTGGTCTTCTAAATGGTTAAGAACTAAGATTATTTCCATTCTCGGATTGCTGTGGATGTCAATGCAGGCATCATGACTTGTGTAGCATACTCAGACAGCATGGTGTCCACCAACAGGAACAGTTCAATCTGCGAAGCCATTAAAAATTATTCCGGAACCCATTGCACTCTGTCTGGTCTTTGTGTTTACACTCATCAACACCAACCTATTTTTGTACTCGCACTGTCTGTACATATTTCCGTACTTGACGGCAGTTCTTGCTGTTTCACTTGGACCCACGCACAAGACGCAGTGCAACTTATCATCTTACATGTGAATCTGCACTTCTCAGGAAGAAAAAATAAACAGTTTTTCTCCGCTGCAGACCTCCAAGCCATCCTTCACGAGCAAACTTCCGCAGTTCATCAGCAATTTTATTGCCAGCAAAAAAAAAAACTTCCGGTAGTCTTCCACAAGAAGCCTCCGAACCAACAATAATCAGTTTGCCATTGGTCGATTACTCGGCGACTGTTCCAGGCATGTTGTGTAGCCAATAAACTGCCAGCGTTTCTCTAACGTTGCGCCCACGCCGAATAATTCTTGCTTGAACATCTTTGGGAACTTGCTCAATAACCCTGCAGGGAAAGTAACACAACATTTTAACATTATGTAAATTGTACTTTATATTTTGTATAATGATTCACTATTGAAGGAGGGTCTCCTAGCTCAAATTCAGTTTTGTGATGCACTCATTTTCCAATAGATAGAGTCCTCATGAAAGTAGGGACTAGACTGAGAAGTATCTAGCCTCACACAAACTGCAAATTGTCTTTTTATATGATACTCTTCGAGAGTGAAATTTGAAACATTACGTCATCGGAAAGCAAAAAACAAATAGGTCTGTACATTCGGAAGAGCCATTTTTGCGCCAGTCAAAAGGTCATCTTCAATGCTGTTTGGTTGAATATCATTAAAATTCAGGAGTGAACTGAACTTTCTTTATCGAGAAATGTACAGACCGTATATTTGAAATGTGACATCGTGAACATTTTTACTGTTACTGGAGTTTGGGTTTGTGGGTTTCTTTCCTTCTGCACATTGTATGTGGAATAACTGTAAAAGGTAAATCTGTCATTTTTCTCTTGTATTTTGTAACCACACTAGCAACAGTTAAGCCTGTAAATATTTTGTAAATTTTGTTAAAATATTTGCCTTTACTGAATGTCATCTTTCATAATGACGTCATAACCTACTCAGATTCAGGAGATCAGTGTCGCATACATTTTCGTGTTTTTTATTATTTTTAATTTTTTTCCTCAAAGTACACACCATTTTTTATTTGTGTAGTTAAACGAAAATGCAAAAGAGTTATGAGTCTGCCAAGGCTATGTAAGAAGTTATGTGGATTATGTAAGTAGTGTATATATTATTAACAGATTTCCTAAAGAATAAAATAAACCATGAGCAAAAAAAATAGCGATTACATATTTGTTTCATTTTGGTTGGGATTGGAGTTTGGGTTGTGGTGGGCTTGGGGTTGGGGTAAAGCTTGGGTTAGGGTTGGGGTTGGGGACAGGGTTGGGGTTGGGGTTGGGGTTAGGATTAGTGTTGGAGTCAGAGTAAGGGGTTATGATTTGTGTGCGGTAAGGTTTAGGGGCTGGGTTAGGGTTTGGGGTAAGAGTTAGGGGCTTGGTTTTTGGTTCACAGCTGGGACATAAATTTGGGGCTTGGTTATGGCTTGGATATTTGTTGGAGTCAGTACTAAAACTCCTGCGCTTTTTAAGCCACAAAAAGTCTAGTTTCTTTTACAGGGAAGGTATATTGTTTGCTTGGAATATCTTTTGCATATCTTTTTATTTAATTTCAACACTAATGAAGTTGCCTTACCTTAAACAGAAAATCCTTTATTCTCAACCTCCCAACCCCACCTCAAATGAGTGACAAATGCTCATGGATTACACATGTACCCCTGGCTGCCACCCCCCCCCCCTCAGCCCCCACCTTTCTAAACAAGCAGTGAGTTGATTTATTTACCTTCTATTTGTTGCGGTGAGACATTGAAGTTGAGACGTTGAAGGTACGACCAAAGATATTCCACTGATGCCCCGAATGGATGCACATGGAGGAATGTGCTGATGCACCCTGCAAGGCAATTCCAATAATAGATACAAAATAAAACACAATAGTTTTTTGAAAAACATACTTTCATTACAACCATCAAAATAAAAAATATACAGACCATTTATTTAAAAAGCGGCATCATTGAATATTTTTGGATTTTAACAAAAAGGGCACTTAAAGGATGCAGTGGCATTGTACATTATTTTAAAGGTACTACACAGGAGCTGAGAAAACCGGTCGCAGACAGTGTTCATGTTTTGTGTGATCAACCACCTACACAAACAAACCTGTAAAAATGTTGGCTTAATCCGTTGTGTGGGAGTCTGGAGAAAATAGTGAAAAACCGTTTCAGCATGTAAACACATTGTCTTAAATTTCGGTTGTAAAAATGAAATCAGCTAGTCCGTTTTTTGTAAGTTTTCAGATGCAGTTTTCGCGAATATGACTTCACAGAAATATTTCGCAGAAAAAAAGTATTCTAGAATAAATTGTTGATTCTATCAACAATGGTTTTTATCCTTAATAATCCTGTCTAATACCTTTAATGTGAGGTAAGAGACTTGTAATGTTTTTTTACTTTCATGGGGACTTTATCTTTTGGAAAATGACTGGACCACAAGACGACTTTATCTTTTGGAAAATGTCTGGATCACAAGACTGAATTTGACCTTATAGCCCCTCTTTAACTTCTCAACAATCTCAAACACATCCTTCATTTAAGACAATACCAAAAAAAATAGCCTTGTTAGTCTGATAGATAAAACGAGGAAGGTAGTGGTAGCACTTAAAGACTAACTAATTACATAAAAAAAACTGCATGAGCTTTCGTAGCAACAACTACTTCATCAGATGCAAAGTTTCGTTTTGCGGCCACGGTTCCTTTGTCCTACAGGGTTTTAAGTCTTACCAACGAGCATGGCGTCTTTCTCGACGAGTTGAAGGACCTCCGTCGACGTGATGTCACTCTTACTACTACTACTGGCCTCCTTGGACTCAGAATCAGACTTCTACAATAAGTTAAAAACTTAAATTCAAAATCTAGAATACAAACACTTTGTGGGTGATATCGTCGTGTCAGTGTAAAAACGCCGTATCTTCTCAAATAGCGCTTACATTTCCTCCAAGTTTGAACTTGTCAAACGTCGTACCTTGCTTCAAATAGCCTAGATGTATGTACACACAAAACAAGTAAGCGCCAAGACAAGATATTTGTGCATGCAGCACTTTCATTTGAGCCACAACGCTTTTGCAGAATAGAGATTTTTTTCCCATTTTTCATTTATTTGAATTAATACTTCTGGTTGTGAAGCCAAGGATTTTCAGAAAATCAAACTTAATTATAGTACTAGCCAAGAACCCCATGGAGCATAGACAATGAAGGAAGTTTCAGATTTAGATGTGGGAAGACGTTTTTACACTCATTGGGTGATATTATATCATTATAGAAAGTCATATGTTCCATTCAGGACAGCATTTACTCAATGGAATTTCTTTATTTTGGAACATGCACTTGAAAATAAGATTCCCCAAAAATTTTGAGCAAAATACAAAAGTTACACAAATGTGACAGACTTGACCAGATACACACCAACACTCACCTCTGATTTCTTGCTTTCATCTTCCTTCTTCAGTTTGTTTTTGGCTTCCATTAGTTGCTGGAAATCAGTTTAAAAAAAGAAAAAAAAGTTGAGTTAAATGAATCTAGACAATAATTCATGCGTAACAGACTTTAGAAAACTAACACCAAACTGCTGCTGACAACGAAACTGCTCATTTGGGTTCAAAATTCAACTTTGATTGCTTCTTCACACGTGTAGTTTGGAACTGGGCATAAGTAATGAGGAATGCTGAAGATGCTGGAATCAGGAATGCTGGAATTAGGAATGCTGAAATCAGGAATGCTGAAATCAGGAATGCTGGAATCAGGAGTGCTGGAATCAGGAATGCTGAAATCAGGAATGCTGGAATCAGGTTGGCACAGTGGTTTCTTCTCTGCCTTTCACTTCTGTGGACCCCGGTTCAAATCTTGCCTCGGAACAGAGCCGTGAATGTGGTTGGTTTTTTTTAGCGGCTACCTAATTACATGAGTTTTCCCCCATTTTAGGGATTTCCTCCTATATAAAAAAACCCTGAATATTTCATCGACATAGCTCTGTAGCCGTGGGGGGCCTGGGAGGGGAGGGAGGGGGGGCAGATAATTTACCTGTTGCATTCCGAGAAGTGCATGCTGCAGCGCCTTGATTTGCGTCTCCTTCTCATCAGCGTATTGAAGCTTCTCTGATTTCAAGAGGTCAACCTCGTTACGGAACGCCTCGAGCTGACAGCGGAGAATTTCCGCTTCTTCTTTACTCACGGTGTCTGACCTGGAGGAAGGACCTGAGAGGAAAATGATCAAGGAGACACCGCGGTGAATGGTGCACAAAAACTAACATCGACCCTCGCACTAGTCTTGATTTGGGGACGCTAGTTCTTGTATTAGTCATGACTGTCTCGGAGTGACTGGGCAAGTCTACGCATCTTCGATACAGATATCTCTTCTCCAGTAATAAGTTTTTACGATATCGGCGACCCTACACTAACAAAGTGATTGTCGCTAATTCAACTGCACGGGTCGTGTACGGTGGGCACAACTGTGAACAAAACTACCCCTGTACATTTTTGTAATGGTAACATATTGCAGGCTGGCATAGTTTATCAATCATGCAACCCCACAGTGGATGATACTGAATGGTCAAACAGTAGGAGGGTTGACTGTGTACTGGGTAGATGACTTCACCCCTCATGCTATCACATTGCAGGCTGGCATCGTTTAGCTATTCTTCAAAACCACGGTGGATGATATTGAATGGTCACACAGTAGGAGGGTTAACAACATCTTCTGGCTTGTAAATGCGAGGTATCAAGCTCATGATACTGTGTTTTCTCACCATATCGTAAACGGTGTCAGGATGATTGTGTGAACATCTTGTTTTCTTAGTGTCAAATTTTTTATTCCGTAAGAAACAAATGTACCTGGAGTTACTTCTGCTTCAACATCCACTGTTTCAGGAGGCGGAGGAGGAGCTGGTTCCAATTCCAGCTTCATCCTCTTCAGACCTTCCCCTTCTTGATACCTCCCCTTCTTGACGTCAGTCTGATCTACTCTGATTATCGAAACCTCCTCCTCTTCATCCGACACGTCCATATCGGCCTCTCCCTTCTCCGTCAGTCCCAACTCGGCTTGGATAGTTGTACATAACTCCTGTTGATGATACACCATGACAACGATGAAAATTGCATCCTGGGTTACCATGGCGAGGGTGAAAACAATAGATCTTCATCAGGTTAAAGAGGGACTATAAGGTCAAATTCAGTTTTGTGATCCACTCATGAAAGTGGGGAAAAATTACAAGTCTCTAACCTCACGTTAATATGATGTAAAATGCCAGTGTTTAATACCCTTCAAGAATTTTTTTTGGTCAAAATCTAAAAAACGTTCACTGACAATTTATTTCAGATATACGGTCTGTACAGTTTTGCACCAGAAATGTTCAGTTCGTTCCTGAATTCTGATGATATTCAATCAAAAACGGCGCTGAATTTGACCTTTTGACTGGCGCAAAAAATTTGCTCTTTGGAATGTACAGACCCATTTTTTTTTTACTGTCCGATGAAGTCATGTTTCAAACTTTACTCTGAAAGAGTTTAGAATAAAATGATACTTTAGACCATTTTAACGCGAGGTTAGAAAACTTGTAACTTTCATGAGGATTATATGTGTTGGAAAATGAGTGCATCACAAAACTCAATTTGACCTTGGAGCCCCTCTTTAAGGATATCTAAGTCTGTTTGGTCCCGAAATTAAAACAAGACCTGTGTTTTGTGTCGTAATAGAATTTGTAAAAGACAAAGAAATTTGCAGCCTTGATGGTTGCTATGATTAGTAACCATGGAGATAAACCTTGTAGAAAACTTCCGTAGAGTCAGTCAAATGAAACCTAACACAATTTAGGCTCTTCAGTGATACTTGAAAAAAAAATGCAAATTTACCTCGGAATATTGCATACATTGTTACTTCACAAACCACTAACTGCTTTTCGAAAATGAAAATGAAAAACCCCAAATTGCCGACAATGTTTCTTGGCACATTCTCCAAGAAATAGTATCTCACTATTAGATAGAGAGAGAGAGAGCTGAAATTTCAGGCCTGGAGAGGGTAAGGCCATTTTTATTTTGAAAAGGGCACTTCCACTGGAAAATCTTAAAGTCTATGAGAAACTTTTGTAAGGGAAACAAGGCCAAGACCACGGGCAACAGAGGCCATGGCCTCAGCGTTATTCCAGGCCTAAAGTTTGTAAAATACATTTAGAACATTCGAAAGGGTTTACTTGTATCGGTACGACTTGTGGGTGGTACAGTTAACAAGTCATGATCTCTCGTATCCTCAAAGCAACAGGGTCCTTTATTTCCAAAACTCACTTTCGCGTTTTTACAAACGTCGATGTTGCAGAACCAAGTTACACCCTTGTAGCACCGACACAACATGAACTTAATGAATCATATACAGAGAAACTATTTTGTCTTAAAAAAAAGAGGAAAATTCCACTTACCTGCTTCTTGCAATTAAGCAAAATAAGACAATCAATAAGATAAGAAGCTCCATGCCAAAACGAGGCACTTCTTGACAAAAAACAAAAAACTATGTTTAGTTGCTCATCAACTAGATGAGTGTAAGAACTGCCAAATAACACCTACACCATTGCGTCAGTGCAAAAACGTCTATCAATTTTTCACAAAACAAGTTGCACGAAAATGCTCCGAGCAAAAGCTTTGTTTCTCGGCGCATGCTCGTTTTGTGTCTAAACGGTTAATATTTAGCGAGATAAGATGTTTTGACAATATTTCAAAGTCTGTTAGGATGTACAACGTTTCAGCACCGACACACCCTAATTACTGCGTTATTCTAAAGTGCGCTTTTTAGGTGGCATGTGTGCACGGTAAGATGCCCACCATACCTCTACACGCAATTTGTCTCCCTGACAGACCACGGGCAGATGGTAGTTGCGTGTGACGACAGTCAAGGGGTCTGTTTGTTTTACATTTTAAAGTAAACAAGACAACACTAAGCGGGAGTAAACAATGAGATATCAATACAATGCACCTTGACTATACTGACCCCCTTGCGACCCCCCCTGGTGACCCCTGGTGACCCCAAAACCCACTTACCAGCACAGCTTTCTTCCAGCTGTCAATGTGCTTGCGTTGAGCTTTGCTGAAGTGATCTCGAGCTGGTTGCTTGGTTGCACGTACAAACACTTGGTTGATCAGCGAAACTTTACATGGTATGAGTGGGAGGGGGGGATGTTAAAAAACAAGAGAATAGACTGAGTAGTTTGGGTGGGGGGAATTTGAACTGGTCACCTCTCGGTCATCTTGCCATGGTCATCAACAGCTGGTGTTAGCTCGGTGTAAACATCTTGGACAATTGCCGCCTGTTCGTTTCGTTCAATAGACAACCTGTACTTGCAATGAGTCCACTTTAAGACAATCTCAAGTTTACATTCTGTAGGATTGAATGCTTCTTTTTCAATAATCATGTTAACCCTGATCGCCACTGCCACATACTTTCAAGTCTGATTTCAACAGTGAATATAAAAACAGAAGTTTGGCTCTCTCATAAACGAGGACCTAACATCTGCAAAATTTAGTGACGGAATGATTATTTCGGTGCTTTTACTTCACTCGTTTCTTTTTTTTTAAATAAATAAAGAGAACAAACTCTTCAAGTTGGTGCAAGAACAGGTTTTCTGCTGATCTAAAAGGAAAACATGTAGATACATACGCTGCACATGAGACTCCTCGCCACACCTTGTTTGGTTTTAGCAAGGATTGGAATGCTGGTCCTTAGACCCTTATCTCAGAACAGCCGTCTTGATTTATAAATGAATAATATATAAGTCTTTTATAGCGCATGTATCTACCAATACTTTGTTCAAGACGCTTGAACAAACAGAAACATTTCAAGACAGGTTTACAATTTTTGTTAATTATGAGACTGATTTATGTAGGACCTTTATAAGGGTTTACAAGGTGCTGCGGTGCATTCAGCAGCCACTGCCAGAAACACCGGGGCAAACCCCTTCTCTTAGCAATAAGTGTACCTGGGGTCTTGTATGTGCATTACACAACACACTGGACCAACGGCTTTACGCTCCATCAGAAGGACGAAGCAATAATGGTTTAGTGTTCTTGCTTTAAGGGCACGAGTATCAAGACCGGGACTCGAACCCACCCTCTGCTGATCAGAAACACAAGAGCTTGAGTCCGGTGCTCTTAACCGTTCGGCCACGATACGCCATGCAAAGAGGTGTTTTACTCCACTTCAAACAAATGGAATCAAAACAAAGCTGTAATGGTTGAACAAAACAACAACAAACTCTCTGCATTCTTGTGAAGAAAAATTTGGTGAGATTTGATTGAAGCATGTACCCTCTGATAGTGATATCTTCAAGGTAGCCAAAAGGTAAGCCAAAGATTGTTGCTGACAAGGAAACAAACAAAAATTCAAATCCATTTCCAGGGTTTAGAACTATTTCTATTGTTCAAAACTTAAACTTATTGTTCAGAACCATTTCTATTGTTCAGACCCTGAATCTATTGTTCAGAACCTGAACCTATTGTTCAGAAATATTTCTAGTGTTGAAAACCTCAAACAATTGTTTAGAGCCTGAACCTATTGTTCAGAACCATTCCTATTGTTCAGAACCTGATCATCTTCTCACTGCTATCACTCTTGGTTCACACACCCTGTTTTGAAGTTAAGACAGAAATATGTCTCGAGATTTTATCCTCTTGACCAAAGGAGTGTCCTGTGGCCACAAAGACCGGTTCTGGACCACAAAGCTCGGTCAATATTCAATTTGTAACGGGTTCTAAGACGAGGGTTCTAAGACGAGGGTAAGATCAGAGTAACTCCACTCACCTTGAGAGTAGATGTCACCAGTTTGTTTGTGAGCCATTTCCGTCATCGCTTTGATCTGGTCGTCAAGACGCTGCTTCTCCGTCGACAAGCGCCTTGTCTGACTGTTAAATGAGCAGACATTTTGACATACAAAACAAACTAACTCCGAAACAT
>CM021541.1:13167726-13179467 GCA_010994315.2 Pisaster ochraceus | reverse complement strand
GTGGTTCCAACTGTCTAAACCAATTCACTTCTCCACTATACTGTCTGTCCGTTGTGCGTCCTATAAATAAAAAACGGAAAAAATACCAGCAAGATTTGTACAAGGGAGACCGTCGCAATGGCCCGGTGTCGTTTCTCTTTTTTAAGGTGGGTAGTGCGCGCCTCCGTTATTGCAGACCTCCCTGAAGGGCTTGGTGAGGTACAGCTTAAAGTTACTGGTGGTACTGCTGAAGATTGGCGCCTTCTTGTAGTGCTCTATCAGGTCGTCTAGGCTGTCGAATTTCTTGGTGCCGATGCAATACTTTTTATCTTCCCTCTGGACCTTGAAGTGCTTGATCTTGTCCGGGGCTTTGACTGAGACCGAGTACCCACCGGGCTGGGGGGAAAATTAAACGAAAGAGAGTTACGACACTGACAATAATTGATCACTCATTTCATTGGTGAACGAAGAGAGATTGAAGAATAATAGAACAAACGATACTAAAAGAGGAGTTAGAAACAAGATGCTTAAACCAAAATTCAAGTGGTGTTAAAACTGGCTAGCTTTTGGCAGTGAATTTCAATAACTAAATCACAGTCCTAACTACCCCCTAGTCTTAAAACTTCACCCCTTTGTTTTTCTTGGTTTAACCCTTGCCAAGTTTGACAATTCAATAGCATCCACTGTAGTTTCTTATGATAGAGAAACCACACGCTAGCCTATAGTTTCTGTTTGGCGAGACCAACAATGCAACAACACTTAGGCAGGTATTCCAAATTAATCCGAGTTGATTTGAATTACAACCCTTTAGTTAAGCTGTTTTGTCTTTCATTCTCGTGTAGTTCATTACGGAATATCCAGGGCCCCCAGGTAGAAAGAACGGTTCATTGAAACCTGATGGGGCTACCCTAGTTAAATAACATGAAATATAAATAAATAACCACGCTGTTGAAATGTTGGTGAATAAAGCATAGAGCTTCAGCTTCTACACTACTCTTCAGAATTTAATGTAACGTCATGGCAACCATGAAGCAGTCACTATAAAAATAAAATAATTACGGCGTGACATTATTTCATGGATAGTTTATGAGCCACAAAATGCCTTTTGCGCTGTGCAGTTAAAGATTATATGGCAACATATGTGGAAATATTTCTAACCCAATTTGTAACTTCAAGTTTATTTATCTCCGCGCTCGTCAAATTATCTACAAGACGTGTTGAAATTAGTTTCAAAGACTTTGGAATGACCAGATTGATATATTTGGTGTTAAAGTAAATGGTTACCAAATGGTCCCGACTGATGTTATGATGTGTGTGCCGGACTCGTATTGGGGGGGGGGGATCCACAAGAGCACAGCACTTGTCGCTCAAAATATTTACTGGACCAGAATTTTTTTTTTTTAACAAGACTAGAATCAAAATGAGAAAAACACTTACTGACACAGTTTAAATGTTCTTACTCGAACAGGACATGTCAGAGAAGCTTCACCTTCATTATTCAATAGAACTGAAAGGTGTATTTTGCAGACAGGTCAACACAGAATTTGCTTTCGTTCACATTGTTATTACAGAGTGGTGAGGTACATGTACATGTATTATTAAGTTCAAAAACAGAAGACTATCGGACTTCCCTAGTCATGAGTTTACTGGCCCAACACAATCAATATAAATTACTGGTTCCAGGCCTGCGGTTCAGTGTAAAATTACAGCCATGTCCAATGAGGCAGTCCAAGATGTGATGAAAAATGAAGGATTCAAAATACAATTTACAAACATCAACCACAAGCTGAAGATAAGTTTGTTGTGTGGCGGGCCCTACACCCAGGCCCCTTATCTTTTATTATACAATTCGCCTTTTTAACCTTGACCGTTTCCTTTATTTACTATATTTATTAGAGGCTATAAACGAAACACACTGAAGTTATTTTTTAAGGACAGTTTTTGTTGTTTTATAAAGCAAACCGAAAAGTTTTTTGTTTTTTTTCCTACCCCCAAAAATTTGTTGGTATAATGCCAAACAATGGGAATAAATGTCATGTGTGCTTTGAATGTTAATTCACTGTATTTTTGACTACATTAGGGCCTGTGTGAACCAAATTTTAAGCAATGCAAAGCGAGTAAGACAACCTGGCTTTTCCATTGCTGTTGTTGTTTTCATTATTTATTTGGCACAAGATACATGTATTTGATACAAGCATGACAACAGAACAACATACAGGCAGTCAAAATAGGACAAAACTGTAATGGTGATGCAAGGAAATTAGCCACTGAAAGCGCCCTCACGCTGTCAAAAATACGGTAAATTTGACTGCCCTTCTTTATATGACTCCCTCCATTTTTGTCCGAATTCGACTGATTAATTTGGACTGGAGTTTTTATCCCGTGTCATAAAACATTATCAAATGAATTGACGTGATACTTTTGCTCAATAAATTGTAAAATAAGTGATTTGGTTCAAGCTACTCTGCATGCATGAATTTCTCGATCTTAGCGCTAACAATGATGCAACAGAAGGCCTCATATCGCTTCATTATCCTGTAGACCCTTAATTAGATCTTGCCCCATGCGATAGTCTCAGTGCTGAAAATTTAGCTCTTAATAATTAATACGTCTTAAGAATAGGCTGGCTGGGAGTATTACACCTTCGACAGCGGCGGAAACACACCATGCAGGGCGGATTGATGGGTTGGAATTATTCACATTATGAACTGTAGTGTACTAATGTACGTGTATACACATGTGCTCTCATCACAGCCATCAAGGCATAAGTCATTATCGTGTCCCAGTTATTGATGTGCTTTTTATCGGACGTCTTCTTGTCTCGGCTTATAAAGTGCCCGAGAAACTAAACCTCATTCAAATGATTGATGGCTTAGACGTAATTGAGCCAGTGGAAGATCTGATTTTTTTGTAACATTTAAAAACATTATTGGCGTGAAACCCGATGTGCTAATTTAGAATTTATTGCAAGCAGTTGCATGGCTGTCAACTGGCCTACATTTTAACATTATTTCCCTTCAAACTAGAACTGGATTGAAATACATGTACACATGTATACTCTACAAGTAACTTGGCGTGACAACCAAAGTGAACAGTTAAGTTTAATTTTAAGCTTCTTATCTGCTTTTAAAGTTGAAACTAAATGCTTTGCCTTAAAGATAAACAAGAGATACAGAACTTATAAACAAAATAATAAACTGGAAAACAAAACAATATCACATGTATCTTGTTACGAATATTATCTTGTAAATGAAAAATGGACTGAATAATTTTTTCTTTTTAAGAAATTGAAAAAAAAACTTACCATGGTTTCACTTTCTCGTATGAGGAAAGTTCCATCTTCTGAATTTAACTCCATCAAAGTTCTTTCCGATTCGTCCCGTTTCAACGTTCCACAGTACCACACTTTATTCTTCAAAGAGTTATCGTTAAGCCCTCGCTCAGTCACCTCCTGATTGCCGCTGGGAATATCAATCTTGGCCGCCGGGGGAGGAGGCACTGAGGACTCCTCCACCTGCACATAGTTCTTGGGCACCAGACCAACCTCTCCATTGGCGTTTCTGGCCTTCCACCACTCCGGATCATCCTCCGGTCTCTGCAGTATATCCAATCGCTCACCCTGCTCAAAGTTTAGTTCCTCGTCGTTGCGTCCCTGGAATTTATAAAGCGCCACCACGCTGTGAATATAATCTTCCCCGAGGATATTCTCGTCCCCCTTCGAGCTGACGCTGGATTTTTGGCTTGCTGGCGTACTGTCCACTTCTTCATTGACATAATTTGAAGGGAACCAACCAGTTTCTCCATTACATTCACCTCTCCACCATCCGTCTCCTGATTTTTCCAAAACAGTTAGCTTCTCTGATTTCTTAAGTGACAGCTCGTCCGGCCGTTGTGATTGATAGTTATACATAACAGTTGCTGGAACACAAATTTGATCAAACTCTGCCGATTCGGCCGTATCCCTTGATCCGTGTCCCGATGGACCGTGCATCGGCGCTATCCCCGGCTGCTTAGGATCCCGTGACGACGGCACGATCTTGTCCCGCAACTTGTTCATAAAACTCTTTTTTTCCTTTTTGACAAAGTTTGACGGAACATACCCGGCGTCTCCGGACGCCTTGCGTACTTTCCACCAGGATTTGGTGTCGTCGATGAGGGTGAGACGCTCATTCTTCCTGATGTTCAGCTCCTCCTGCTGGTTAGCCGTGTAGTCCCACTTGGCTATGACGTACACTATCTCCTCGTCACTCATGACTGTCAAAAACAATCCAAAAACAAATTTTAATCAAGTGAGCACAGATCACGTTATTCTTAGTATGGGTCTGAAGTATTCAGTTCAGACCGGCAATAACAGAGGAGCCTCTGTCTTGGCCTTGATGCATCTTTAAACATTTCCTACATGTACAGGCCTTGGATTACACAGAGGCCATGGAAGCCATGGCCTCTCTTGCCCTGGTCTTGGCCTTGGTGCCCCTTCAAAAGTTTCCCATAGACTTTGAAGATTTTCCAATGAAAGTGCCCTTTGCAAAATGGAAATGGACTTCCCCTCTCAAAGATGAAGTTCCAGGCCTGCATGTAAAGGCCACCCCTTAAGATTTTCCAAGAAAAAAGGCCTAGCCCCTAAGATAAGATTTGCGGGCTTGATTTCAAAAAATACTAAGATTAATCTTAAGATGAGTTGTGAATATTACTGTAGTAATTTACACAGGACGTCACAGTTTGCTTAGCAATTCGGGAGGTTGATACACAGTTGAGATCAATCTTAGCTCTTTGTGAAACTAGCCCCAGCATGCCCAGGCTTTTTCTTTGCTCCTGATGAGGTAAGACACCTGTAGAATAACTGATCAGTAAAACCAAAGTTTCATACAAAACCACTCCTGCGATGGTGTTGTACACAAGTACTTACCTTTCACTTTTGACTTGAACAAACTTTGCATTGTGTCAGAGACAACCAACACTTCTACACAGGACGTACAATGTACATGTACTGTAGTCACAAGATTCCAGACTGCCTTTTACAATCTTGACATCATGATCGCATTATTTACGGTTCCTAATGTGAACATTCCACGCTCCCTTTATTAATTAGTAACCCCCATCAATATGAAGACAACTCAAGCTTTAATCTTAGCCGTCAGCATGCATGAGGCTTCGGTTGATGGAATCTACCCACTGAAGCGCACTAAAACAAAATACCAAGGAAATCGGCAACACTAGGTGTTGACATTGGTCTTCAGTAGTTCAAACAATCGTTTCGACACATCCTGTTCATTCAGGGTTATTTACACGTAAACTAGGAATACATTTACAATCTGTGAAGTCCCCACAGATCTACCGTATGGTGTACACAAGTAGAGTGAACCTACACTACTAAGTGTCAATCTAGGCAGCTCAGACTGGGTCATCATGCACTGCATACATGTATAGATCTATCCAACATGAAACTGCAGCAGCTCTGCAATATGTAACGGCTAATGCACTGTGCTCCTAACACAACAACACGTACAAGTGCCTGATTTTATCAAGGTGCATCATAAACAAGAAACAGACTCGAACTTGTTTTCATGTTAACCACAGTATACCAAAGACCAAGGTACAAATTCTCACGTTCAAGTACTATTTCGTCAACTGGTCTAAAGCAAGGTACATAACCGAGCAAGGATTTGACTAGCTGTGAGTACATTGTACACACCTGTACATAATAGGGATGCATTTAACACTTTGTATGTTCATGAGAACACCTGCCAGTGCCCTGGTTTAGTCCGACCCGAGGCCCTCAACACAGGGTCCATGGTGCATGAGAGAGTCGCAATCTGCATAAAGCGCTACTTATTAGTAATCTATAATGACACTTCCCAACAGGATCCTTGTTATTCTTGGAAGTAGATGAGCTGATTAAATATATCACATGAATCACAGGCCGAGTCTGGGTTCAAGTAAAGTACAGCGTTATCATTCAAATGCTAATGTGAAAGACGTGTTTTCATTATAAACACTGGTATTTATTCTTGCTATTTACTTGGTGTGTGACAACCCTCAGAGTTGTATTCATTCCAGCTTTTGACTTGGTGTACATGTGAGAAAATCCAGAGTGTTGTGATATAAATGGTGTGCGTGTGTGGCTAGTTCTTTTTTCTTGGCAGAACTTGAACTCGCTCTTGAAGGGGCACTGCAATTTTCCTCTGGTAAGGGCCACTGCAATTTTCCTCTGGTAAGGGGGCACTGCAATTTTCCTCTGGTAAGGGGGCACTGCAATGTTCCTCTGGTAAGGGGGCACTGCAATGTTCCTCCGGTAAGGGGGCACTGCAATGTTCCTCTGGTAAGGGCCACTGCAATTTTCCTATGGGGCACTTCTATGAAGGAAGACTTCTAGGAAGGAAGACTTCTATGAAGGAAGGCGCCCCACGGCAACTGCAAGGGGTGCCTTGGGTTAGTTCGAGGCCTATTTGTGTTTTCAAGGCAGGGTATACCTTTGGTAATTACTCAAAACATTCATGGCCATTTATAAAAGTTACTTGGTAAGAAGCACTGCAGCTGTTGATAATGTATTAATATTTTGAGAAACATTTCCCTTCAAAGGAATGTGGTTTCACAAAGAGGGATTCAAAAACATTTCAATCTCTCTACTTTGTACTGAAGTGTCAGGCCCGATGCTTTACCTTTTGAAACGGCAAGGGCACCAAGGCGTTTTTCTTCTTGGTGAAGAACACCTCTTAAGAGGAATTTCAAATTCCTATTGAAGAGAGCACCAAGGCAATGACAAGGGGGAAACTGAGGCAAAGTTGCCTCCATAAAGTATCCGGCATGTGCATGCTTACCAGTGACAATAAAGCCTGAGTGTGCCCTCAGAAATACAGTATCAGGTGTGACTGATCATCTGATCAAAATACCAAAGTTATGACATCATCATATATAACTACGGTAAGCCAGTTACATGTGAAATACAACTCACTCTCCTCTTCAATCATTCTAATGTGCAGTGTGGTTCCATGAATACGGACAAAATATCTAGTACAGGAACTGCATACATACAAAGAGACAGAGTTTACAATTACATAAACCATGTACATTGTACATGTGTACATGTATGTCACCTATTAACTAGGGCTTCAATTGGGGGGGGGGGATCCACAAGAGTGCATGTCTGTACATGGAGTTAACAATTTTTACTGGACTGGATTTTTTTTTTCAAAAGACAAGCAGATGCTACACTTCCCTGGATTCTAACATGTATCCTTTTATCATTGTACATGTACATGTAGGCCTACATATCCGAGAAAACTAGAACTATAAAATCAGAACTTGTAAGTAAATATTTTGTCATTTGGGACTGAACGAAGAAAAAATGACTCATAAATTTTCTTAGTTCAACCCCAAATTATACACAACTTATCCAGTTAGTTTCCCTCGTATGTATTTCATTACTTGATACTTTACATATTAAGGAATAGGCCTACTTGGTTTATGACCACAGCAATGCACCTGGTAAAATTCACACTACAGTTATACGTAGGTGTACATGTGCGTACATGTATACATGTACAACGTACCCAGCTTGAACCCAAGTACTACATTGTAACATACTATGGGAGGCGAATGTAGACGAATGTGTACATTTACAGAGACAATGACTAGCGTCAATAGAAGCTCAAGATTTAATATCCTGATAAGGTTTGCACTCAGCAGGCAGGTGTGTGGGTCTGCACGCACCCAACTAACGACGACCGACAACGGCATGGTAATGATGTAATTACATACCATGAATGCCGCTACCCACATGCAGACAGCGACGACGTGTAGAGCATGAGGGCCTACAGCATTACATCATGATTATAAACATCTTATGAAATCATCACCTAATACGAGTGGAGGATCCCCGAGAGCAATCTACACAGGAACTCCATTAATTCAGGGATGAAATTGGATGAATGTGAAAATTCCTTTAAAAATGGCTTGTGTGCATGGATTCCCCGCTTATTCTGGACCCAGAACCTCCCAGATGTTACAATTCGGAGGTCTTCAGACTCCGTGCTTCACCAGAAATGCAATACGACGGGTTTGGACTCAATGTGGACTATTTATTTCTCCATTTGGTGATTAAGACATTCTTTCAAGAAAGTTTAACAAATCGAAAAGATTTTGAAAAAAAATCCTAAAATCAGGAAAAACTCTGAGAAATCACATGCATGCCTGTTAATTATTACATAGTGGGCAAGTTCGTCAGCAGATGCATCAAAGTTCTCCCCTGGTTTTTTTTTCTTTTCTTTAAAACTGTGGGGCATTCTGGAACACATTTTTGGCAGTCTGGCCTAAGCACGCTAACGCAAAACAAGATCTAGGAATGTTTTTTACTTGGTGTTTATCTTCGTTTTAAAAAGCCCTAACTGTGTAATCTGGGGCATTCAAAATGGTTTTATCTTTAATGATTTGTGTGAATTTGATCTGAAGTAAAAAATACATACATAATACTTTTTTTAAATTGCGAATGTCGGCCCACAAATCACGAATATTGGCCCGATAGCTTGCACATGGAGAAAACTCTGCATTGTTTAAGAAAGTAAAACTAATACAGTTTACATACATGTACAATTTCAGCCAACAGTTTACCTTTAACTCTGATTTTTCAATGGTAAGTTAACCAGGACTAAACAATTTCAGAAAACTCCGTCACAAAACCACAGTGCTCGCAGGTAAAAAACCTCCACTGGACCAGAAATTTTATCACAACACCATTTTATTATTTTCCACAAACTATTTGGGGGAAGATTCGCCCTGTTGACACAGCATGCATGGATTCACATATTATGCTGTATGCACAACCCTAAAATATAATTATGTTATACGTGTCTGTGAACATCAATAATGCAAGGTTTGCAAAGTTCCATGCCCTCACTTTTCAATGGTAGATCCTGACAAACATAAATTAAATTTCTGAACAAAAAGTGCTGCAGCTCATCCATGGAATAGTCAAGTCATCAAAACGCATAATGCACAACAAGTGAATTCATAGCTACATGTAGTCAATGGTATACTGTAAAAACAAACCATCAGAACAGAGCAGCAGATCATCCAACTCACCTTATAATATGAAAACAGATTTTCTAAAAAGAAAACTCACCAAGTTCTAAATACACTACTAATACTGTATTGTACGTACATATCTGACTGACTTCCAAATCAGCCTCCCGGTCACTGAGATCCACCATGGTTTCCTGTCCGTATAGACTTCCCCTCTTGTCAATATACACTGTAGAAGGTTACCAGGGCGGGTGGTTATGATGGCCACTACACAACAGTTTTAACACAGCCAGCTGGTGCATGCAGTGACAGTGTGTATTGTTAACCCCAAGGATTCAGGGGTACATGTGGTACAGAAGGGTCCTGCTAAATCCACAGACAACCTTCATTCAAACCTGAGTGCAGACAGCGAGCATTGTGATGGCATAGAGAAGAGAATAACACTCTCTTGTGCACCAAATCTTCCCTCATCTGTATTCTAAACTCTACCTCCGATGAGCAACACACTCCTAAATGACAGCAACATGGCGAATAAATTCTTGCCACATTTCTTTTAGCTCTTCTTGTTCATTAGACTTCCTCCTTAGCCTGCTTAATAAGTGCTTGACAAAATGTTTTGTTGAGTAACGATTCAGAGGCCATATGACAATACAAGCCTTCCGAGGTATTACACATGTATTACGGTGCATAAATCCAGGTGAATTGTTTAGTAATAGTGTTACCTTTTGTACACCATGCACACCCATGGCTCAGCCAATGTACACTTACTTCCTTATTTTTATCACCTCACATTACCAGCCCACCTGCATGGAGGGTACCTGAAGTGGTTGAATGAGTTTATTTAGAACCATACCCATAGATTTGATACATGCACATGTACATACATGTAGTGTATATGTACATGTACTTCATGAACCTGTACAGTGCAGGGCCGCCAATATTTGCGACTTGCAATCAGGACGATTTTGTACAACAATCAGGGAGATATTTAGAATTACATTCAACACAACGCAGGGTTTGTCCTTAACTTTTTTAGCGACTGGCCAACTGTAGGACCAGTGTAGCTTGTCATTTCACTAGTCCGTCGGCTTTTTCCCTAGTAAATATTTCAATTGAAACAGGGATGCTTTTCAACACTGAACTACACATGTAGCCAGCCGGACTACTTGGAGTGAATTCTGACTGGTCCTCATGTATTGTAACTGGCATTTGGCCAGCGGACCACTGTAAATGGAGAACACTGTAATTGGAGAACACTCCAATGGAGGCAAAATTTCCATAATCAGGGAGGTTTCCACATTTATTCATCAGAACATGGACAGATTGGTTGATTTACTGGAAACTTTCTGCAGAATCAGGGAGAGTTGGCAGCCCTGACAGTATGTCAATTTGCACACAAATGTTCATATCATAGAGACAGGTATAAAGGACAACCAACAAACAACCTTAGAGACCTTCAAAAATAGTAACCTTTTTAACTGGTACATATTTGGATATGAACGAGGAAAAGCGCCATCGTATTAAATGGAAATCTGCATCCACCAGAGGGCAGCATAGAAACAGGCCTGCTACTACTGTACAAAAGCAAGGGAGATTTAGGGCATATCAAGAGTCCACGTTGGGAAATATACAAATTCCACTGGGAAATATCTAGGGGGCACCAAGGCAATAACCAGGGCATGAGGAGAGTTACCTCCGTTGCATCCATGTATTCAAGCATGAAACAATAATATCATATTGTTTACCTGGCTTGGGAAGGCAATGTTTCCTTTCCTGTGCTAAGCATAAGCAGACTTGTATAAGCAGGCATGTATACATGCACAAAGCAGGTTTGTGTGGTAAGTACAAAGCAGATTTGTGTGTTAAGCAGTAGCACTAAGCAGATTTTGTGTGGTAACTCCATGAAATTTTGTTGTGATTCCTGATTTATAATCCTGAAGCCAGCAATACACATCATCAATCACGAACTGCTTTAGCCCCTTTCACACCAGAGCAATTTAGCAAGGGTCCTTTGCTAAATTGTAGCATGGTTGTAACATTTTACAGAACGTACATCATGTGAAAGGACAACAACTTTAGTACTGTCCAGGGTCCCTTGTAACATATTGTCAAACATTGCTACATCTTGTGGGAGGTCCGGACCTACGAGAACATTTTCTGTATAGCACACAATGGTTGTTAGTTTTTTTAAGATTTGCAGCGTGACAGCTCCCAAAATCAGTCAAGCACATAGACAACAAATAAATGATTAGCGCTCGTAACATTTGTAGCAAGGAACCATGGTTATTATTTTTGTCGTGGGAGAAGGGCTTTAGCGGAAGGTGTAGCTTACAGCATCTCTCTCAACATAACAACCGGACAAAGCAATTAATGAAAGATCAACCTGTATACAGCAGGATTCTCCTCAATGTACAAGCTACACATGTACACGTACCGTATCGAGCTGATGCCACGATTGCGTTTGATGCTCAAGCAAAAGCAAACAAATATTTTTTGTTGGGAGGGGAGGCACTTCAGATCAAATTCACACACAAAATTAAGACAAACCAAATTAAAAATGCCCCACATTACACACAGCTTTTTAAAACCAAAGTAAAACATACTCAAAGGACCTTGTTGCAAGTCAACATGCTGCCAAACTTCCACAATTTGGGTCCAGAATGTCCCCAGTTTTGTACAATTTCAGGGGAGAACCCTATACACTTCAGGGTACAAACAAGGCAAGAAGGCAACACAGAGCAACA
>CM021541.1:13151420-13162323 GCA_010994315.2 Pisaster ochraceus | reverse complement strand
CGTCATGTGCATAAGGTCTATTACAGAACCTGAAAACTGGGACTTAAGAGAGAGTTTTAAGCCTTTCAGATTGACTCTGCTAAGGTCAGGCCATTAGCCATTAACCATATTTTTTGCATTTATACCAAAGGTCCCTTTTGGTTGGTAAGCAGTTTGTGACAGCTAATTCTATTTTCTCACTTAAATAGAGGAGTACCACCCAAACACAAACAGCCAAACCACGATTACCAACAAGGAATGATACCCAATTGTTTGTAAACAGCACACCATACTCAACCAGGAAGTGACTGATTGGGAGTTATTCCGACATAAAGAAAGAACAACAATGATTTTGTATATTAACTTCCTGTGGTACTGTCACCATGGTTGCAGATAATAACAAGTCATTTCCAGCGGCATGTGTCATTTAAAACAGACAACACTGGAAGGGTGAGAGGCATGATTGCCTGTGGTCAGTGGTCGGATGAGAAACTCTTCCTTATGGTTTGAGTGGGCCTGGGTACTCGTGAGTCGTTTTCAGTAACGGCTAATATCGGGAGCCTCAAATTTCATCAAGATCGGTGTGAGCTTCATAAAGCTGGAGGCTCTCTTGAGTTGTGTAATGCACTCTTATGGAATCAAAACACCAGGAGCTTACCCTGTGTTTTGCTGGATCGACTAGTATTACTCTCTTTTCATCCCCTAATGGTTCAGAATGGACCTCATGCATTGACGTCATCACACTCCCATTCTTAGAGGTACAAGGATGATGATACAATGGAAATGCATGTCTATTTATGCAAGGAGCACAGGATGAGCCAATAAATGATCTTCTTCTGACCTCTAGCTGAGGGTGCCCTTACTCACATGACGACATGTATAATGTCTATGCCATTTTGCTGAAATTAGCAAGGTGTCTTGACATTAACATCCAATATTCGTAGTGAGGAACTACCGAACTAGGATTTTGTTTTTGTTTTTGGATGTAATCAAGGTGGGCAATTTCACACTTAAAGTAATAGCATTGAAGCAAATGACAGTACAATCAGCTTTCTATTGTTTTGAAAATAAACAAAATCATAAATAAAATACATGTATCGTATGTGCTAACTTTTAGTAACTACTAAACTAGCCCTGGTACTTGTGGTAGGACGCAAGTCTCTGTTGTATGCAATGGAGGAGTCCAACCTCTACCTGCACTTTGTGCTAAACATAGCATTCTAAATCTAAGTCATGGTTCTTGTATTATCAATTCTGAAAAGTTTAGTATACATGTGTACAGAATTCGACCGCCACATTTCACTTTAATTTGATTAATATCTTTCATATAACATAATTTATAATGATGTGTGTTTCAAAATAAGCAGCCAGCATGAACGGGATCGTTCTCGCAATTCGTATATAGAGATGTGCTGCGCTTCGATGACCTTATTATTTGACCCCGGTTTGGTATACTCATGAGACGTGCCATCATTAAAGATGAGCATTTCAAATGTAAATTGAGGTAGACATGCAGATTCTTATCTGTCAGATAAGAATCAAAATCATAAAAAAGTCATTGTCATCGAATTACCTTTCCGAGTCTGACTGGTTTTTTTTAAATTAAATAAGGGGTTCACTTTTTGTCTTACTGTAAATAGAAGAAAGGAGGGAAGGTATTTGCAGAATAGCATTAAACAACAATAAGGCTGGGTAACTTTACACCGAAATGCATTATATTTGGTATTAGCTGATAAATTCGACCCCTCATCAATGATTTTGGCAAGCCATGTTTTCTATTCAAACACCACACCGTCACGTCAGTGTGTAGTGCGGTACATGCTCCTCCTGCAAATGCAATGCTACAGCAGTACACAATACGGTAGCATTTACGGGATTCCCATCAAGCCAACCACAAAGAAAGAGCAATTTTAAAACAATGTTTCAAACAAGGACAAGATACAAGTTAAATTCCGGATACATACCATATCAATACTGTTCTCGACTACGGAAAATACACCCAGGCAATAACACTTCGTGACAAAAGGAGAATTTAAAAAATTGAAATCGTGTTTTCAGTCAATTTGGTCACTGTCTTCGTCTGTATTCATCACAGCATTACAGTCATGCGCGTTTAATAAAATGCACACGTAAAAATCTAGAACAAGATGGCAGACTTGGACAATGCACACCCATTCGACTCAATATCAGTCCGCATACTACAATAAAATAGCTACAAAATAAATACGAAACCAACAAATTTTCACTCATACATACCATTTAATATAATGAACCCAAAACTGTTTGTCAAAAACGTTTCGGGGGCATGTTTTGAATTAATTGTTTTCAGCACTAGTTTTCATAAGGGGATTTAGCCAGGTGAGTGAGCTTCTGTGAGGCAGCCGGCTGAGATGACGTCATCGCTTCCGGTACAATGTTGTTTGGGAGGTTAGGGAATCCTTTTTTTTGTGGATGGACCGCGCGCGCCGTTGAACACTCAATCAAGCATGCGCAGGAAGAGTTGCATGCGGCAGCACTATACTAACTTGCCCCTCTTTATTACCAAAATGACAGCTACAATTTCAGTTATTCTTATTATTGAAAATAATAGTTTATTGTTAGGGAAACTAAATGAAGGGAGAGAAACACAGGAGAACTTTAGTCCCATATAACTAAAAATCATCTTTTATCACCAGTAGCCGCAAATCAAGTTCCTCTGGTTTTTACAAGGGAATTTCCCTTATTTTGCAACCTTCACATACACATAAACCTTACACTTACATGATTGGTAGAGTTGACAAAATGGTCACAAACGTTTTTCATGCTTTGTGTGATCAACAATAACATAAAAAAAACCTATGGAAATGTTTGCTAAATCCGTTTTGTTTATGTGTGTGTGACAGTGTGTGAGTCAGGAGAAAATAGTGATGGGAAAAACAAGCACAATGACTTTTTCTGCATGTGAACACATTGTCCTTAATTGTTGTTGTAATAACTGAAATTAGCTGTTGCGCTATTTTTAGGTTTCCAGATTCAGTTTCTCGAATATGACTTAATTTCAGAGGGAAATATTTACTAGTAAAATATGGTTCTATATGAACTTCATACTCAGTCAGATTTATTCTTACAATCGTGTGACGTGAATATACCTTTAAATAATGTACGAGGTGATTTTGTTCCTGGCATTTTTTTTTTTTTTTTTTGGGGGGTGTCTACCCTTACCAAAATGTCCAATTCATTCAATTGGATATCCAGTTGAAAAGAATTGGATTGAGTTAGTATTGAGTTGGTGTGAGATTGGAATACCAGTGAATTTCCAATTGGAATAGTCAGTTGGCTTGATTTAATTGAATTGGAATTAGATGGAGTTTGTTTCTACCAATTGGAAATTTCAATTGGAAAAACAATCTTCATTTTATTTTTATTCCAATGTCACCAACTGGATTTAGAATTACTTAATTGCGCTGGTTTAAATCCCTCAAGTGGGTTGGGATATCCCCATACGTTTTTGGACTGTCAGCCCAATTGGTATAAACTACTTTTTGGGGGGCTCAACGATCGGTATCAATCTGTCGGACTATGAAGCTGTCAGACCAATGGGCTTTCAGACCAGTGGGTAAAAACGTATTTTTGGGGTGTAGTTCAAAATATCCAATTGAACTCATTTCGAGTGGGGATGGACTGCGCACAGCTACCTCGCAGCTGTCCATGATCCTTCCAATAATTCTAGCTCTGGAAAGTGTCCGAGAAGTTGCTCAAAACGGGGGAATCCAACAAAGTGCACACGGAACAGAACTATCACAATCAGCAAATTGGCAATCCACTCATGGAAGACAAAAACAATGCCCCGCCCACTTCTCCACCATTGTACTTCTGTAATTCTTAAGATCGAGGTATCAGATAGTCCACTGATCTCGTAGATTAAAACAAGTGAGAAATTCCTTCCGCATTCAAACACAATCTCGGTCATTAATCAAATGAGCCGAGTGTGAGTTCACACCAGGATTAAGTTTAACAACCTGGTAATATTCTGCCCTTTTGAGGACTACGAGCAAGTGTATCTTGGGACCGATTGGGGGACCCTTTACCTGGAACAAATACATGCGCAAGATGGAACAAAATCTCAGAGTGTGTACAACATTGCGGAAAAGATCTCATAACGTGGAATGTGTCCACGCCATAGAACAGCTTCCTGGTCACTATGCATGTGTTACTGTTTGAACAATAGGCATGGCGGAGTTGCTTTTGTCTGCCGACACTTTGGCACAACATTCTAAAAATCAATTTACAAAGGTTTAAGCACTGCTCTCGAAGAAGGCTAGCTGTCTCTCGATACTCAGACTCAAGACGTAGTTAAGAATGAGTTTAAAAGAAACAAATAATTCCCTTACCCTTTTCGGTCACCGCATATCTCCGATGTGTATTCCCCATGATTGTTTCATGAACAAATAAAACAAAATGCGGAAACAGTCCCAATAAAAATAATCGAATTATAGTTTAAAACAAAACAAAACTATGACTCAAGTTAGACGCTGAGGGCGGAGTAGTGTGAGGCCTGATTAATGAATTAATTAACGGGAAAATCCCAACAACAAAAACAATGTTGGGACTATACGTGTATGGATGTGGTTTAGCCATGTGAAATACACGGCGTAAAAATAAAAAAATTATTGCAAACGGTCATGACAGGAAGAGTGTTGTTTTGTGTGTGTTCACCCTGTGAGCTGTTTGCTTCCGCGGTGAGTGACAGGGAAGTTTAGCCAACAATAATCGCAAACTAACAAAAAGAGGAAAAACGGAAGTTCCCAAGGAAGTGTAATTGAAGAATATGATTACTGTCTGGTCGACTTCATCGGAAAAGTTAAAGAAACTTTCCAGCTAATAATTTCCCAAAAGTTGTTTAAATTTAAAAAGAACCCCCTATTAAGCTTATTATTTGCCCACCTCACTTAATGTGAGGGTCATATAGATTGGTTTTTGTCAACGTAATGCTGAACAACAGGCAACATTATCAAGAAAGATACAATACAAGTCAACTATAAAGTTTCAGCTGAATACAGTGTCTACTTGTTGAGACAAACAGCAACAAACTTTCACAGTATTTTCATCAAAAGCATCAGGTCCACCCAAGTGTCATGACAGTGGGTACCAACTGCATCTCTGGCCGCAGCATTAACAGTAAACCACGGAAGTTTTCATTTCCACTCAACCCTCAGAAATCTGAAGAAAAAAAACCTATTTATGCATGAAGAGCTTATTCTCAGAAACTATTCATGCATGAATAGTTCACTAAAGATTCAAATGCTTTGGTGTGTAGTCATGTTACTTCGAAGGGAATCCTTTCTAAAAAATAGTTTTTCAGATCAAAAACCTTAACAATCTTTACAAATCATCTCCCAAGAGAGACTATATTTATTATCTTCACCAGACACGCCCAGGCTAACACAACCCAAAGATTCATATAAACAATCTACACGTCTGCATTATTATTCCATTGTCAATCTGTAATAAATTATAATTAAATTTACACAATGTTATTTTTCTTAAATTATAATTTACTTATTTTTTGATGGAGAAATATTAATCACAAATTAGTTTTGAAAATAAATTGTTTCTCGAAAACCTAATAAAAATAACTGAAGAGAAGCTTGATTTTTGTACATTAAGTGAAGTAATTAATAGAACTATTTGAGTGTAACATAAAACATTTTCCTAATAATGAGAATGGGGAAAATTAAGTACCGTTCTATACAATGAAAATCTGTTGAAATAAAACCTACAACTAAATTAAAGAACTCATAATGAAGGTGTTACCAATACTAGAAAAGCACAAAACATGGCCTAACGTTTCGACTACAGTCTTTCTCGAAGGCTAAATGACAACACAACACAATACACAAGTTGTCGCCATCGAGAATGAATCTGCTATGGTCGAAACGTCAGGCAATTAAATATATTTGGCATTTATAATAAGTCGTTTTGCTTGGTAATCGGTTTGCAACAGCAAATCAACTATTTTCTCAATACCAAAACAAGAGTATAGATATCCGAAAAAGATCTAGTTTTCTAATTGGACAAATCACATGATTCAATAGTTGCATACAAATTGAATAGTTTGATTTGAAAAGAAGCGAGTGAAAGACACCATTAAGATACCCTGTTTAGGACTTCCAACTTTGCACGGTGGAAAAACAAACCGATGTGAGAACGATTGTTGCGTCATCACTATGATATCTGCAATATCAAGTGGAGTGGAATGTTGTCACCACAAAACTACATAATACACGGATGTTGAGGTGTTGTAGGTGGGGATAATGAAAGGAGAGGAGAGGGTGTGGGTGGAGAGGAGAGGTGGGGGGAACCATAGGAGGGTTGTGGTTGCATAATTTTTTTGTCTCACGTTCAGTGTATAAACTCAGCGACTCTTGTATATTGTAACATGGTCTTTTTCAGCCAATAACTTTCCAAAAAGTTTGTTTTGTTTTAAATGAATACCCACCTGCAAAAAGAGCAATGATACAAATTAAAATGCAAATGTTTTAATCTCCAGTTTGATACTGTTTTTTGTTCTATGTTGTATTAAATACAAGCTAAATAATTCCACTACATAATATCCTGTTGTCTTGCTATAGATTCTGTGTCTATGATACAAAATAAACATCGATCTGAGTGAAGTCTGAGGCTTTGCAAGGCGTTGATATCACAAGTCACCCAAATATTTGAATCTGAGAAAGGCTTCATGGCATGACGCCTATCCCAGGCATACTGAAAGCACACAATTCTACGCAACAAGGGTGTTTTTTCCCCCTCTCCTTATTTTCTTGCAAGTTCGATGACCAATTGAGCTCAACTTTTCCCACAGGTTGGTTATTTTATGCATATGTTGGGATACGACAAATGAGGGTATTGGTCTTCCAAATTTACCAAAAGTATACCCTGCCATTAAAACCATTGAATTCACATTAAAGAGCACAGCCAGCGACTACTCTGTAAAAGTTAGATTTAACAACATGAACAAGTAAAAAATAACAGTGTTAAAGTCGAGTCTAACATACTATAATGCTGTAACTCCTTTTCAATCAGGTGCCCAATTTCATAGAGCTGCACGAGCACAAAAAACCCAGCTAAGCACAACAAAATTATGCTTACAAGAATAAGGTTACCAACCAAACTACCATGCCACAGGTACAATTTGTGACTGGTAATTTGGTCATTTCTGCTTAATTGTTTTAAAGCAATATTTCTCATTGAGCAGCTCTATGTAATTGGGTCGAAGTGAGTTCACCCTAGCTCAATAAAGTGTTCAATTTAACAATCAGTTACCACTTCTCACAGCCAATACTCCTCATGACTATATATAGCAGGATTTGAACCAACGACCTCCGGTTTAACATGCCGGCGTTCTCCCACCTGAGCTATCTAGGTTTAAAGTACATGCATAACTAAAATGTGCATGGAATAAAGTGAATGCAGAAGAACAGAATTGTCCACAAGCACTGTGGGAAAGTAGGTCTACAGTTATTAAGAATTATTTTGACGATGTTTTGTTGAAAACAACAGGAAATTTTGTTGCAGCGTCTGGCAATGTTGAAAGAAGGGAGTGATCTAAGACTGTAAAAAAAATGCAATCGTGGGCTTTAATTTAGGCTATTCAAAAATCCGAAATAAATATAAGAAAGCTTGATGAAAAATCAACAATAAATACACCCGTCCTTTGGGTATGGAATGCCAGTCTTTAATTGGCTTAGTTTGAATGATAAAGTGTTATTTGTAGTAGCAAGTAATTTTATCCATGTTTGTTTACATGGTTGCAATGGTTCTTAGACAAACATATTTCCATCTTATTAATTAAACAAACAACTTGGCAGTATACTTTTCATTTCACACAATACAAAAAATGGGAAAACTGCATAACTTTTAGTCATTTTTTAAATATGATCCGATGGTGGATTCGAACCTGTAACCTCTGCATTAACAACAAACAATCTGATAAATTCAATTGGTCACAGATTAAAATCCAGCCCCCCAAAATCATCAAGTCTTCTTATTTATCAATATATATTGATTTAAAACCAATACTTGATACGTTACATAGTTTTCAATGAAATACTTATTGCTGTGTAATGATTAAAGGTAGGGTCATGGATTGGTTTTTGCCTCTGCAATACTTTTTTTTTTTCAGACAAAATTATAAAGAATGATACAATAAAAGTCACATGTGAAAGTTTCAGTTGAATACAGTATCTAATTGCTGAGAAAACAGCAATAAACTGTCTGGCCGTTTTCAAAGAAGCATAAAATTCATCCATGTTTAGCGAGGTGACAGCTGGTACTTACTGCATCTCTGGCCGCAGCAATCGCCAAAGGACACCAACCCTCAGAAATCTGAGAAAGAATTGTTCCTCAGATTCAAATGTTTTTGTGCAAAAAAAGTTATCCAAACCATATTACTTCGAGGGGAATTCTTTCTGAAAATAGTTTATACCGTCAACAGCTACAGTCTGTCACCAAGTAAGTGTTTGTGGTAATACATTTTTCAATATATTTTCCAATATATGACCCTAATTTTAACTCCTCAGGATTAGAGCATTAATTGACATTTAATATCAAGATTACATATGTGCATGATTTAAGTGTATTTACTTTACTATAAGAAGTAAAATCTTTGTATGGAAGCAGACTCTTAACTAGGCTAAGTGCATCTGCACATGCCAAAAAAAACTAACAAAGTCTCAAATGTGCCCCCGACGTCATTCAATTGGGATATGCTTTCACTGGGTCGGAACCCATTTCTCCCAGTGAGGATGTCAGTGGTTCCAGCCAGGAAGTCCACTGGGTGCCTGACTAACCACAGTACAGGTGATAGGGGTACTGCACACCCAAATTGGGATATCCTGCTACCCCAATTGGGATATCCTGCTACCCCAATTGGAACTCTTTTTCCCCAAATGAGAATAGTCTTTATGCACTGATGTCATCATGCGGCCATCTTTAAGGTAAAACGACGATAAAAGAATGGAAACCCACCTCTATGTACGGGTGGCACACACAGGATGGGCTACTGAGCACCCTTCTCTAGTCGAGGGCGCCGTACTTGTGACGTCATGTGCATAACTTCTACATCAATGATTTCCAACCAGGACATACAGACACAGTAAGGGCTATAGGTACCCCCCAGCTTCAAACACCACAACTTTCACGTTTTTTTTTTCTTCTGAGGAACAAAAGAGTTTTTTTGCCAGCACAAATCCTCTGGGCGTCACATTGCCACATTTTTTCTCCACTCTGTCACATCTTAAAATATCATGAATACATCAGTGAGCGTTGATATGATTAAGAATTCTTAATATGCTTCTTCGATTTAACAAAGTACAGAGCAAAATCTTGACAGCTGATGAAATGCCTCCTCCCGGATGTTGGAGCTTCAACATCTTTAAGGAAATGTTTTTCAAAGTCCATGCTCGTCAAGAAATGTATCTCTTTTATCTGTGTCTCTTTTAAGCACATAATACTTTCTCAGGTATGCCACAAAGGCGCTTTACACCGCCCTCCAACCACGACCCTCACCACAGTTGGGGTAACACTCCTGACTAGAAGTGCTCATCTGGCCCTTCATTCTAACTGCATTTTGACCTCTTGGTGACTATTGGCTACTCCACTTGCTGAACTCACTCCCATTGCATCAAGATCGTCTTGATAAACTGGTGGTTCTTCGTCCATCTTTGGTGAGGGAAAACGGTTGATGCCAAATATGGAAATGGCGTTAAAAGTTAGCAATACAAATACAACAGTTTTAGTGGTTATTTAACAAAACTATTTTTATTAGAAATGTTTTGATCTTTTTAAGAGCTGGACATGCGAGGTTTCCTGAAGTAAATTTGAAAAAGCTTTAATTCCCTGCCATTGTTTTTTAATAACAATTTTGCAACATGCAACATTTTTAATCAAATTCATATTTCTCATCAATTTGATATTCTTGGACTAGGCCACCAAATAAATATTTGTGCGATTGCACCCAAAATCTTCTGCGAAAACAAAAATCTGACTTCTGTCTAAAAATGGAAGTCTCACATGCCCAGAAAGTACATTATTTTATTAACATTAACAGACAAATAGAAATAAAATTTTGAGCGACTAAAAATTGTTCTTCATAAATGCACCATGAAGTTTTGGCGGGAAAGTTAAGTGAAGCATAAACCACATTCATTGCTCACAGCTTGGAGAGGTTAATATAAATTAGAGAAAATAATGAAAAGAAATATTTGGATTGGGGAAAATAAACTGGGATTACAAGAGAAAATGGCTTCAGATTGAGAAGTTGGTGAAATAAAACCAGAAATAATAGTAACAACATAACATTAATGGTGTTTACAAAACAGAAAAGGACAAGATTTTGGGATTGGAAGTGGAAATGAAATCTTACAACTGAAATTTAGCAAGCTAATGCAAGCTTCATGATTCTGAAGAACTGCTGTAAGGTTACAAAAAAACTGCTTTGAGGTCGTGTAGAACTGCTTATAAGATTATAAAGAACTGCTTTAAGATTGTGTAGAACTGCTTTAAGATTGTGTAGAGCTTCAAAAAGTAGCTGCAAGAAAGAGCAAGGAATCTGTTGGAAGAAACAATCCCTCAACTTTAATTTTGAATCTTCCAGGTTCTAGACCAAGGATGATTTTTTATTTTTGCATTAATCTTGCTTCTGCATAAACAAAAAATAGTTCCTCTTTTTTCTATAGTGTATATTAATGCCAGATAGAAAATACTTGGTGTTAATAAATCACTAAAAAGTCTGGTGTACCCAAGTTTTGGCTTAGATTTTGCAGGATGCGCTTCCAGCTTTCAATAAGTCGTCCATCTCTACGGCATGCAAAACCTTCACAGAAAAAAAAGAACAGACACAGTTTCACAGAGAGTTAAACAGAGATTGGAAGTGACCAGGGGGAGG
>CM021541.1:13141113-13151410 GCA_010994315.2 Pisaster ochraceus | reverse complement strand
GGGGGGGGGGGGGGGGGGGGGGGGGGCAGTATAAGAGGCTGGTGACCGGAGGCTGGATACTGTAAAAGCCCGGAAAGCTGGTGACAAATACTCTAAAGGATGGTGTGATTTGTGTGCTGTAACTTTTATGAAGAAGAAAAAAAAAAAAAAAGCTTAAAACACAAG
This sequence comes from Pisaster ochraceus, assembly GCA_010994315.2. Lineage (NCBI taxonomy): Eukaryota > Metazoa > Echinodermata > Asteroidea > Forcipulatida > Asteriidae > Pisaster > Pisaster ochraceus. Next base: position 13,151,245 of record CM021541.1, on the reverse strand, counting down.
TCAAAGGTGTCGGTTAATTTTTTTTTCTTTCCCCCATCCCCCAAAAATAAGAAAACAAAGACTCAAGTGCTATTAATAATGGCTGAGGTGCAGGCACTGGGAAATGTAGTGGGAAATAAAAGATGAACAATGAGGCAAGCAAACACAAACTAAATAAAACAACGATGACAAATAATGTATACCGCATTCGGCTGGGAGAAGAAATCCACGTTATCCATTGGATTTAAAATCTTTAGATTCTAACAAACATTTGTTACGATTTACAAGAAATACAATCTCAAAGTTTTGAGAGAAGTTCATATTGAGTTGAGAGTCTCATTTCCTAAGGGTGACAGAGCAACAGAGGGCGCTATTACTTTGCCAGATAGCCAATCAGATCAACCGATATGATCTCTGCGCCACAGTTCCCTTGAGTACAACCGGAATGAACGACAAACGTCAGAGGCATAAGTACCAGTGCAAAATTTGAATAATTATTGAACTTTATCCTGGAATGTGACAAGTACCACATAATCTTTCGTGAATCAAAGGAAACATAGATTCAGAGGGGCTCTTTTAAGGTCACTGGTAAAGCGTGGGATGACGATAAATGCAGCTAACTTAAATCAATACAACTACCTACACGGATTTGGCGTGAAATGGCATGATTTTTGATAGAATTTCAACTTGTAGAATCGTGTACTAAGTTAACAAGTTGTGCAGACTATGTTCACGCTCGTCACATTTTAACTCGCATTGTCGGGATGATGATTGTGCCCGCACACCCGTACATGCCTCTAACACAATCCATCACCGTGTGGTATGGAAGTACGACCAATGGCTGACCGTCAGGCACTGGAGAGAGTTGTTAGGTCAGCTGTATGTATTGTGGGTAGAAAGCTCCCTCATGTTTCAGAAATTTATAGATCCAGGTTGGAAAATAAGGCCAGTGCAATTATCAGCAATGATTCTCATCCATCAAATGAGTTATTTGATTTTCTTTTAAATCAGGGTAGCGCAACAGAGTAATCAACCGCAAAACAGAACGATTCAGGCCAAGTTTTGTATCCAACTGCAGTCAGGTGACTGAATGATTTTGAGTAAATTACTCAGTCAGATTTTCTTGAGGACTTCTCCCTTTTGAAAGCTTTCAATATTTACCCTTATCATTGAAAAGTATTGGGTGTCATTTTGTTTGTTTTTACTAGATTCCTTTAATGTCTTAAAATTATGTATCTTTATAATTTTACTATTAATAATCATATTGTTATGTATTTTTAAGCGCAAGAGCTGAGGCAATTTCTATTGTGTACTTGTACATATAAATAGCAACAAACCAAATCTAAATTCTAAATCTAAATCTAAATCTCCTATTCCTGCTGATAGGTGGCACTCTATAATGAGACATTTCAACTCAATATGTTGCTTGCTACTAGTCTTAAGTAAATTCATCTTAGTGCTTAGTGCTAACGAAGATAGTCCAACTAAAACTAAACTCAGAGTGTGTCCAAAACTGGCAGCTACAGCAACGGCTGGATTCCCGCATCATCATGCGTTGAAGTACAGGGCCCAACTTCACAGCGCCGCTTTAAATAACGGTAAGCACATTTTTTCGGGCTAACTATAGCAAAAAAACTTTGCTGAAGCGTAAGCGTATTTCACAGGTGAGCAAGAAAATTAGGCGGCCTTCTTGCGCAGTTTCTATGGATTTGCGTTGTTACGTCAATCATTTTCATACCGTTATAACGGTATGAAAATGATAATGCGTTAGCATGCCTTTTCGTGTGCTTACGGTTAGCAGCGCTACGAAATGGAAAATTGCACAGTAAGCACAAAATCGGCCGTTAAGCAGTGCTATGAAATTGGGCCCAGGACATCCTCAGCAACAGTCGTAGCCCTAACCGTAGCCGCCGATTGGGACTTGGCCTCAGTTTCGCCTCGTCTACGTTGTCTGATGTCACAGACTCTCTTATGCTGGTCAAGGATCAAGACTCACCTGAACGTCTTTACCCACTGTGTGCGTGGGATTAAACATGGTGTCTTCATTTGTTCGGTAGAGTAATTCCCGGTCGCTTTTCTTGGTGGTGCTACCCGTGAAATGCCGCGGAGAGTGCAGGGATATGGACTCTGGGTTGACATCTCGTACGGGATGACGACATCTGAGGATTCAAAAAAACCAAATTGGAATTTGGGGTATCGCATGCACACTATAAAAAGTCAAACTTTAAGACCTTTTAAGAATCTTTTAATGCTACCTTTAACAAAATTTAAGACCAAAAGTAAAAAGCAGGGGAAACAGCTTTACCCACTCACACTTTATGCTACTTTTCTTTACACGCAGCATAATAATTTATTTTGACGTACGCCGTCAACGGGGGAAGTGTTTCTAGTTTTTCAAAACCTGGAGGTTGGGGCCTATTTGTTTTTTAACTCAGAAGTATACAAGATATCTCAATAACATGTACATGATAAATCAAACATTAAAAACAAGAATAAAATTCCTGTTAAAAAATAAACTTCGCTCACGTACGTATTTAGGTAACTCACCTCTGAATGACACATATGATGACAATGCACACAGCTGAGGCCATTCCAAGAACAGCACTCACTATCAGAAACGCAGTAGGTGTCTGTGAAGAGCCAACCCCCCCAAAAAGTAAAAAGATTTTACAAAGAGGAGAAAAGTTGATAAGATTTCAAGTATAAGCTTTTATGAAATTTTCAAAAGTTCACAGCGGTTTCCCCCCCAAAGAGCCATTGTCTAAAGTCAGGTGACTTCGGCTTGGGCTATGGCTGCTGGCTACAACAGCAGTGATGGAGAATAGGACTATCACCCAGCATTCCGGCCAAAGCTACTGCTCGATGCCATCAACTCAAACACAGCCGTAGACTCTCTCTGACCATGCCACTCATTAAAGACTTCATACATTAATTCTACAAAGACTTTCGCCACGATGGACAGGATAATACGAGAAAGGCTTTCAAAATGGTTCTTGATCGTCAAGTTTAAAGTTTTGGGGTTGCAAAATTAACTGAAGCAGTATTTGAACCAACGACCCCTGGATTAACGTGCCGGTGCTCTTCCAACTGAGCTATCCAGCGCTATGTTGGCGGTTTCCCTATTTTGTCAATATCTTTGTTCCGGGGTGCCAGTCAGAAGCCATTCAACCTGTAACTGCCAGGTAGCCAGGGATCACAAACCAAGTTTACAATACAACCTGGGAAGCGGCAGCCAGTGGGGATCACCTTAAGGGGATGCGACAGTTTAAAGTTAAAAGTTTGAAGAGAAGTCAGAGTGAGATGAAGATGAACTCACCATGTGCCAGACTGGTGCCCTGATTTTATATAAATCTTGGCAAGCACTCGTTGTGACGGTATGTGCTCCAACACACCAATAAATGGAATACAGTCCGGGCGTATTGATGACATAGATATTGGTCGTAATCATATTCTTTGCATACTCTCTGTCAATAAATCAAGATCAATTTCCCTAAAATTAGAGGCAGAGAAAATCTAACATCAAACTGTTAAAGAGGGACTATAAGATCAGATTCAGTTTTGTGAGCCACTTATTTTCCTAAAAGATAGAGTCTTTATGAAAAATTGGGAAAACTAAAAAGTCTCTGACCTCAGGTTAAAATGGTGTAAAATGCCACTGTGTTTGATACCCTTCAAACACATTTTTTGTCAAAACCCAAACACCGTTCTATGATGTCACATTTCGAATATATGGTCTGCACTTTTTTGTACAAAGAATTTTAAGTTCATTCCTTTATTTTGATGGTATTCAATCCAAACAGCAATGGATTTGACCCTTTGACTGGCACAAATTGTGTTGTACAGATCCATTTGTTTTTGATGTTTGATGACACCATGTTTCAAGTTTCGCTACAAGACCAGGTCCCAAATTTCGTGGCTCTGCTCACCGCCGAATTCTGCGCTTGCGGTCACCATTCTCCGCTCACTGTGCAAGCGCTGAATTTCTGCTGTAGCTGTGTACATGTAAGTGAAGAAAGCCTAGTAACGTGGAGTATGCACACGCACAAGCAAACCCGTGAAACACGTGTGACGTGCGCGCGGAATTCCCTGCTTCCGTAAGCGCCGATTCTTTGCTTACGGTAAGCAGAGCCGTGAAATGGGGCCCAGATAAAATGAAAAAGTTCCTGCATTCAAACTGGTGGTCTAGAGGCATGAGTATATGGCAACACCTTTGTTAAGGGGGGCAGAGTTTGGGTTAAGGGGGTTAACCTTCCCGAAATTTTACAAGGGTAAAAACGTAAGTACCAACTTCTAATACCCTGTAAAAAGTCTGCTTTGCTGTCGTTTTCTTCTTGCTGTGCCAACATTTTTCTCACTGTTCAGCCTGAAATGTGAGAGGGCGTCAGTTGTCCACCCCCCCCCCCCACCCAGCCCTCCAGGGTTGATGCCTTTGAGTGGAAGTTACGATACCTGCTCAAGAGTACAAGTGGTCTTATTCAAATCCCACCCCAGCAGCCAGTGTAGCTTTCTCAGCAATACTCTACAGTGCTTGTCACACACTGGTGCACGGTAGAAGAAGAAATAAAAAGAGGGGGAAAAAAAAGAAGAAAAAAAGAAGAAGAAGACACGATTAAATTTACCTGATGTCGTTATGGTTCACCTCGGTGTATTCAGCATTGACGTTGGTCAGTTCATCACGAATTAATGTCCCCACACTGTATCTGCCTTCTGCTGTGAAGACAAACCCAGGAGCTTTCCCTTTGACCCAATCTCTTTGTACTTTTGGCAGCCACCAGACCTGGAGAAATAAACAAACTTAGACGTTAAGCTACAGGTCCCATGGAAAGGACCTAAAACTGATGATCTCAGAAGGGGAGGGACAACCCTGGTGTTTCTCGGTTTTCTTCAGGCTTCTGAGCTCGACTGCACAAAGAGATCTTAAGTGCAAATCCATTTTGTTGTGAGGCCACACATTTTTTGGTTAGCAGCTAAGATTGATCTTAAGTGGAAATCAATCTAAATTGGTGAATTTCTGAGGATTGGTGTGTGCACTTACAGTACCTAACGTCTTGAACAAAGACTACATGATGGCACTGACTGGTGATAAGGTGAATTTCTGAGGACCAGTGTATGCACTTATGGTAACTACTGTCTTGAACAAAGACTACATAATGGTACCAACTGTTGGTGGGGTGAACTTTTGACCTATTATGGTAACTATAATATCATCAGCACCTTCTTGAACGAAGACTACAACCACACCAACCTTATCCTGTCTGATTCCAGACTGCAGCGTGACGTCGACCACCAGATCCACAAAGCTGTCGGCGTACGGGTGACCCGGCTGAGGCTCAGCCAGATCAAAGACAATCGTCTTGTTGTAAATCACCGCCAACTCCAGAAACCCTTTATAGCTAAGGATTTTCTGTCCGATGAACTTCTTCCTTGTTTCTTCTGGCACGTATTTTAATTTGTTGTGCGGGTCACTCTAAGAATGGACAGGTAAAGTAGAATGTAAAAAAGGGTTTCTTTAAGGAGCTTCAGTAATACAGAAGTACATAGCAACAGGTGTGTATAACTTTGCTACACAATGTCAGGGGTCAAACTGCTTTCAGAGAAATATGCATCAGATCTGCACCACTTTGCGTATGATGTTGTGTATATCCACCAAATCTGTCTGGATTAGCCAACTTTCCGTAGGGTTTATTGCGACCGAAAAAAACCTCGGAGCGTCTTAAATTTTTTACCACAGCTGGATGGCTGATGTAAATATCCACCCTGACATTTCGTTGTTTGGCGTGGGCAGGCACGCATCTACCTTGCCATGCTTTGTTTCTTCCGTACAAAGAGGGACACAAGTAACTTTCAATCGTGCCTTGTAATATCCCTTTTCAGGGGGTGGGGGGGGGGGGTTATTGCGTAGTCCCTGATTTCAGACCTTTGTTCTGTTAGACAAATGTGGCATACAAGAGTGGACAGGCTGTCACCATTACTTATCATTGTATTCGGCCCAACTGGAGCTACGTCCAAATGTTCCAAGATTCCAATGTTTTATCTTTGTGTGCTCATTTTAGATTCTTAACGGTAGGATATTTTGTATAACATAGTAATGTGGGCCTTTATTTATTCTATTTTAGCTTTGGCCTCAACTGTTATTGGGGTTTAATACAACCTTGTATCCCACCACTTTTTTTTTCTCTGGGGAAGGGGTACAAGAGGAAAGAACGAGACTATTGAATTTGATGTAAATGATTCTTGAAGGACACATGACAAGAAGGGTAAGATGGAAAAGCACCAGCCCCCAAAGGAAACTGAACCGGGGGAAATATACAAAAATCCAGAAAAAAACATACTTGTAAAATATGACTTTCAAAATTGTCCCTCAAACTGAATTATTTTACAATATGTAAAGTTGTTTTCCTACACACAAAAAATAGACTTTTTTCTTGAAGGCTTCAAAATATTTTTGTAAAAAAACCCCGGATGTATTGAATACCTTCAGGAACCAAGAACCAGCATCAAGCTTCTGAAGTTCTGCCCAGGTGAAACTCTCTGCCCTATCTTTAGTTCTGTTTGGGAACACTTCTTGCACATTGGTGGTTCGGGTAAGAGTACTGTCATGCATCAAGAATGGCACACCGTCCCAGCTGCAACACAGAGAAACAGAAGGGAGAGAAAAGGGGTGAGGTGAGAGAAAGAATAATGGAAACAGAGATAACAATGGATGATGGACAAAAGGTATACGCAAGGCTAAGGATAAATATGTGGCATACATGTAGCTCACATTGTTTGATATTTGTACTGTATTTATTGTACTTTTTTCTTTGAGTTGCCCGGCTTGGCTTGATGGTGGGTAGTGCACATCCCTCCTGGGGAGTGTTTGTTTGGTCTTGTGGTTTTGAGAACCAAATGGGGGTTCAACGTTCTTGATGAAAATTCTGTGACATTTTTACCGTTTCTGTGACAATTAAATACTGTATTCAGTTGAAACTCTCACAGGTGACTTTGATTGTATCTTTCTCGTTAATTTTGCCAATAAATCAGCATTGCGGTAACAAAAACCGATCTATGACCCAACCTTGAAGTTACAAACCAAACTCAATCAGGTTCCTGTCACAAAAATGATGCAAAGCGTAAATAAATGGAGTGAAAAAGACACCAATTTTGTTATAACAATTTAGTATAAAATTGGCACTATGGCAATGGTTGGTTTGGGTGTGCCGTTCTGCATCCAAGGGGAAGTATTTCAAGTAACTGGTTTCTATGGCTAGTATAACAACTATAAGATATGTTGCAAGATAAAGAATAATAAATCGTTCAAGAGAGAAATTACAAACCTAAAAATCTCACCTGATTCTAACGTCCGACTCAAAGCCAAAAACTGAATAATTAGCGGCAGTTTGGAAAGAAATTTTGGTGTTCTCTGGAGCAATCTGGACATTAAAAAAAATCACAGACACAAGTGAAAGTTTGTTAATATCACTCTCATACTGTGACCCCCTTTGACCCGTGAAATACGCTTATGTTAAGCATGAAGTTTTCTGCAACGGGAAGTGCCTATTTTTAGCTTTTGGTAAGCAGAGTCATGAAGTTGGGCCCACGGTGGCCCAAATGGAATACAGCAAGATATGAGGTTCACACTATCTGTAAGCCAATAACTAAACGATAATGTCAAACTGCACATCAGTTTCACCGTCATCACAGTGACTACAGTTTGCACTTGTTCCGGGCAAGATGTCGGATGTGCCACATGTCTTGCTCTATTTTCAGTGATCATCAGCAGTTGCGGCGACACTGTCCTCCATCAGGATCTTGGCCATCGGAAAGATGCCCAAAGTTCATCCTCCCATGGGTCGTTTCCCAGATGACGGCTTGGCTGGCAGGCAACTAAGCTTCACCACTAGGCCCCTAATCAAAACTTTACTACTTTTAATTCCCAGAGGAAGGCGAGGTGAGTGAGAATCAAGCTTCTTTGTCTCTTCTGAACTGACCTGTTCTGCTCCTTTATGAGCAATGATTGGAGGTTTTACTGGAAGGTGTTTCGTCTCAAGAACACAGGGGACTTCCATTAATAGCGGGCTCAGATACACAAACAAGAGAAGGGCGACGAACAGTGAAAGGGACACACATCGGTGCGCTGAAACAAAGAATAACAAAATCAGACCCGGTCATCAACTCTGTCCACGTAACGATATACAATTTGTGGTAACAATCTCTGATTGACACAAACTTTCACTTATGTGCAATTCGCCGAGGACTCTTTTTCCTGAAATCCCCTTTTCCAAATCATCTGATGTTTCAAAGGAAATTAAACAGGTGCGTGGAACTGGGGGTGGCTGGCTGGCCATGGCTGCCCCGCTGTTTGCTCGTGTTTGGCAGATTAAAAAATTCAGACATAATGAAAACTTTAAGCTAAAAAGTGGCAGTGGTGAGTCTGAATCTTCTGAAGTCTTCATTTAATATATTTTAGCCTGTGAGATCTGTCTAGAAATGTAGGTAAAAGATAGAAAAGTTTCATTCGTTTGATAAGCCTATAATGGAATTCTTATGCTACTTGTATACGGCACTGCATAAGACACGATATTCATACCAGCAAGTAGAGAGCTAATATTGTCAAACCCATTTGTTTCCCCTTGGGAATGGGGTGACATACCCCTGCCCAACCAGAGCCGGGGTTGATGGATACTGCTGTCAAGATTTCTATACGGATCAGCGCCACTACTCGCAGGGATTGTAACTAAATGGCCGCCCCACTTTCCAGCACCTTGCAGTGCGTGCCTGCTTTTGAAATCATTTGATGTTTATAAGGAAATAAACCACAGTATGGAAAGGAAAGATCAATTAAACAGAAACAAACCTATTTTATGATTCCCCCACCACAGGCTAGCAAGAGGCCACGCTACGCTAGTCAGGATCACGATGGCAACAATTTGAATTATGGGTGCCGTAACCTGCAAAGACGAGAAAACGCAATAATCAATTAACCTCAAAGTTTAAGGGCATTACACAGGATTGGTAAGAATTTATAAAACATCATTGTTTATTTTCAGTCTTAGTTTAAATTGGTTATGAAGTTCATAGTAGAACCATATTTTTTTCTGAAATAATTTCCCTCTGAAGCGATTATGGTAAAGTATTTTGCTCAAGGACACAAGTGTCAAGACCGGGATTCGAACCTACCCTCTGCTGATCAGAAACACCAGACCTTGAGTCCGGTGATCTAAACCGCTCAGCCTTGACACGCCACAAGATATCAAAATAACAATAGCGATAATTGGTAAAAAAAAAATATATTCTTTAGAATTCTCACCTGCAATGTAAGGGCAACTAGGATCCATTCCGACTTCCACAGTTCAGCAAGAAGAATGACGGCAACGATGCACATTACAAGTACTAATACTACTGGTATCTTGTGGACCCAGTGAAGATACAGCTGGCGCCCTGTCACACAATGAGCAATCACCAACACCTACAAACGAAAACGTTAACAAAAAATAACGAGTTTTGGGTTGAACAAAGAAAAAATGACTTAATGACCTCCCGATGAATGTGCCGGCGCTCCACCAACTGAGCTGTCAAGCCCTACGTTGGCACCCTCCGCTCTAGCTCAACATTGCTGCTCAATACTCCGGTCACTCACACTAAGACATACGGACATCGGTCATTCATGCATTCATCACCTTCTCTTTGGAACTCTCTTCCACATCACATCAAAACTGCAAGAACTCAAATTGTATTTAAATCGCTCCGTAAACGTTACCTGCTTAAAGTTGGATTTGAGTAACATTATTTTCTTTTTGTAGCGACTGAGTGTGCTCACCCATATGAACACACAGCAATATCTTATTTGAGTTCACTCTATCACGATCTTGCCTGTATGCTTGTTTGCCTTTAATGTTGAAAAGTGCATTGAGACTTTTGTGTGATGCACTGTAAGTACTGTGTTATTAATATTATTATTATAACTGGCAATCTCCCTATTTCACCAATATCTTTGTTCAGGGGTGCCAGTCAGAAGCCAGTCAACCTGCAACTGCTGTATAGCCAGGGATCACACCCAAATTTTGTATATAACCTGGGAAGCAGCAACAGAGGGATCACCTTAACACGATGACTGCCAGTCATAGATTCGTAGGGCGTTCCCATTCGCCAAGTGTGGTGCGCATGCGCGCAT
>CM021541.1:13073356-13135529 GCA_010994315.2 Pisaster ochraceus | reverse complement strand
ATAAGATAAACCCCACAAAACAACTTTAAAATGGCCCCACGTTTTTTGTAGACGGCATAATGTGTATTTTAGCAAGTACACTGCGTGTTTCGTATTCAATGTTGCCCTCATACAAAATGGCACGCGTGTCTCCTTGCGGTTCCCGTCGCGTTTGTGCCTGTAGTATTACCAGTGTGCCCTCTAGTTCCTTTATATAACTCTATGGGGAAAACCTATTTTGCACAGACCATGATAAAAGCTATTAAGGGCATACAAGGCAAGGAACACTGTGGGATAAAATTGTACAAGGTCTTGCTCAATATCAAACTGAATAAACCTGGGTATTATCTATTTTGGGTACAGGATACGTAGGTGGACAGATTTCGAGTTGAAGGTAAATTCAAACAAACCACATCCATAAATTGTTCCATCAGTGATTAGTGGCTGAATTCAACCAAACCTTACACAAGTATTTTCACTTGGTGTGCTACCACCAGGAAGAAATTGCAAAAAAAATACTGTTTGGAAAAATGCAATAACACAATATTTTAAAAACAAGCCACACAAGTAATCCATGTTATTTTTCTAATCTAAAATCTAGTCTGCTTTTTTTTCAAAATCGCTTTTCTCATTACCATTCTGTGAAGAAAACACTTGCCATACCTCCATATTTTTTTTAAAGATTACTGCACTGTCTAAAAAATCTGTTTACTGGCCCGATGCTAAACTCTCACCCTGCCCCCCTTGGGCCTGTGGTCCAGTGTAAAAATTCTGTGCCCTGTAGTGCAGTTGGTTGCTTTCTAACAGAAACAATTCCCTCATGTGTGAGGACCTTCACATTATGAAAGTATAAAGCTGTGAAAACTCCTTAAGAAAGTATAGGAAAAACATCCTACCTTCGTTGTCGGTTCCGTAGACCTCTGATATCTCTTCCATCTGCAACCGTAAAACCCAGTCATAAATGACAGGCATATCTGCTGCTTGTAGTTCTGAGTATTCTCGAGGCGTATGTGAGAAACCATCTTAAAGTTCAATTAATATTCCCCCTCGTTAGATCTCCGGGAAGAAAACATTAAAATAAAATAAAATCGATGACAGCCTCTCCGGGAATGATTTCCAACTAAAGGTCAGAGGTCAGCTGATGGTTAATGACGCCGCTACGCACATTTTGTTGTTATATATCACTAGGGCCACCTGTATACACACATTGTGTGGGTTGCTGCAGTCCAGGGCTTATGGTTTGATACTGATTGAGGCCCCCCTTTAGGCTGACGTCAAACCCCTCATTTCCTGCAGTCTGAGATTGCTGTATATGAATAACTCTCGTAGGGGATACAGTCATCTAGTGGCTGCGGATGTTGTATATCCTGTAATGTTGATGATCTGGAGAGACGTCCTTCCAGTCATGGGCTAGTTAATGTAAACAGAGAATACAGACGTGAAAAAGACGAATTCTTTAAGCAACCCCTTGAGATGAGAACACACGAACGCTGATGATTTATCGAACCGGATGTTGTGAACAATTTTTTGGGGTCCCAGGGAAGCCTTGCTTGTGATTAACAAATGTAACCATACCCTATTCAATTAAAGCTCAGCAACCCCCCCCCCCCGACACAATACCTCTCAAAAAGTTATGTAAACAAGCAAACTTTGAGCCCTTTTTTTTTTACATTACAGAGCGAATTCCCAGAAAGTAAAACCCCCAAAGAATGGCAAAGGCCTCTATCTCGAAGGCACTTTTGTGAAAGTCTCTGCTTGGCTCCGAAACGTGACGCCATCGCCACTTTTTTCCCAAAGAAAATCAACCAAGAATCGCCACCCATGTTTTATCCATTGTTGCAAGAAATTACTACATTTGCTTGAGTTTGTGTGTGTTAGCCACTCCAGAATTATTCTTGCTGTGATGATGGACAGTGAGTCCCACTGGCTACATTGTACACTTGATGTACATACAATGTGTGTATAAATATTATAGGAACACATACATTATACATCTCCACATTTGACGAAAGTGTGCCCAGCATCAGTAATGAGGAAAATGTTGATAGCCTAACTGGTACACCGTCTGTTGGGAGCAGTGCACAGCGTACAGGCCAATAAGTATCAAGAGCTAGACAGCCCATAATTACAAGCAAATCATCTATGGGCACATGTGAAATCCTTAAAGGATGAGTCACTAGTCTCGAAGGCAAATGATGACAATGTTGAATGATGAACATGTGTGTGTGTATACATGTATGTTTTAGTGTGCTCACACATTGGGAAACCGGAAAACATACCTACTACATATTTGCTACATTTAATTTAAAAATATAATTGAAAAATACCAACAACCTGATGTTGCATAGGCAAAAAATAATTTTCCGAAAGCCTACACAACAAGTTTTTATAAAACAAATTTAAATCCAACAACAAAATCCAATAATTAAAAAAATATCAACAACTTTACGCTGCATAGGCTGGAATATAATATTTTTATGTAAAGTTTTTTTTTTTAATTTCCTTTAAAACTGCAGAAATCATACCAGTTCAAATAAAACTGAAATCCCATAAAAACAGTACTCCTTGTTTTGCTAAAAGCATAAATCAAGAAATAAAACACAATGGAAACTGACTAGACCGGGACTTGAACCTGCAACCATCGCATTAAGGTGCCTGCAATCTACCCACTAAGATATCTAGCCTTATGTCGGCGGTCTCCCACTTTGTCAATATCTTAGGTCCAGAGTGCCAGTCAGAAGCCATTCAACCTGAAGGCCTAACATAAAATAATTAAGTTTTCAAAAGATTTCATTTCTGTCGCATTTCTTGAAAGTAAACAATCTGTACTGGACACAATTATGACTAAAATGAATTAAAGTCAATTTTTGCTCTGACCACACAATTAAGTGTACAACAGCGTACACAGCGGTTAATACACAACAGGGATATTTTTTTAATAATGCCCACCTGGATGACCTTGACTTGATTTTTAGTAACCTCGGTTTAGCAGACGATAGATTGCATTTTAATTACATTACTGACCACTGAATTCATGGAGGTGTTGTATTATATGTAATAATTATATAAGGTATTTTGTTCGCTGCCTACGAACAATTTATTCTTATTTGTTTAGTCTCTCATAAAGTCAACAGTTTAGAATCGTCTCAACATTAGTTGGGATTGAACCCATTTTGAGTGTTATAGTTGGGACGGCCCAACTACAGCTGGGATCCAGAGATCTTTGATTGTGACGGAGAATCAGACCACCGGAACATCTAGGGTGGTCCATAGGTGGTCGCTACACTAGGCTGCTGCTGGCAGGAGGGGCAGGTTGCATGCAGTATCAGATTCTTATAAATGTTTATTGTATTTTTCTGTGATAATTACTGAGTATCACCTGCGAGCCCCATTTTTAAGTCAAGAGAAACTTGAGATGATCGAAAATTACTTAAGAGGCCTACTAAGTGATCAACCTTTCACAAATGCCAGTTGGGCCATCCCAACTGAAACACAAGTTGAGACTGGTCCATACTAACTACAGTTGGGACTAGTCCTAACTATAGTTGGGACTATAGTTGGGACGATTCTACAGCTGGCACAGAGCATATTATTGGAAACACCGAGACCACACTACAGGCTTGTTTTAGAGCCAACACCCCTCCCTTAAACTTACAAGACTTACACATGGCCGTACTAGCAAGTTTACTGATAAATATTTACTTCTCACCACGCAAAGCTTAAAATAATACCTACTTCCAGTTAGGTGTGTGTGATCGCTCGCACGGATCATTGTTTATGGGAACATTCTTCACTTTGTACTGTCAAAGCTCAACGATCAGTTGTCATAAAGGTTTAATTAGTTTCTTCAGTTTGGCAACAATTTTTTGGTTTGCTCTTCTGCTACCTACATGTACCTAGGTGCAATGACCTTCTGTTCCTGGGTTACAATCATCGCAACTAATCACTCCCAAAATATTTCTTGCACAAAGTGAATAGCTTTTTAACAAAAATCAACTACATGTAGGAACGTACAGTTTGATCAGGAAAAATACCATAATAAATGTTTTACGTAAACCTTTCTGAATCCAGCCGCCACTTTTTCACTCATATAACCAAAAGTAATATCTCATTTTAGTAAATATGATCTTTATTTCATAATTAATGAAAAAGTGGCAGCCGGATAGGAAATCTTTCTGGTTTTACAGATAACAATTAAGAAAAGTAGCCTACTTGTCTGGTGAAGAGATAATAACTATTGATCATATGATATTGTATCCTCATAAGACACCAGAATAACCAAAGCTTGAGATTTGATTTGTCAATAACTCATACATTTTTGGAATTGAAGAGTAGGCCCAAAATTTTTTGGCGCAGAAAGTCACATGCAAGACACAATTACAAGAGTTGCACATCAAAAAGCAAACTTTCCATCGAAAAGAAGAACATCTGATCGCTTGCCTTTATCTTATTCTTATGATCTGATGAATGCTGCTGGTTATGGAGTTATACTTATAAGGCTAGAGAACACACACAAACTATGTATTGTAAGTACACGTTATTACCAGAGTATAAAATAGCTAGAGTCAGTATGTGGTTTAATACAGATGAACATACATTGTCAGATTGTAGGCGTGTACTCACATACCATACACTAGTCACTAGCATTAAAATAGCAATATACATGAACCATGAACAAAATGAACATCATATCATGGATGTTTTTCATCGCCGAACATCATTGATATTTCTAATCGAAGTCTAAGGTAAGACTGGACTCACCTTTCATCACAAATATCAGCTTTTATTTGTGATCTAGCCTTGCAAGCTCTCTTGGCGGTGAAACAATTAAAAATTATGTTCAATGTTGCGAAGAAACGTTTGTTGACGTACTTCTGTACCAACCACCGGCCAACCCCGGTCAATTGTACATTCACAGTTTTCTAGGAACCAAAATACTTCCGGAACTCGGTGCTGCTGCGCACGGCACCTGTATTCCACCGGTGCGGATCGCGGGAGATCAATCAATTAACTCTCCCACATGTAATCTTTCTTTTGTATTCCCCTTTTCCGGTTTTCGCTAACAAAGACACGCGTTCCGATTCGATGGGTTTCTAGGATTCTGAGTTAACAAGCCAATCAAATTACTTGTAAGAAAAACCCCCATTGGATCACCGCCCATCTTTCCCACTACACATGCGCGGAATTTACAAAACATGGCGGACGATTTGGACGTGTTGCAGAAAGAGTGCAAATTTGAGCTGATTTTCCCTTCGAAAGAGCCAACAGACTGGCTGCAAATTAAAGAGATACCGCCAAGATGTAAAATTTACTCCGGGGAGCGGATAAATTTCGCTCTGTCAGTGCAATATGTTGGTGAAAATGGCTGCAAAGAGCGCCTGCAAGAGTGGCAGTCGGCTGTGCGCTCCGTACACTGCAAGGCGAATGTCGGCTGCTCGTCCGCAACAGAAAACAATGCAATTACCTGTATTACGAAATCACCGGCACGATCGAAATCTGGGGGGCGTTTACATAGCTCTAGACCGTCCAACTCATTAAGCAGATCAACACGGATTTGCAAATCATTTGCAACATTCAACATTGGTAAAAGTACGACCAACAAAGAGGTAAGAAATATTTAAATACAAATAATATTAATATTATTATTAATAAATATTTAAATAAATGTTACTGCGAGTTAGACCCAACTATTTTTTTTATGACAAATAAAGATTGAAATAACTTTTTTGAATCCTATCAATTCAATACGGTTATGTCGAACTGTCTATTATTTTATACTTATCGTTACTTTTGTTTTGTCAATATTTATATTCGAAATTGAATTTGAATTGTTTTATAAAACTTTAAAAGAGCGTCTTTGAATAACTGCATCTTTAAAGATGGGGTCATCATACTTTGGTAATGACCCCGAAGAAAATGTGGACTATCCAAAAGCCTCCTTGTTATAAAGATGGTAGTAGTATTAGTAGTAATATACTATTACGATCATCGCAACTATACTATATATCATTAAGACATTATTATTAAGTATCCTGCAAAATTATTTCTTCTGAAATTCCCCCTGTTGTGTTAGTGTTGATTCAATAAAAGTGTGTCGAGGCAAGTTTTGAAGTTCAAATTGTGAATGCTACAGCCGGAAATGCAGTTGATACCCACATCACTTTGTTATTTGTTTTCATTTGACTATGAATCCTGAGTAATTTGGTAGTTTGCAAAATACTAATCAACAATCCAGGGAAACCCCATGCCTTGTGTACTGTCATGACTGTGGACTTGGGTCTCCGCAGTCTCCTGTGTAATTCTGTGGAAAGAGCCAGTGTTGGGCAGAGTGCACCGATACTAGTGGGGTTTGAATGCATTTGATTTAGTCAGGCGATCAATGTGCAATGTTCCCCCTTGTCATTGAGTGCACCATCAAATCCCTGCTTAGTCCCTCAGGGCTTGAATTTGGGGAAACAATCCACAAGACTGCAGGGCTTGTAGCTCAAAACGTTTACTGGACCAAAAAATTTGTTACAAGACCAGATTCACAATGAGAAGAACACTATCTACACAGTTTCACATTTGAGCTCTTTTTGAAAAAGCGTTTGTTAACTTAAGAAAATATTTACTTCATTTTTCTTATGGGTTATACTTCAATACTCAACGGAATTGAAAGATATTTGTATTTATCAGTTTAAATTAAAACTGCAGTGTGGTGTTATTAAAAAAAAACAACACACACACAAGACCGTCGTACTTTTACGGTTGTAAGTTTACTGGCCCAATGCTACAACCACTGGCCTCGGGCCTGTGGTCCAGTGTTAATTTCGAGCCCTGTCCCTGCTCAGTCACCACACATCATGTTCATCTGTCTACTACTCACAATCTTGCCTTGATCAATTATCCCGTATGACGGTCATACTTTCCTTAATTACGACAAACCTGCACACTCTTGAATTTTTTTTATATTTCACCATCCCCAAAACAGATCAATATCCGAGGCTTTTAGACCACATACGTCCGTGTGTGCTCAATAACAAATGAAACCATCAAGAACCTTGGTTACTGTTGCTACGAAGATTAGATCAATAATTTGATTTTTTTTTCTTCTTGGTAATGGATCTTTAGGGAACCAACTCGGTTAAGATTGAAGTGTCTACGTTGTTTTTCGCGACGCAACCTTTGGTGCTCTGTGATCAAATCAATTCAATCAATAAAGACCTCTTAATTTTTAACTTGAGTATCCAGGGAGCTTATGACTTACATATAAACCTTTACTCATCCAAAATCAACCAGGTTTTTTTTTAACCAGTTACAGTAAAGCTTGCTCAGTATCTTAAAGAAGATTACAGCAAAATATAGAAATGTACCACAATTCCGAAAACTCCCTTTTTAAGTTAAATAACTATGGTTTTTTTGACTCTTTTTTTATAGATTTATTTCAAATGAGGAAAATGTACAATATTCGTCTTTTAACTTTATTTCATTGACGATAATTGAGTGTTGTTGGGGTTTTTTTTTTTTTGGGGGGGGGTTATAAGTACTATGTAAATGGTGGGTAAACAGTTGACTAATGAAATGCCAGAAATGGCAAGAAAGGGGAAAATAAATAAAAAATTACAACAATTTGAAAAAAGATGTTGATGAGTAAACAAATTGAAATACATTTGGTTTTTGTTTGAATGTTGACTTAATCTTTCATTATCGTTGAGTAACGACAATTCTTGTCTGGTGACAAAAGTTCTGGTCCAGTAAACATTTTGAGCTACAAGCCCTGCTGTCTTGTGGACTTTGATCCCAAATTCGAGCCCTGTCACCTGGTACATTATTTGTAGCCCTGTCGCAAAGCTTGGTAAAATAGTGTCTTGAAAAACCGGGTGGAAACTGATGTGCGGTTGACAGTGTCTTCTTTGCATTATAAATGTGAACCTTAAATCAGCAATGGTGTACTGCATCCAAATTGCCGTACAATTGGATTTGTACCAGTGTTGTGAGTACATGTAGTTTACCGGATTGAATTAGCTTTGAGATGACAGCTACAGATCTCACAAATGACTGTCATAAATATTTACAAACTAATTTCCACCCTGGCATAAGGAGTTGTTATTTGCCTGCGATTCGTTTAACTATTAATGCCATGCTGTCAAATACATTAGGCATCAGATTGTCAATGCTTATGTGTACGTTTAGTATGGAGGTAGATTTCGAGGGTGATTTGATAGTGTTATCATCAGGAAAAAATACTTCAAGCTGCTCGTTTGTGTTTTCTTCCTTTTTTTCTCAAAAAAAAAAAGTATTTTATTTGTTAAAAAGCCACCAATTAGCCACACATCTGCAAACATCACTGTTAGTTTGGTTTTTATCAAACCTTATTTACATGATGCAATCCTTATTAGCCAATAAATTGACCGAACTTGAGAATTCTCAACAACTTCCCTCATATTCTCACAAGAACACTTTAAAGGTCAAAACAAAACGGGACAGAACCACAATAAAAAAACATTCCACACTACGCCGGTTGCCGCGGTGTGAAATTTCATGCGTTTTAGGCTTCTTCTCACATTCCTCATTATTGATAATCAGTAAGCCTCACTACACCTGTCTGTCTCTGACTCATCAGCTACAACGTCCTCAATGTGTACAGTCTTGCTCCAGAAATTATTACCCAAGGCCCAGAAAGGTCACTCAGGCACATAGCAGCGGAAACTACTTCCCCCCATCGCTGCCAGGCCGCTCAAGGCTCTCCTGCATTGCTGTATATAAACTTGGAAAAATGCATTCAGTATGTTCAGTTGCAGTTTGCACTGTACGTATCCTTAAAATTTAATTTCCTGTCGGTATTTGGGGCGATGTTTATTTATGAAAGGTGTGCAAGTAGACGCGAAACGGGAATGCAGTTACTTATTGGATACATGTACTTGTGAGGATTGGGTGTCTAGATTGATTATTTATTTAAATAATGATAATTATATTAAAATGACTTGTAAGCGAGCATGCTCACCTATGAAAAATTTGTATTCGTAGGACACGAAGAGAAGAAAGTAGAAAGCAGAAACGAGAATCGATACAAATAGAAAACAAAGCGAATGAAAATTAATTACACTGCTTTTTGAGGAAACAGTCATGAAGAGAGTTTTGTGGAAAGATTTGAAGCATCGAGTGATAAGCTAGTCTGGATGTTTTCAGGAAGCCTCCAGACTGTTCCTGGCTGGATACTGCACTGAGGCCATGAAAGCCTGAACTCATGCCCCTGGTCATTGCCTTAGTGCCCTTTAACAAATTCCAGTAGAAATTTATGTTGTTTCCCTTATGAAAGTGCCCTTTACTATTAGGAAAAATGGCCTTGCCCTTACAAGTATGAAGTTTCATGCATACTGTTCCACAGCGAATAAAAAATAGCGTTGTCACAAACTGAGCATGTCATACAGAATGCTCTAAAGTTGACCAGACTTTAAAAAAACCTATTAATATAGGTGCACTCTCCTGCTCTACTTGTCCTTGCCACAAAATGCCACAGACGACTGGAGAGTAAGTCCACAGTACACAAACCATGGGGTCTCTGATAAAACTGCAAACTGAAGAAACCCATGCACCCAATGCTAGCCTTGAAGGTATAGTAGTTTGTGGCAGTCTGTGGTACCAGTGGTTATGGTGTTGGGGAGGGCTAAATTATAGCTTTTTCACGGTGCATTTGAAAGCATCTTACAGGCAACCACAATAGACATTACCAGGGCTCGAATTTTGTTTACACTCACTGGACCACAGACCCGAGGCCAGTTATTTTAGCATCGGGCCATCAAACTTCTGACCGGGCAAGTTCAGCAGTCTTGTGTTTGTGTTCAAACTTTCAGTCTGACCAATAATATTCTGTTGATTGTTGAAGAATACTTACCCAGGATACAAATGAGATCAATCTTGTCTCAGTGTTTTGTTTTTTTCTTTCAAATTCAAACAGTTCAATTGTTAAACTGTGTCTAGGCATTTTTCCTTCTCATTTGAATTTTGGTCTCGTACGCAAAATTCTGGTCCAGTAAATATTTTGAGCTACAAGTCCTGCAATCTTTTGGTTTTTTCCCCCAATTTTGAGCTCTGAATGATGCAAGTCTTGGACATACATGTAATGTATGTATTCTAACATGAAGTGTTTGGTTTTGTTTCCTTCACACAATAAAGCAATGACGTTCAGAACCCAAGGTTCCAAAAACGTGTCACACACGCGAGACTTAGCCCACACAGCCTATTAAAAACAAAAACAGGTGTTTTTGTGGTCAGTCACTTTTGTTTGAATGGTTACAATAGCAGGGGATTGTTTTGCTTGTGGTGAAGAGGAGGCGGGGAGGCTTAGAACCTACATTGACAACACTACATTATTGTATACTCATTATATCCCATGAGAGTTAAATGTATGAGTAACTGCTTCGATCGGACAGATTGAAACCATGCCAATAATCTGACACGGAAACATTTGGGAATGATCTGCGTGTAGCATTTTAGAGTTCTCACATGGCAAGCTACAACCCCAGGCCAAGATGCTTTGGTCACGTGACTAAACATACCCTGCCTCCCTTGTTCCCCCCGCTCAACGTTGTTAACCCCATCTGGAGCGCAGACTGTGCAATGAGAGCCAACATTGAATGGGGGCCAGGGGGAGGGGATCCCAACAAGATATGGTCGGGATTGTAGAATTGTTCAAACATACATCCTCTCATAAAATGTTGACAATGGTTATGTATAAAAGATTTAAATTTAAGTGAGTTTTTTCCCTCCGTAGTTTTAGAATGAACCCACAAACTCCTCCCCTTACACCTTGATCGAGGTGTTTTCACATAGCGGTTCAATGAAGTTGTACATTTATGTATTAAACCCTCATACTTTTCATTACATTTTCCATTAATTGCACAACCATCTTTGCGTGTGTGTTGGAGCAACTTTGCATAGAACTATAGTGTACTGTGTGTGCATTCACCACAAGATATCATATTGCAGGCTGTTATAGTATTATATTATTTGTACACGGATCATTCAAAACCACAGTGGATGATAGTGAATGGTCGGGCAGTAGAAAGGTTAAGACTGTTCGGCATAGATGCATTCACCACTTGATATCATACATGTTTTGCAGGCTGAGTTTATCTATCATTCAAAACCACAGTGGATGATAATGAATGGTCAGAGAGTAGGAGGGTTAATGACTGACTGAGGAGAAGGAATGCATTCTGTGGGAGCCATTACATAGTCAGTTGAATTCCTTGTCAGTAACAGCTTTTCATTTCCTCTAATCTTATCTCCCTAGAGCGAGCCCATCGTACACGAAGACCTTGTCATATTTCCTCTATCAGCATCTCTGTCTACCTTGCCAAGTTCACTACGCACCCTAATTGTATCCGTTCACATTACGAGCCAAGCCTCGTCACGGAGGTACACACGAGACAACAACTACCTTGATCTACTCACCCAGATGCCAATGGAGGACGTATTTCAGTTACAGCGCCCTCTATTGAGATGTACAGGTAAACTGCAGGGCTCAATTTCATAGAGCTGCTCAAGCAGAAAAAATTTGCTTAAAAAAATTTCTGCTTAGCAAAAATGAGTAGGATACCAGTCATATATGGTACATTTGACATACATTTAGTGTTTTGGCTGGTAACCTAAATCTGGTAAGCATAGTTGCTTTATAATGTGCTTACCTACTTTTTCTGCTTGTTCCCCTCCTGAAAAGAATCTACAACTTGAGTCACTTGCTTTACTCAAACTTAACTTGGGGCTCAAATGTCGACT
Organism: Pisaster ochraceus; assembly: GCA_010994315.2. Lineage (NCBI taxonomy): Eukaryota > Metazoa > Echinodermata > Asteroidea > Forcipulatida > Asteriidae > Pisaster > Pisaster ochraceus. The sequence continues at coordinate 13,123,790 of CM021541.1, read as the reverse complement.
TGACTCAACTTTAACTTGGGGCTCAAGCTTGTGTTGACTCGACTCAACTTGTAACTCAAGTTCCAGTTTAAAAAAAAAAAAACATCAATGTATTGAGTCTACCCAAAAATTAACACAGACAAAACTTGAATCACAACAGTGTTGATATACAGTGCTGTATATTAAAGACAAAATATTACATTGTCTCAGTGAGACACGCCCCATGTAGTAGCATCTTTGATGACGTTACATTACAAAACTGTTTTGGATTGTTTATTTGTAGGAATTAATACCCCTCTGTACAGTGTTCCAGGGCTCGAATTTGACACTGGACCGCAGGCCCGAGGCCAGTAATTTTAGCCCTGGGTCAGTAAAATCATGACTGAACAAGTCCGGCAGTCTTGTGTTTTTCAATTGAATAATAACACCTCAATGTATAATGATGTATAAATGTTGACGGAGTCTGATAAATATCTTTCAATTCTGATTTGGTATCAAAGTATACTACCCCATAAGACAAATGAGGTTTATCTCTTAGTGCTTGTTCAAATACAACCAGATTACATGTTTAAATATTTTTCGAAAGTTCTTTCTGGGTCGTTTAGATTGTGGTCTTGTAAAATAAATTCTGGTCCGGTAAAAATTTTGAACTACAGGCCCTGCGGTCTTGTGCAATTTAATCCCTAATTCGAGCCCTGTGTTCTCCCTTGACAGTGGTCTGCTGGCCAAATGCTAGTTAAAAAACCAGAGGACCAATCAAAATTCTCTCCAAGTGGTTCGACTGGCTACAGGTCAGCATTGAGAAGCAACCAGGCTTTATGAAACATTGACTGGTGAAAAAGCTTGCAGACTAGTGAAATGACAAGCTTACTGGTGCTGCTGGCTAATGAAACATTTAAGGGCAAACTCTGTGTCATACGAAATAAACTAAGAAAGAAAAAGGAAATTAGCCGTTGCTAACTGCTTACCAATCAAAATGATCTACATGGTATAAATGCAAACAACTGTTAATGGACTCATGTTTGTACACTGGGAGCTTGTCTTGTTCAAGAGCTACAGTGTAGATTGTTTAGCCTTTGTGAAAGACTCTGCTAGGGTCGAATCGTTAAGGATTTCCTATTGGCAAAAAACAAACCAACTTTCCGTGACCGAATTCATTTTACGCAAACATAAATTGGCGTTTGATATTTATTAACAGTTAAAGCTGAGCTGTCGATTCTGCCACCTCCTGAAGTACGATGTCAACATGTAGCAGTGGCAGGAAAACATTTTCTAATCATTAAGGGTAGGTACATGTAGAATTATCTTATGACAACCGGAAGCCCTTTTCGAAACCGCAGGCTCCGACTTGGGCTGTGGCTTGAGCTCTGGCTCGGGCTGTGGCTTGACCTGTGGGTTGGGCTGTGGCTTGAGCTCAGGCTTGGGCTGTGGCTTAGCTCTGGCTCTGGCTGTGGCTTGAGCTCTGGCTTGGGGGTTCGGTCCGAGCTCTGTCTGGGGCTCTGATTTGCACCAATCCTCGGAAATCTGAGAAACCATTCATGCATCAAACGTCTCTCAGATTCAAATGTTGTTATTGATTTCTAATCAACTGGGACATTTTGTACGAAATATAACCATTACCACCTTTATTTCTAATAACAATTATGATTATTGTTCTCACAGTAAACAATGACTATGCAGAGAAGCTGATTCTAGACCATGTCCAAGTACTATGGAATAAGAACCATGGTCTTCAGCACTCATCTCATCCGGCATGGCTCCACAAAGCGGATCAGGTGGCACTTAATGAGTATGTATATAAACATTGATCACACATTAACGACACCTGTTAACGACACCTGTCAACACGGACTAGTATAGCTCCTTATGGAGCATTGTTAATTAGATTCTATTGGGTGCTGAGAGGAGAATGTTTTAGGTCGGTGTTGGATTCTTAAGTATTACGGGTACCCATCTGCTGATGTCAATACCCGGGCTGAATTTCACAGATCTGTTAAAGCACCAAAAAAGTAGCTAAGCACAACAAAATTATACTTACCAGAATATGATTACCAGCCAAAATACCATTTGTCAAATACAATTTGTGACTGGTATCCTGCTCGTTTTTGCTGAGCAGAAAATTGTTAAGCATTATTTTCTGCTTAAGCAGCTCTATGAAATTGGGCCCTGGTTCCATAATTCAAAACTTACACAATGGAAAATTCAGTGTCATATTTCATGCACTGATTAAAGACAAAGTGTGCCTTTGAATTTTGGAATCGTTTGAGTGTTTTAATTCTATACAAATGTAGATAAATACAATGAAACTTAACCTGTGAAAAATTCATTTCAAAAGGTGGTAGCATCTTTGAGACATCGCCGAAAATCTGGAGCTGTAAAGTCCACGCTGGAAGAATAATCCGTTATTGGAATACACAATCTGAGAAACGTTTCATGCGTGAAATGTTTCTCAGATTGAAATTTCATTGACTCCCTTTCTCTAAAACCACATTCCTTAGAAAGGAATCATTCCTCAAAATGTCAAAATGTTATACTTTATCAACAGTTGCAGTGCTTCTTACCAAGTATAATTTTTATGGTAATTGGTTTTTGGAGAAATTACCAAAGGTATACCCTCCCCTTAAGAGACGGAGTTTTATACCCCCTCCCCTTTTAGTGTGAGCATGTTCTGTATTTTCTCTCTTTTTTATTGTGGTATCGGTCTGTTGAAACTTGAAATCTCCACACCCAGGGATATGTTGCTTGTTTACTGGTTTATGTGAGGTGGTCATTATTTAAGCAAGTTTCAGAACATTCTTTTAAAAACGGAGTATTGTTTTTCTTAATCTTCAGCATCTTAGATGAGATGGATAGTACATTCATCGAGATGGTCACAAGTTCCTCGTACAATCTACCCTTATCATTACAACCCTTAGAACAACATGCATTTGTCTTCCAGCTTCACTTCAGTCAATACTGGAGAAACAAACCCGCCAAGGTGAACTGAACTAACATTTTGTCACTAAGATGGTGAAAATGACTTTTTAATTTACTAAAAAAAGCAATAGTTAGAGGTATTATACATGATTGGTAAGGATTAAAAAACACCAGTGTATAATTTTAGTCTGAACGGTTACTGATTATAAAGTTCATACTGGAACAATTTTTTTCTGTGAAATATTTCCCTCTGAAATGAAGTCAAGAAAACTGTATCTGAAAACCTACAACAAACCTTAACAGTTGATTTCGGTGATTACAACAAAAATTCAGGACAATGCATTTACATGCTGAAAACTGAATGGTTTTTTTTCCGTATTTTCTCCTGACTCACACGAGGGATTTTCACAGTTTTGTTATTTCGTGTATGTGGTTGGTCACACAACACATGAACATTGTCTGCAACTTTTTCATCAGCTCTACCAATCCTGTATAATACCTTAAATGGTCCAAAGAATTTAACGCAAATTGAGAATACGTTTAGTTTTAGATATGAGCACTTTAACCCATTGCTGACTTTCTCAGGACTAACACTGGATCAGAATATGATATTTCTGATGGTTCACTAACACAACCAAATCTGAACAAAAGAATTTCACAATAGGGCTTTGTATAAATCAAAAGTCCAGGGCTGCCGCTCTGGGTGTGGTCCCAGGCTATGGGTGTGGCTTTTAACTTTTGGCTATGGCTGATTCACTAAATCTGGGCGTGCCTTTCGAGAAAATATCCACCAGACAACATGTCTTGGAGCTGAGAAATTTTACTGGTCCGAAAATATATGTACAAGACCAAATAGTTTATTTCTCTTTTAATATTTGCTGGACTTTTTTGGAGGAGGTTTTAGCCTCAAATCTAGAGTATCAGTCAATCTGAAAAATCCACAAGACCGCGGGGCTTGTAGGTCAAAATCTTTACTGGACCAGAATTGCTTTTCACAAGATCAGAATTGAAATGAGAGAAAGAAAAAAAGAAAAATGTCTAAACAATTTAACAGTGTTAAATTTGAACAAGATTGATCCCTTTTTATTATGGGTAGGTATTCTCATTGTACTCAACCGAATTGAAAGACATTTTCCAGACTGAAAGTAAACATTTGAACAAAAACACAAGACCCCCGGACTTGTCCAGTCATGAGTTGACTGGCCCAGTGCTAAAATCACTAGCCTCAGGCCTGGGCCCAATTTCATAGAGCTGCTTAAGCAGAAAATAATGCTTAACATTTTCCTGCTAAGCAGAAATGAGCAGGATACCAGTCACAAATTGTACAGGTGACATGGTAGTTTGGCTGGTAACTGTATTCTGGTAAGCAAAATTGTATTGTGCCTGGCAAATTTGTGTGCTTAAGCAGCTCGATGAAATTGGGCCCTGCTGTCCAGTTTTGAGCCCTGGTGCCCCGTACAAACTAAGCTGTAGATTTCATTGGTAACTCATGTTTCACCGTCGTTAACAACACAGGGCACTGAGTTGCCACTCTTACTCAGTATGACCTGGCTTGTGCCGTCCATGGTGGGCTGTCAGACAGTATGCACTCACTACTCACTACCCAGCTTGAGGTTGGACTTTCCATCATTCATCATGTCTGCACAGTGTGACTCACCCGTACAGGTTGGCAACAGGTGCGTGGACTCTAACCCAGACTTATCATCTCGTTGTGGCTTGGTTGTTGTTTTTTTAAAAGTTTTTTTCTTTCTCTGCTACGCCTCCGGGAAACTTTCTTAGGGTTGACTTTTGAGGCCTGAACAGCATTGACAGAGCTGCCAACTCTCCCCCTGATTCTGGAGAGAGTTCCCTGAAAATAAATAAATCTCTCCATGTACTGATGACCAAACCTGAAAAACTCCCTGATTATGGAAATGTTTTCTCTTTTATGTTGTATGTAATTCAAAGTATCGCCCCGACTGCTGTACAAAATCTCCCTGATTGCAAGATGCAAACGTTGGCAGCTCTGCGATGGTTGTAGGAAAGATCCTTTTGCTGTATATGAAAAGCACATTTTTCTTGAGCCTGTTAAAGGTGGGGTCATAGATTGGTGTTTGTCAACGTATTGCTGATTTGTAGGCACAATTATGAAGAAAGATGCGGTATATGTCACATGTGAAAGAATCAGCTGAATATAGTGTGTACTTGCTGAGAAAACAGAAAAAACTGTTACAGCATTTCCTCACGAATGTCAAATGCATCCACGTCTAGCGAGGTGGCAGCGGGTACCAACTGCATCTCTGGCCGAAGCATTCGCAAAGGGGCACCGACCCTCAGAAATCCGAGAAACGATTCATGCATGAATCATTTCTCAAACTCAAATGTTTTGGGGTTAAAAAAATTGCACAAACCATAATTATTTCAAAGGGAATCCTTTCTCAAGAAAGTTGATACTATCAACAGCTGCAGTGCTTCTCACCGAGTAAGTTTCTATGGTCATTAACTGTTGGAGTACTTTACCAATCTATGACCCTACCTTTGAAGAAGTAGGGCACTTTCTCCCAACTAGACAAGAGAACTTCAGCATAGACAAGGAGTTAATTTGAAACGTGTATCCCTCGCCTCAAAAGTCAATTGTAGGAAATGTTATCCGTAAACTTGTTTTCATCATGCATTCATCGACCATTCCCTAATTTTTAACAGCACCCCCACTTCCCCCATCCCTACTTCACCCCCTTACCCCCTTTTTCCAAATACACCCGTTAGAACTCCTCATCCTCGGCAGGGCCCAATTTCATAGAGCTGCTTAAGCAGAAAATAGTGCTTTAGAATGTTCTGCTAAGCAAAAAAATAAGCAGGAAACCATTCACCGATTGTACATGTGACATGATGTTTTTAGCTGGTAACCTTTTAGTCAGGTAAGCATCATCATTTTGTTGTTGTGCTTAGCTACCGTTTTTCCTTAAGGAACTCTTTTGAACTGGGCCCTACTTTCAAGTCTACCAATGCCATTGTATGATTGACCTCAATCGACCTTTTACTCCGTGTACACATCCCTCTGAGTGGTTGTTTACTGTGTATCCTAGCTTCTCCAAATCCTATAGTTTTATGATTCTTTTCTTTTTGAAAAACAGAAAATTTAAACCCATACGCCATATCCAACAGTACATTTAAACACTGTTCCTGACTAAGCCCATGTAACCCTTATTGGTGCATTACAAAGAACATTCATTATTTACTCTTGCAAATAAACACACCCCAACAAACTGTATACCGTTGAAAAGAGTACACGATTCTCTTGAATGTGATATACATTTTGCCAAGTTCTTCCCCCAACTCTATCACTAGTAATGAGAGTAGAAAGAAAGACACTAAGTTCTGGTTCGTCTACGGGTTTCCTGTAGTCTGGCGCTTTGTTTGTGTGACAGGAAATGTGTTAGCTAGGCAGATATGGGTTAATGAATCTACTCCTCCAGAAAAACGTGCTAGCTAGTTTTTATAATGTGTCACTCCGAAAAATAAAAAGATTCAGATGAAAGGACTCTGCAGGTCAATGTTGTACCAAACCTTAAACTATGAGATGGTAGCTAGTGGGAATGACATCTGGAGCTTTTACAATCAGTCAAACTCGGCCTATTTGGGATTGGACGCGATATACAAGTGAAACACGACAGGTGGATGGCGCCTGTGGCTCCAAACACTAGTGTCTGTACTCGACACGTGTTACAAATCTTAAAGATGGTCTGTCGTCGTGATCACAGCAGGCCTGTGGCTGCACATGGACGGGTGAACTTCTCGCCCAGTTACTGCACTTGTGTGCTCCCTCCATCAATCTGATGCCAGCGGCGCACTTGCAGTAACTGGGTGAGAGTTCATAATTCCATGTACTGTCACAGTCGCGGGGCCAATCTCATTCTGCTGCTTAATGGTAAGCAAGGTGCTAACTGCAGCAGACAAATTTGCTTAAGCGTAAGCGTATTCCCCTGGACAGCATCATTGTGCCGAAGTATGGAAGCAATCCCACATGGGTAAATATACGAGCATTAGTATTTTGAAGGTTCCAATGGGCGATCCAACGGAACAGTCCTTGAGCACGCGCTGGAATACTTATCCCATCCATTTAGAACGTTCCTACCGTCTTGACTTTTGGGACGCTCTCTAAGACATTTTCCTTGACAGTGTTATTGCATGCTTCTCTATGTAGATTATTAAAACATGGTTCCGTTTAGATGGTTTGGGGAGATTTAACTACCTGTAGAATATTTTGTGGTACTTTGAGTTTGTTTCGATACCAATAATTATCCTGAGAAAAGCTGTTATCATGAAGAATATTCTCGATCGTAATTCCTTTTCCAAAAACCACCGCCATACCGCTCCTTACAAACTAACTGACATTGCTCGCCCCCTTTCTTTTAATGTGCTGCAGCTTTAACGTGAACTACACGTTACTAAACAATCTTCAAGACTTCTTGGGAATAACATTACTCTGGATGCCCGGGAACCGCTCTATGAATGATACAGGTAGCTAACAGGAATACACGTAGAGAATAGCTGTGTTATAACGGATGGCTTTTGGCTGTGGCTATGTGGCTTAATGACTGCATTGCTGATAGCCATAGCCAATAGCCAGAGCCAAGGATGCTCGTATCAGCTATAGCATAGTTAGACTGCTTACTAATGTTTACCTTACACATGTAGTTGATTCTAGCAACACCCACATCTGTGACTAATTACTTAACCACTTCACTTCGGATGACGTCTGTAAAAGCAAATTTTTGTTGGACAGACTTTTGGCGGACGCTTTTTAACACCCGGTGCAACTTAAGATTTTCCTAAATTGTTTGCTGCCGGCCAGACCGCTGATGTTTTTATCCACCCAGACTTTCCAGTGTTTAGCGTGTTGAGGCAGGCACCTACCATGATACGTTTCATTTCACACATACAGAGAACGACAACCAGTTCTGGAAAACATGCTTTGTAAAATCCCTTTCCGGTGGTTATTGTGTAACCCCCGATTCCAGACCCTTTGTCCTGCTGTGTCTTTGTGGTTAAGAAACAAACTCATTTACTGATGAGCCATAATAGCGGGGAACCAATCACAACCAAGTGACATAACATTACTATTTGGTTGGTAACCAGGGCCCAACTTCATAAAGCCTGCAAGCACAAAAACCTGCTAAGCACAGAAAAATCTTGCTTAGCAGGTCATCAGCCGAAATTCCTTAAAGTTGACATTGTTGGGACTGGTGCCCCACTCTTTTTTTGGCTTAGTGAGGAAATTTGCTAAGCAGTATATTCTGCTTTATAACAGCTTAATGAAATTTGGCCTTGTTTCTGCAAAGCATTTTTCCTTTGCTAAGCAGAATCTTATGCTGAAGTCCTCATTGAGGAAGTTCATGCACGCAGCCATTTGGGCCGTATGGTACATGGTAGCATTCTCATTGGTCAGTCAGGTACATTTTGTCTAAACGTGTGTCACATGGTATAGATTCTTTGCTTCCGGCGTTGATAACATTAGAAGCGTTCAGAGCAGACACGGATGAAGATCAAGCAAAGCCTCCCCCCTTGTTGTATTTCTGTCGTTTTATTTCCTTACATTTCTAATATATTTTTTTATCTCAATTGGATCTCAGATGAGACATCGTCTAGGTTCATTGAGGAGTCCATTGTTTGTCAACAACCTAAGATTGACCTAGGGGTGTGTACCAAAGGATCAACAACCGACGTCTCGGTCACATTTCAAGCTGTCCGCTCAGGAGTTCATGAGGTCAGCGTCTTTGTCCTGTTTTTGTTGTTTGACAAGTTTGTTTCGAATCCTCAATTTGTCTACGTCAACCCAAAATTATTTAAACTTTACCCAGTCAGTTTCCCTTTTGATTTATTGCTTTATTTTTTTCTTCAGATTGGTAAATTCATGAAGCTGAAACTGCAGTACGCTACTCCACCCAATCACCAACCTCAGCCATCAACAGCGCCCTCATCACCATCAATCATACCTCCAGTCACCGCGGCGACCACATCTGAGACCTCACAGACAAACACGTTCCCTCGGAGGGACCGCCGACGTTTCAAGCGCCCCACGCTGCCTCGGCAGCATTCCTTCTCGTCGCTGTATCAACGGTTCCAGATCTCGGGGAACCGTTCTCGATCCAATTCCTTCACGAGTGACGATGACACTCATTCGTTGCCGGGAGATCTAGCAGATAGGGGAGAATCGGCATCGTGTAACTCACTCAACGGGTGAGTAGTTATGTCACACTTCAGAACAGCGCCCTCTCTGTTGAAAGAACCTGACTCTTAGGCTGACCGTTGTGTTGGCTCAGGCCCACTGTAGCTTTTCCAATGTTTGAGTTCAACTAAGGTAACATGAGACATTCAAAGTTCCACTATGGAATCGTTCCAAATATTATTCCCGGTATCCTTCTCACAACTTTCTTGTAACCTTTGACCTCCTTGTGGTCAAGAGCACTTAGACTCTGATGTGTGTGATCAGCAGAGTGTGGGTTTGAGTCCCCGGTCGTGTTACTTGTAAATTTGTAAGACTTAACCATAATATTGCTGTGTCCTTTGGATGGGGTATTAAGCCGTAGGTTCTGTGTACTAGCATTAGTAGTGCACGTAAAAGAACCCAGAACACTTGTTGTAGAAGAGTAGGGGGTTAACCCCGGTGTTTCTGGTGCACATAGCAAGCACCCTCAGTTACAAGTTGCCTCAGGCTTGGGAGCTACAGTGATTAAGTTCACTTATGAGGCATCCTTGGTTTCATTACCAGAAATATGTAATGATAATTCATAATCTGTGTTCAGATTTAATTCCAAACCCACAGCGCTGTTGGACCTAAATCTTACTGTCTCATAGCTTGTTACTAAACAATGTTACTCATACACTTGTTATGATTTGGAAAATCACATTCCATAATCTGAATCTTGATTGTTACTTTGGTAGGTCAAGCAGCGTCACCAGCAGTCCAGTCAAGACTCAAGTGACCACTAACATCCAGCCACCTAAACCATCGGTCAGCATCGACAAGATCGCTAAGAGGAGGTGTAAAGTCTACATCTTATGAAGGTTTAAGGTCAAAGGTCATAAACACATACACAGGTCACGATGCTCTCACTTCATTGTGATTAATTTAAGGGCTAGGGCAGCAAAAGCCAAGACAAAAATGAAAAAAAAAACAGGAAACAGGAAGTTGGTGAAAGCCTCGCGGCTTTGCGACTCACACCTACCCAGCTGTCTAAGGCCCGAAGGCCTTGACGAAAGGCTATGGTACCAGGGGCTTAAATCACCAGTCATATCAATACAGATCAGAAAGATGTTGGTCTTGAATTACCACACAGTGGTGGACTATCAGTGATTCCAAGGCCTAATATCAATGAGCTTTCATTATCGATTGAAAAAAAATGACTCAAGACTCGGTGAGAAGGGAGGAGTGTTTTCTTCAGAAAATGACAGGATCCCAAAGAATTTCTGAATTGAATTATCATTTTTATCAAGGTTCAGAAATGCTTTGTTTAAATTGAGGGTAACAAAGCCACAGTAGCACTCTGCACTAAAGCTAAAAATAGACGCCCAGCACTCGGATCTCAGACAACGTGTCAAAATTTGCCAACGTACGCGCGTGTACATGTCCAAGCTTTATGTTTACTCGCATGTACTGACTGTACTACTGCGGTCTGGTGCGCCGATGCAGTGATTGCGTAAGTGGTGGAATGTTTGTCTGACATCCGCCAGTTTGAAGCAAAAGTGACGTCTTTAGTGCGGAGTGCTTCTGACTCCATATTTAACCCCCTTCTTGGTACTTCATTCAAATACTAAACAAACTGTCACATTCGCAAAAAACGTTTTTTCCAAAAGTTCAGCATAACTTTTGGTATTGTCATTGTGAATTGATCTGATGCTTGGGATTACTTGACCCTGGTCGGCAGTCAGTCTCTGTTACACTGCAGCAGAGGTGCCATCAGGGTGAGGTCTGCTTTTGCAACTCAGTTTGAGTCTGAACGGCCCCGACGAAGGGACTTTCTTTTTTTATATAACTGTATTCAGTCTTTTAAGTGATGTGTGTATTTATATGAGATGCTATTTAACTTATTTATTTTTGGACTAGGAATGTGCAATGAGTTTATGCAATGTTTGAGCTGTCTTAAGATGTACTTGCAATTGCATCGGGTTCATATACTGAAATGACGTTAACAAGGTTTTCATTATTTCATCTTATAACTTATGTTTAGGAAGGCTATAAACTGCAAACATTACCATTTGGTCAACGGCATGGAAATAGAAGACAGTGAATGCTGAGCTCAATTGTTGTCTGTGTTAGGACTGGGTATTAAGAGAGTTGAGACAACTTGCAATTAGAAGCCATTTTCAGTCCCAAAAAAACCCAACGCATGGATGCACACAGGGTTCCCAGACTAGACTGCACATTGGGTTGCAACCTCGTTCCCAGTGGTGTACGATCTCGATGCGCCATTTTGTTTTCTTTCCCAGAATGCCTTGCTCGATCATAACCCCTGGAAGTTTGACTTTAAAATAGCCAAATATATTGGGTAATTTTAAATAGTCCTGTGGTTGATCCATTCAGTGGTAGAGACTTCGCAGAGCGCGCTGTCAAAGGACGCATCAAGTCATGGAGCAACTGGCCCCCTCTCATTCTTTTTCGATCTTGTGATACGTCTAACTGTATGCAGTTTAGGGTGACCATGTAATTCATTTGAAATGTATTGCGTCAAAATACGTGCATTTTTACACGCGGGCATTAAGCGCCCCACAAGCACCCTACAAGCGCTCGAATGTTTTTAACAAGCGTAACACGCAGTACATTTTGGTTAGCCAATCTGTACTGATTTTTAGTGTTTCCCTACCAGGGGTTTAGCGACAAGAGGTATCGATACGGGGCGCTGCCCATGGTAGCGAGGCTGGGTTGTACTTCATTTGGACTGAAAATGGCGTCCAGAAACCATGTGACCAAAGAAAATGGGGTCCCTCCATGTCCGGCTCTCTTATTACACAGCTATGATCTGTGGCTGTTGTGCACGCCCTCTATGTCAGCTGTGGACATAGAGTATCAATATCATCTGACTTGTCTGTAATGACAAAAATTAACCAGATCAACCTATGGGAAAGCTGAGATTTGCCGTTCAGCTAAAATGGTGGCACGCATGAATTGCCTCAAAGCAGATCACACAGGTAACCGTGGGCCTACACAGCATTCTCTGTGGGTTCCATTCCTACGGTCGTTAGTCAGGCGAAAATGCAAGCAGTTAAATGCAGAATATGGATATTTATTAGTAATTTCTTTCAGAATTCTTGGATGCGTGATATTCTTAATTGATTATTATAGATCTTGTTATCATTTTGTTTTTGTTTTTATAAAGGACTACATGTATGCTACTAAGGGACAGGCCTCCAATTACAGGGTGTCCCGGTCTTGGGCTTGGTGCCCCTTCAGAAGTTTCCCACAGACTTTAAGATTTCCCAATGGAAATGCTCTTAGCAAAATGAAAATGGCCTTGCTCTCTCGAAGATGAAATTCCAGGCTTGAAGAGATATAAGATTACCCCTCTTGTGTAATTTCTTTAATTTAAAATGACATAATTTATGAACAAATTTTAGTGAATTAAAATCAAATTTCTTGCCACGAATTAAGGAATAAAAGGGTTGCTGTTCATTTTTAGAGTTTAAAATGCTGTTGGAATGCCTGAAGTTATAAGTGGGTAAAAATAATTTTAAAAACTGCCAAATTTAAATGTAAAGGAAGTCTTATTCAACAATTGTTTTTTCTGCTAAGCAAAAATTAGCAGGGAACCGGTCACAAACTATTTACACTACATGTCATTTTGGCTGGTAACTTGTTATTGCTATGCAAACGTTTTTCGTGCTAAACAGCTGTATGAAATTGGGTGCAGGTGGCTCGGAGTGGCCGTAGTAAGCCGTCTCTAAGGCCATGTTCGAAAAAGTGACTTTGGTTTTGGTCAGGCTGTTGGCTGCAACGACTACGATGAAGAATGGGTCTTTCAAGAGATCCGGCCAAAGTCACTGTCAAAAGGGTTAATTTGGATGTGGCCTAAAAGGTATTTTATAGGATTGGTAGAGCTGACTGTATAGTCGCAAACAGTTTCATGTTTTGTGTGATCGACCATATACATGAATTAACTCAACGTAAGTTGGTTTTAACCCTTTACACTGATGTGTATTAAGCATTGTATACTCGGTACTTTCCCGAGTTCTGTGAAAAGAAAATCCACAGGCAAAACACTCTAAGTGGTTCAAACCTGCGACCTTTCGTTACTTGAACAGATGTCTTACCACTAGACCACCGAGCTAGCCCAGTGGCTATAGGCAGTTTGAATCCTATGTTTTAGCAATGGGTACTGCAACAATTTAATAGAAGTTAATCTGTGGAATAACAAGTTTGGGCTTAATCCGTTGTGTGAGTCAGGAAAAATAGTGGAAAAACCATGCGTAATTTTCAGCATGTACATGTTAACACATTGTCCTTGATTTTGGTTGTAACAACTGAAATCAGCGTTGCGTTTTTTAGGTTTTCAGATACAATTTTCTGGAATAGGGCTTCATTTCAGAGGGTAATATTTCAAAGAAAAAAATGTTTCTTGTACGAACTTCATAATCAGTAAGCTTTCAGACTAAAAATTATCGATAAAGTTTTTTATCCTTACCAATCGTGTATATTACCTATAAGTTGTATTTTACCATTAAAATTTACCTCATACACTAAAATCAATTCCATAAGCTTTTCAATACTTTTGGTATACATTTTTAAACATTCAGCCACAGAACAATATCATCACCTGCCCAATATTCTGCCATTTTTGTTCCGTCAGAAAAGAAAGCTTATTTTCTGTCAGTTCTAGTTAAATGATTTAATATTTAATGCAATCTTGCCGGGTCTAAATAAATGCATTTTGCATTTTGTAATAGAGGTAAATATAATAATTGTAAATTAGTAAACTTAGGCTGCAAAAGATATGTCAATGCACGTGGTGTTCAGTTTACTTTCACAGTGTTAGACTGATGTGCACATGTATATATATTCAAAAAGTCATATATTTCAGAATTACACCATATCTTTTTAATAAAGTCATTTGGCAACAACAGTCGTTTTATCCGACATTGCTTCCGTTTCATTGTTAGTGTCTCTACTGTCATGCAACTTCATAGACTTGTGGACAAGTCGTCAAATGTTTGCCACGGTGATAGCAAAACAGTCGTCTCGCAACTAAACTCTCGCGAGACTGCTGCTCCACGTGAGACTTGTTCTCGTGGCTGTAGTCAGGAGCCAGCAATATCGCGAGAGCAGTAAATTGCGGGAGACCATGCACTGCGATAAACATTTAACGACTTGCCCACAAGTCTTCTTGAATTATATCTTTCTGGTAATAAAACCAAGGAACCCTCTAAAGTGACTTGCACTGTTTATGATGCGTAGGCCTGAAGATACCTCTGTAGAGAAGATGGTGACGAAATGTTCAGTTTTAGATGTGGGAGGAAAACCCCAAAGTAGGGAAAACTTCTGCAATCAGGTAGGGTCTGAAAACCCAATCCACATACAAGGCTCCAGTCAGGGGTTCGAACTGGGGTCCACCGAGATGAAAGGCAGGGAAGAAACCCCTGCACTCGACCATCCTGAATGATCAAACTAAGAGAGGAAACTACTCAGCTAGCAAAACTGTGTTCCGCATTTTTAACAATACTAATTGCTGAAGGCATTTATAAAGTGTTTTACAGGATACCACAATGCTGCTAAAAGTTATTGTACAGGACTGGTAGAGCTGACAAAATAGTCACAGTGTTCATGTTTTGTGTGATCAACCATATACACGAAGAAACGTGAACAATTTGGGCTTAATCCATTGCGTGAGTCGGTAGAAAATAGTATAAAAACCATGCACAATTTTCAGCATGTAAACACATTATCCTTAGTTCTGAGCACCAAAATCAGCTGTTGCCTCTTTTGTTTAGGTTTTCAGATACAGTTTTCTGGAATACGACTTCATTTCAGAGGGAAACATATTACACAGGAATTTTACACGGTTCTCGTATGAACTTCATAATCAATAAGTCTTCCGACTAAAATTAACCAACATTTTGTATCCTTACCAATACAGTATAATACCTTTAACAAACTTCGGGATAAAACATTCGAAAACAATGCCAGGCTATGAAAAACAGAATTCGCCGTATTTTTGACCATGTGAGGGCGTATGTGGATAAATTTCACATGATGAAAAACAAGTAAACAAACAGGTTTTTTTCACTTTTTTTATCGCTATTTTTTATGTATTTCTTCATTGGTGCAAGAAAACTACAAACAGACAATTATAATTAGCTAAAACTGCTATTGTGATGCAAGACATTCCCTGATGACAGCGCCCTCATGCGGTCAAAAATATGGTCAATTGGAATAAAGTTGGTTTTAAACTGATGAAGTGAATAAGCAGAGTGAATACCCGGAAGATCACTCAAAAGCTTTTGGCAGCTAGCTGCATTTGGGAAAAACAAGTGTTTTTTTCCCCCTGTTGCTAAGGCGCTAAAATAAAGACTCCGCTTGGGTCAAAACGCGAGGCCATAAGCAATTTGTTTGCATTTATACCACAGGTCCTTTGAGTTGGTAAGCAGTTTGCAAAAGCTAATGCTAGTTTCTCAAAATAAATTGAAAATAGCGGAACTTCTGAAAAGTTGCAAGCCTATGTCCAGTCAATACAGACAAATAAATGAAGAAAAAAAAACTAATTTCTTTTTACACAAATGTAAACAGTTTATTTACAAATCTTATCATAAGGACAGCTATTTATTTCTGTTACAATAATATTCAGAAATTAATTTTAACAAACAAGGAAGAGCATGGTCTTACAAACAAAACTATTAACTTATTTTAAATTTTGCCATTTCTGTGTAAAATATATTAGACACTCTGGGAAAGTTCACATTTCCTTTTGTTGTTGTTGAAAAAGATACATTTTTATTTCGTCCTGCTTCGCTCTGGTCCAATTCCTTAGGGCTGCTTAAGCATAAAACACTGCTTAACAAATGTCTGCTTAGCATAGACAACTATGCACATAATATGGTATTTTGGCTGATAACCTCTTTCTAGTAAGCAAAATTGTGTTGTGCTTAGCTGTTTTTTGTGCTTAAGCAGTTCTATGAAATTGGCCACAGTTGTTCATTGATTTGACTGGAACTACGGGATGAGTGAGACTCGACAAAGGGAAGGGTCAGTCACAGCAGAAATTTACCTTCAGACTACAGGACTGGACAAGAAAAAACCCTAAGATAAAACAAAAATGGAAAATAACATGTTACCCCCCCCCCCACATTAATTTAAGTATGCAAGGGCAGTATTTAATTTTTGGGTTGTCAATAACTTAATGCCTCTTCAGCAGTTCAAAAATTACCTTCAAAACTAATGTTTTACCCCCTTAAAATTAAGCTTGCCCCGTCCCCAGATCTACAGGTCTGGCGCACTGCTGTCAAAGCTGTAATTTTGTTAATAAACATTACAATACAAATATTTGATGCAATTTCGCAGAATATAATCACGAGTTGAAATCTGGACTACATGTATTCAGCTTCACGAGGCAAAGGCAAGTGAAATGGAGAAGCCAGAATTCACCAAGTGATTATATTCTGCGACAATGTACGAATGAAATGTGTTCAATATTTGTTTTATATAACTCACGCATAGATCCTTGTCATTTGAATTGTTTTCACAATTAACACAAAACAGACCAAGAAACTCGTCCACCTCACAGTCTGAGAATTCTATAACCCTTCTACATAACAAGAACAACTCCATGCAGACACCAACCTTGTTTCATTGGGATGAACGGGCGGGAACAATTATTTTGGAAACGACTCTGCAAAGTCACGGTGCGAAGTCTACCAAGCATCCTATATTTATCAATGTAGGACTCCTATACTAAATTCTGGGGTGTCACGTTCCGTGGCAGTAAATAAATGGCAAAATAAAGTATGACGCGTGGCGCGTGTTCCACAAATCAATCGACAAGGATCTATGTGTGCGGTAAGTAACAGAGAATATTACTAAGCAAGAACAGGCTCAGTTGGTGAACTGTGTCTTCTGCTGACATAAACCTTTCCACTTGATATCGTTATCAGATACATGAAGTCATCGAAGACAACTGAAACAAAAATCAAGAAAAAAAAATATCAAACTGGTTATCATCATCATTAAGGCTGTAGTTCTCCACCTGTTGGACAAAGCCCTCCCCCATAACATTTCCATTTGCCTCTCTCTCTCTCCGGCCACTCTGGTCCATGTAGCCGTGCCCATGTGTGCTGTTATATCATCTCTCCATCTTCCCTTTTGCCGTCCTTTCTTTCTCTTGACTGTTCTAGGCTGCCATTCTGTCATTCGCCCAGTCCACATTTTTTATGTCTTGGACCCTTGACACATAACCTGCCCATCTTTTCATTCGATCTCCTTTATCTTTTCAATGATGTCCTTGACTTTTGTTTCCTCTCGCAATTTGTTATGGTTAACTTTATCCCGTAATATTTTTTAAAGTACAATTTTTCTCTCCATGGCTCTCTGACTCTGTGTTGCTCGCAAATTGGTTATAATGTGTGTGGTTTTTAAATTCAGAAGGTTTCTTGCCCCGGCTTCAAAGGAAACGTCAGCAATAATTTTGAGTACACTACTTTACCTGATAACCTTTTGAATGTTTCTGATTTTACTGGGTCGATCTTGACGCGGCTTGCAAGACGAACCATGTTCATCAGAATGCCTGCCGTCCTTTCATCGTTCTCTAACGCACCAGACGACTGCAAACAAATCACAAACATGTCATGTTAAAAAAACAACTTTTTGAAAAAAATAGTCTCCCTACACAAGGGCAAAGGGCCACTCAAGGTGAAGATTACAGGGAAAAAAAAAGGCAATTTAAAGAGAGAGAAGGTATCTGTTCACATTCTGCTTCAACTGGGATCGATTGCAAGATGGTGGAAAACAAGATTAGGTAGGGAGTTCCTAAGTGCAGCAGTACGGGGGGGGGGGGGGGGGGGGGGGGGGGGGGTGCTTTATGAATATCTCACAGTATTAGCCTTTGAAACAGATACAGTGAAGTGGTTGAGAGGATGTGGCAAAGCGGACGCTACAAGTAAAGGTACGTACAGATGGGACAGCAAGGGAAAGACCATCTGCACATATACCATGGAAGTACCTGTAAAAAAGACTTAATGAGGAGACGGTAAAAGAGACTTAATGAGGAGACGGAGTGTCTCACAGAGAGAGGTTCAAGGGACGACCCTCAACTTTCACTGGTTCTTACCAAAACCATCTTACTTGTGTAAATAAGATACTATCTTCTTCAGTCATAATGGTGGAAAAAGTGGCAGTTAGATCTGGCAACTACTGCGGTGTTGATTATTTAAACTTACCGCCATCACAGCACCATCTGAATTGATAATGAGGTAACCATCTTGGCCTGGTACCCTGTCCAGATTGTGAGGTCCTGGTCCACTCTGTGAGAAGAAAAAATAACACGTGGAACAAAAATCTAATACGTCTGATCTGTAACCAGGGGTTACATAATGAATTATAAGTTGACATCAACTACACTCTACCCAAGTTGACCTCTGACACAGTAACGATTGAACTTGTACTTGTGACAAAACCTGGAAATGCATGTTACTCGGATACTTTTCAAGATGGCAGTTTAACAGAACAACTCTAGAATAAAAATGATAAGGCCATGACCAAGTTAATGGATTTGGCAGTGGCTACAGCCAGATCGCCAAAAAGTCCTAATCTTCAAAATTGTCATTGCAGCCAGCGACCATAGACAGTAGCCAAAGTCGCTTGATTCAGACGTGGACAAAACACATTAACTACACTTACATTTACAGCAGAGGGCCCTTTTTTTATAGTTTTAAATAATAGTTTGCACAATTTACTTCCCTTGATTAAACAATTCTCTAGAGTCTGATATTAAATAAATTAGTAATTACACCTACTCTAATCTTCTTAATTATCTCATCATTTATATTCTTTGTATGTACCTTCATTAAAAAGGTAACATGATTGTAGGTTAAATAAAATAAAGAACAGAGTTCCGCACACATGCTCAACAGGGCAACACAAAAATCAGCTAATTTTGTAACTTAACATAACTTACTCACTGCTTTTAATTGTTACAGGGGATACACACGTCATTTTATCAATTTCAATTATTTGTTTAGGCAAAATCAAAATCCAAAATTATTCTGAATTCTGCATTCATTCATTAATTCATTTATGTTACTTATGTTAGTTGTTACGTACATTATCATCAGTGTCACTGTCACTATCAGTATTTATCACATCCTGACATACCAAGCATACGAACAAATTAAAACCAATCATTTAAAGAGTTCTGGTACACACTCCGTTTTCTACAACATTCAAGTAAAAGAAATGTTTACCATGTTTTTAGTTTCTCTGCTTACAGAAGTTGAATTTTGAAGATTTGTGGAGAATTTCCGCCAGACCTACAAGCATTTAATGTGCAGGAGATAGTGCACACACTGGTTTCGCACTGCTTGTCATATGACCTACCACCTGACCAATGATCCATTTCACCTGTACGGAACGCCATCAAAATCAAATATGAGCAAAATAATGGACGCATTTTGTCAATTATATTTTCAAGTAGAGCCTATTATATCTTTTTAAATTTGACTAGAAAATCATTACCTGGATAATCTTTCTTTTTTGTTGTATGCAGTATACGAGCTTTATATAACCGCATTTAATCTCAGTAACCGGTGTCGATTCAGGCGCTGCATTTTTAATGTAAATTGTGCACTCCATATCGTTATTGTCAACAAAACTGAATTGCAAACACACGGAACTGAAAGCCCAAACGAAGGGGGAAAATTACTTCTTGTCACATTTTCATCAGTCGTGGATGTCTTGGTTTCAGTCATGAAATCCTTCTTTCTTAAAGTGTTTTCCGTATGTTGTGCTGTTTATTCATCTTCCCAAGCGTACAATTTACAAGGGAGTGATTTTTTACACATAGATCCATCAGTTATTTTGACATTTTCGGAGAATCTGACACATTCGTCAAACAGCATCGAGGCGTTTGGGTCTCCGAGATCAGCCGATGGCCGACCCAAGACTCGCCAGCGGCGAGCCGCCGCCAATCTACCCACGGAGTTGACAGAGGAAGAGGACGGACAGGGAAACACGCCGAGTCAAATCTTTGCCTACAAGAGAGGAGATTTTAACTTAGGAGGAATGTTTGCGGTTCGATTTCCGGATCAAAAATTAACCGATCCTTGTTCAAGAATTCTGAAGTTAACAGGATTGCGGATTGAAAGCATGTTGTATGCCATTGACTTTATTAATAACAGCACAGATATCCTGCCTGGTGTTGATTTAGGATTTGAAATTCGGGATGACTGCTCCAATAAAAACAGAGCTCTGAGGGTAATTATGGGAACATATGCCAAGCCAAATCTTACCACACTTTTTCACTCACATTAATGTTTAAAATAACTTAAAGGTACTTTAACCCATTTGGTAAATAATTTTGTGTAATGTGAATGAAAGCTTGTCAATGTCAGATTCAAGTTAAACTAAATATGTCTGTTTTTTGTTGTTGTTTATTTCTGGTCCAGGAAGCTCTGAGTTTTGTTTCGACAACAGGGGGAGGAGCATGCCCAGATGAGGCCCAGACTGTTGGTGTAGTTGGTACAGGATCGAGCTCTACTTCAGGACCAGTGGCCAACTTATTGGGTAAAAATACGGAAAATGTGCCAAGCCTGACCTATTCTTTCAATCACCATTCAAAGTTTCTTATTTACCCAATCGACCTCCACTTTCTATAGAAAGCCTTGAGTAGCACAAAATTGACAACTGGATTGGCACAAATTTTGCCTCGAAAAACTTTAACACCCTTTGCTATGAAAAATACCAAGTACTCTATAATTTTTGGGGGGATGGTAACCAATAATTTTTGCTGTGAAGGCCGCCCATACTCTCGCCAAACTTGGTTGGCAAATTTTGCGGCTGTGACTATAAGAAGTGGCAGTCCGATTTGGCATCTTTTCCAAAAATGAATATGAAAACTGTAGGCTTAACACCTGTAAAGATTCATTCAAGTTCATTTATTCATTCATTTAAGTTTGATTATTTACTTAAAATTACACTACTTTAATAGTTAAAAGGACTAATATTTTAAACCAAACTGCCTCTAGCTACGGGGCAATCTCGATGGTCAAGCTGTAAGAAATCTGCTCTAGAATGGCAAAGGTCGTGGGTTCGAATCCCACCGGAGTAATATGGCTGTGGATTTTTGTCAAAGGACTCAGGAAAGTAGTGATTTTACAGTGCTTAGTGCGCATTGGTGTAGGGATAAAACACAAAATGATAAAATTGTATACTCTAGCACTCCTTTGAATAGTGTTTAAAAAAATATATATAAATGTATTTCAGTCAAACAAATACTAACCTAGATGTAGTGTCAAAAATTGTTTGGCTAAATAAACTTTGGTCAGTGAAGTTGTCCAAGGATTTTTCAAAGATTGTGTATTTATTTTAACAAATTTGTGGATTTTTAACATTATTTCCATCAGGTCTGTTTAAAGTTCCTCAAGTGAGTTACTCGGCAACCAGTTCATTGCTAAGCAACAAGAAACTCTACCCCTACTTTATGCGTACCGTCGCCTCCGATGTCAACCAAGCTGCCGTAATGGCCGACCTAGCAGAGGACATGGACTGGAACTACGTCGCGATTATTCATACAGACGATGCGTACGGCACACCGGGCATGGAGCACCTCAGCACCCTCCTAGAGGCTAGGAACGTCTGCATAGCCCACACCTTCAGCTTGAGACGGGAGAGTCGGGATAGTGTCGTCACTAACATTGTTCAAACTCTGTTGGATGAGCACGAAATCTCGGTGAGGAAAACGTTCATTGAACCAACTTCAGTATTTATAAACATCTCGGCATAAAGCCAGAAATCCACGAATCCAAACTTTATTGTGCGTAACACGTAGTGGCAATCCTTTAAAATGAAGATACATGCAGAGCAATGCACACAATTACGGATAACGCAATACGGACGCATTGCTTGGCGTGTATTCTTACATTTTAACGCATTGCACATTACGCACATTTCACGATGGTTTTCCAGCCTTACTTGGATTGTTACTTTTATTATCAAACAAATAGTTGCAACTAAGTTATGGACCATGTGACCTCTGACATCACATGTGTACAAAAGAGCCACAGATCTTGGACTTCCTGCGGGCACAATTTGTACCATTTTTTTTATGAGTTCAATATTTGGTTGAAATGTTTGTAGTCAGAGATTTAGCATTCCCTTATTTTACAACGATAATGTAAAACAAAAATTATACTGATTATTTCTTTCAGGTGATTTTTACATTCTGTCAAAAAACGGACATATTGCGGGTCTTGAATGAAGCGAATTCTCAAGGTCTGTTGGACAGGACGTGGATTGCTAGCGATTCTTGGGGCCAATCAGAGCAGACTATTCAAGGGGTGGAGCTTGTGGTCAGAGGAATGCTGGGTATCATACCCAAATCTTCGCCGTATGAGAATTTTAAGAGGTTCGTAGCAGATTACTCATTGAAGGCATGTTTGGCACAAAATTCAGAAGTCTTCACCCAGAACATCAGTCATGTTTTTTGGTTTTTTTTGGCCTAACTTTAGGGAGTCCTTAAGAATAAACTGTTTTACAGTGAATGTTAGGAAGGGGAAGGGCTGAAAACAATGGTGTAACGGGGATGGAGGGGGGCTGGAGCCCTCTTTCTCAGAGCCTGTGCCCCCAAATGAGAAAAGAAAATGCACTAATGAATTAATTCTCCCTGATTTCAGGATTTTTCTCAAAATCTCCTGGAACCTTCAAAATCTCTTGAAAGAAGTAAAGCAGTCACCAAAGGCAGAAAGAAATAGTCCACATTGTGTCCAAACCTGCAGTTTTGTATTTCTGATGATGCACAGAGTCTGTAAACCTCCTGAATTGTAACATCTCAGAGGTTCAGACCAAGACAACCCCCCCTCCCCCAAGCAATTTTTCAGGAATGTTCTTATTTGTCCATTACCAGCTTTCCCAAATTATATCTTGGCCACTGCTTCATCCCCCCCCCCATCTCAAATGAAAATGTCTGGTTACTCCACCGTCTGAAAACAGGCAAAATTATGACCAAGATTTATTTTTAACTATTGCATCCAACTTCAAACAAAGCTTTTTTTTTTATTCTGCAGGTACTTAGCCAGCCTGGACCCTTATTCCAATCTGCGCAACCCGTGGTATCAACTGACACTGGGAGAGCAATTTAATTGTACGTTTGACCCATCGAACCTTCAGCGCAAACCGTGTACGGGGACGGAGACGTTTGCTCATATAGAGGACACTCATGCCAGATTTGTGATTGATGCTGTCCTTGCTCTGGCTTATGGTCTACACAACATGATATCAGGATGTGAAGGTAATTGTTCTCGATTAGAATCGTCGTTTAATATCAGGGCGCAATTTTATCAAGCTGCTTGAAAGGGGGGGGGGTCATTGTATATATACTGGGTTCTTATATAGCGCTTTATCACACCCCTACTGTAAAAAGTTTTGTAGTTCGTCAAAATTTTTTTTTAGTATAACAATTTTGTTGGTCTTAATTTGTTGTTGGTGGTGTTTTTTAGTTAGTATTTATGTTTGTTGTTTTAGTCGGTTGTATTTCTAACCTGCTTTTGTTGGCGTTAATTTTCTCATTAGAATCGATTTGTATTATAATAATTAAGGGATTTTTTGCTTTATTTTATTGGTGTATTTAATGAGGTTTTAAATATCGTGTTATTTTATTAATTCATATGATAATACTGTGTGTGTTTTTTTGTACCCTTTTATAATTTCATATGATGTACTTTTTTGTGTTGGTTTTTGTTCTTCTTTTATTGCACATTTTTTTTACCCACAAAAGTCAAAACTGCAGCACTTGAATACAGTGCTAAGGTTGGGGCATTTCAAAAGGTCTTTTGTAATCAAAGAGCCTTTTTTAAAACTAGTCTCTAGTGGCCCAACAATCTTTGTTTCTCAGCACAAAGAACTCGGATGTAATTTCACAATTTTCAGAAGTGATATGCTTCATGGCGAACAAATATGTTTTTCAGCAAAGAAGCTTTGAGCTTTTTCATTTTGTTGTGAGTACAAGGTCTGTCTCATCGTAGAAATGAATTTATTTCTTGAATTTGATTATTATTGATGTTTTCCCCGCATACCTTGCACTTTTCTTTTCACAAGATTTTTATAATTTGAACATCTATGAGATGAAATCCAGTGGTTTGTCTAATTGAAAATTTTAATTCCGGCATATAATCAAATTTGTCCAGTCTTTTCCCTGCTGTTTTGTTTGATGATGTAATTATGGCAGTTTCGGTTGATGTGACTTGCAGGTTTTATAATTCAGGCATTGCCTCCATGCTCCTTGTCAATGCCTCCATGCCTCTGGCCATTACCTCTGGCCATTACCTCCATGCCCCTGGTCTTTGCCTTCATGCCCCTGACCATTGCCTTCATGCCCCTGACCATTGCCTCCATGCCCCTGGTCATTGCCATCAAAAGGCCAAATGAAAAATGCGTCTAAATTTGAAAATAATAAATCAAAATCAACAAATAAATGTTGTACTTAGAAATTGAATGTTTCTTTTTGCCAAACAAATATTTTGAAGACCACTCCTGATCAGTAAACCCCATTTACCAGTAGCTCCAAAATATGCAAAAGCAATTTATGAAATCCACACAAACTGCACTAATGACCTTATAGTCCTGAGCCTACATTTTGTAATCATTAAAAGAACACAGAACCACTGGACTTGTCTGGTCCTGAGTTTACTGGCCCAAGGCTAAAATCACTGACCTCGGGCCTGCAGTCCAGTGATAGCAGGAGCCTTGTAGGAAGTCCAGGCTCTGTGGCTCTTTTGTTAACATGTGATGTCAGAGGTCACATTTTCACCATTTTAATGTGACTTCAGAGCCCTTACCAAAATTTCCAACTCAATTTTCCAATTGGACCCAATTGGAATTTTCCAATGTTGTGTATTGGCGCAAAACCAATTGGACACAATTGGACTCAGTTGGATTCAGTTTGATTTTTTTCCCCAACTAGACCCAATTGTATATTTTCAACTACACCCAAAAATAAGTTTTTGCCCACTGGTCTGACAGCTCATTGGTCCGACAGCTTAATAGTCCGACAGATTGATACGGATCATTGGACCATTGAAGCAAACAAAGTAGTTTATACCCATTGGGCTACCAGTCCAAAAACTTGTAAGTTTTTGGACCGTTATGAGGTAAAGTAAACCCACTCGAGGGATTTACACCAGTGCAATTAACTAACTCTAAATTCTGTTGGTGACATTGGAATAATAAGAAGATTGTTCCAATTGGACTGAGTTGGTCTAAGATTTTATTCCAATTGGAAATTCAGTATTCCAATATCAACCAACTCACACCAACTCAATCCAATTCTTTCCAACTGGAATGAATTGGACATTTTGGTAAGGGAGATTTATAATTTTCCCCATTTTCATGAGGACTCTGTCCATTGGAAAAGGAGTGCATCACAAAACTGAATTTGACCGTGTATTCCCTCTTTAATAGCTTAGTATTAGTAAATACATGTATTCACACTTTTATTCCATTTTATCCCCTTCAGATTGCCATGGTAACAGTCAAAGTGAAATCGATGGCGAAGCTTACCTTGGTTACGTGAGGAATGTGAACTTCACTGGAGTAACCAACCCTAACTTTAAGTTTGATGAAAACGGAGATCCACTGGCCCAGTATGAAATACACAACTTGAAGGTGGGACCTTTTTATATATATTTTTTTAGAATACAAAGCACAAATACATGTATATGGGCAGGGCGTACATTGTCTGGTAATAACTGCTACTGGCTAGTAGTAAACACCACTTCTCAACTTGCCCTGTGGGCTACTAAAAACTATGCAACCTACTTGTCTAAAGGGAAGGTATACGTTTGGAAGTGAGTCTGAAAATGAATGGCAATAAAAACTTAGATCTAGATGTTAATTTTTTATTATTAATTAATAAAAACTTACGTGGTAAGAAGTACAGCAGCTTTGGATAGTATAATGCATTTTGAGAAACTTTTCACTTCGAAGTACTGCGGTTATGAAAAAATGTATCACTTTTTATCCCCCAAAATTTGAATCTGAGAAGTGTTACGGCTGTAACGCTTCTCAGATCGTGTATTCCTATAGGGAATATTCTTCCTGAGTGGAAATATTTGCTCCGGTTTTTCGGTGATATCTCAAAAAGGCGACCACCTTTTGAAGTGAAATTTTTACAGGTTAGTTTTATTGTATATATCTACATTTATATAGGATTAAAACAATCAAACGGTTCCAAAAACCAAAGGTATACTTTGCCTTTAAATGAATTATTTGTCTTAAATTGTATTTCTTCCTTTTCAGATGTAAATAGTACATTTTAAAAATGTGTTGTTGTTTTTTTTAGCATGTAAATGTAAAATGTAACTTCATTTGACCATCAAACTGGTTGTGATCTCTACCATTAACACATCAGAAAGATACATTTATGACAATAAACGTTTTAAATCTGGGCTACTAAAACATTCCTGGGGGGCTAGATATTAAAACCCACA
Source organism: Pisaster ochraceus (assembly GCA_010994315.2). Classification (NCBI taxonomy): domain Eukaryota; kingdom Metazoa; phylum Echinodermata; class Asteroidea; order Forcipulatida; family Asteriidae; genus Pisaster; species Pisaster ochraceus. The sequence goes on along the minus strand of CM021541.1, from coordinate 13,097,237 downwards.
GTTTAATACATGTAGCTTGGTGGGCTACTTAAAAAAAAAGCTGAAGCACAAAGCCTGATGAGAAACAAGTGCTGCTGGTACAAAAAATATGAAAAATAAACTGGAATTAATTTCTTTAACACCATATGTAACACTGCATGCCCAAGTAGGCACTTCCTGTGAAAAACTCAAAGTTGATTTATTTGCCCGTCAAATAGATGAGATGAAGAGCTTTTAACTAGTACATAATTAGGGCCAATAAATTAAGTATTTCTCAACAGAATTAGACTGGTTAAGGCATCACATCATATTAATATCAAGGCTCAGGTTTCGGTTGTCTTCACTTTTATTCACTATAGATAGTTCCCGATAGACGGCATCTTTACGGGCAAATTGCATTTTGGCTTGCAGGCGCGTCAAGCGCTCAAATTATTAACGCAGCTGCGCAGTTTACTAACCAATCCTGCAATGAGTTTTGTGAAATGTGTGCGTGCTGCACGCCGTTCTCGCGCAAAACGCATGACTGTGTATTCCAAATTGCCCGTAAAGATGGCCGATTTACGTCATATTGCAACCTATCTATAACGGAGAACTGCCTAATTATGGCATCAGGCATCATAAATAGGATGAATAACGCAACACTGTTCAATAACGGAATCTAATTAGTGAGGTCTGTGTGGCCGAGTGCGAACAATAAATTTAGCAATGTACCACTTATGTGACATTTAAAGGTGTGAACAGGATTGGTAGAGCTGGCAAAATAGTCACAGATAGTGTTCATAATTTGTGTGATCGACCATATTACATGAAATAACAAACCTGTTAAAATTTGGGCTTAATTCATTCTGTGAGTTGGGAGAAAATAGTGGAAAACCATGAACAATTTTCAGCATGTGAACACATTGTCTTTAATTCTGGTTGAAACAAACAAAATCAGCTGTTTCAATTTTGTAAAGGTTTTCAGATATAGTTTTCTCGAATATGACTTCATTTCAGAGGGAAGTAGCTCACTGACTAAATGGTTCGAGTGCGAACTTCATTCATAATCAGTAAGCTTTCTGAGTAAAATTTACCCAAACTAACCAATCTATGACCCTACCTACATAAAGGTAGCTAAGCACGTATAATTATGCTTACCAGAGGAAGACTACCAGCCAAAACAACTGACAAACTCTTTTTTTAATTCATTGTTCTACATTAAAGGTAGGGTGATTCATAACGAGCTTTTTTCTGTTGCATGATTTGTGGGGTCTTCAGATGGTACTTCCTTCAACGGTATTTCCGAGAGAAAAATTTATCTTTAAGATTTAGCACTGGTGTGAACTTTATACTCAATGAGCTCTGAGATTAAAACCGATAGAATTTTTTCGCCGCAATTATCACCAATCGCATACCTTGTCTTCAAGTGTCAGCCTTCTACACCTACACTTGCCGTAGTGTAGGGTATCAATTGCTTTTATGCACTGTTGAGCAGAAAAAGTCAACTGAACCAATTAGCTCAAATGCGCTATCAATCGTTTCCAAGCAACGCAGGAAGAACTTTCGCTGATGATTAATCTTGTCTAGCCGTAAATGATACCTTTGTAAATAATTAACGTCGACACTCGACAAACAACGCCTTACTAAATAAAGTTGTATAACCTACGACCCGCTGGAAACATTCCTTTCCTCATGGTGATAGGCGTATGAGATGAAAATGGCCAGTAACACAATGATTAATGAAGACTGAATTCAGGGATCAAAATGATGATGATCAGAGCTGTAGCTATCAGGATGATAGGGGGGCTGGTTGGGCAAAAATTTGCATCATTTTTGGCATTTTCTAAATTTTATTTTGCTGGGTAAAAAAAGAGCGTTTATAAATTACCAGGCTAAGAACTTCGCTCTTGAAGGGGCAAGGCAATTTTTCTCTGATAAGGGGCACTCTATGAAGAAAATGTAAATTTGTAATGGTAACCATAGAGTGGGGACCGTAGAACAAAGGAATACAAAACGGACAATGCTGTCCTCACATTGGAATCCTTTGTATTTTTGTGTCCTCACATTTTTTCGTGCGCTAAGTCTATGGACAGTATTAAGTTAGAGGGACAAAGGAAAGTCCTCACATAGATAGCAATAAATTGATGGATGTATTGGAACTTTGCAAAGGGCACCACAGCAAAAGCACTGGGCACCAGGGCAATTGCTGTGGGTGCCGTGGGTTATTTCGAGGCCTGTATTACCCCTTTTAAAACCGTACAGAATTGTTACGTCTTATGCTTTGTTCTTGAAAAGGGCAAGGGCACCAAGGCATTTTATCCTTTGTAAAAGGCACCCCTATGAGGAATTTGAAACAAATTGTATTGGAATATTTCAAAGGGCACTAAGGCAATGACCAAAGGCATTAATTATGAGGCAGGTATCAGACCTGAATTGTACACGGAAGCTTTGTGCTTTTTGTCATTAAGCAGTTGCCTATACATGTATGTATAAAATATTGCTTTCCGAGTTCTGCAGGAAAATTCCACAGGGGCCTGGGTTGGTTGGAAACCTGAGCTACCTAGCTTGCTTGATGTCAAGAGGCTATCTTGCTTCCAGTATAAGATTGTATGTAAATTTGTGCTTCATTATTGAAGAGAAATATTAAATTACTTGCTTGTAGGGTTGGGACGTTTAGGTTAACGGTTTATCAGTAAAACAAATCTTGAAACTCTTTCCAAATTGCCTTAAAAAGCCAACAGTAAAAATATATATATAATATTTAATACAAACAAAACAAAAAAGTGACAGTAAAAACACCCAAAACATTAGTACCTTCCTTTTCTTGAAAATGTTAGCCCCAGACTCTTTCCAGGGAGAACGTTTGACACCCCTTTTGTTGGTCGAACTGTCTAATCTTAATCCCCCACAAAATATGATACATTATTTTCAATCCCTTATTTAATTTGTTATAATAGTTTTTGCTTTGTTTTCCTCCACACTTGTGGCTTGTTGTTTTGTGACTGTGAAGAAAGGGTAAAAGTGCTCTTAAAAATCCTGGTCGATCCTGGAAAGTGTGTTGACATTTTCTTCTTTTACAGGTCAGCTCACAGTTCGATTTTGGAACCAGTAGAACCGGTTAAATGGTTAACCTGAAGTCACAAGCACAGTTTTACCATTTTGGGGAAAAAAACGTGTAGATGCACAACCCTGTGTCAAGACATGCCCAAATCAAATATTTCATCGTAACAGAATAGTCAAAGAAAACAAGAAGAAGAAAAATGTCCTTTGGAATCCATTTAAATTTTCAGGAACGTGAAAGGGAGTTCTCATTCGTGAGAGTGGCTGACTGGGATCCAGTTAAGAAGTTCACCGAGTGGAAAGACGTAGTGTGGCAGACTGGTACAACGCCCCCATTGTCAAGATGCTCACCGGATTGCCCAGCTGGAAATTTCATCACTCTGCAAACTCACAAATGCTGCTGGGAATGCTACCCATGTGAAGGTATGTGGATCACCAAAACTATTTTAACACGTTTTCAGGCCTGAGAACGTAATTTTCCACCATTCCTTCCAAATACAACTTGGTCAATTTTGATGGATTCATAATTGTAAAAAACAACCCATTTCAGCATCAGGCTTGGCCTGCTGGTTGTTTCAGAGCCAGGGCTCGCCCTTAACACTAGCCCAACATTTATTGTCTGGTAAGAAGCGGTGTTTACAAGCACAGAGCAGTTATTACCGCAATAACTGCTCTGTGCTTGTAAACACCGCTTCTCAACTTGCCCTGTAGGCTACTGAAAACTGTGAAACCAACTTGCTTAAAATGCTCATATTCCTGCCTTGTTAGATGTGAATAATACATTTTTAAGATGTGTGTGGTTTTTTTTGTGTGTGAATGCAACTTCATTTGACTATTTCACTGGTTCTGATCACTATCATTAATACATTAGAAAGATATACTGATGGCAATAAATGTTTTAAGTCTGGGTTACCAAAACTTCCTGGGGGCAAGTAAATGCACAGTTTACTGGCTCAATGAGCTACTCTACTAAAAAGCTGAAGCGCAAGGCGTGAGATTCCAAACGTTTGGCATTTGAGTTACCAAATGCTAGGTGTCCAGCAAAATTTCCGAGCAAAATCCATTTCTTTACAGAGTTGCCCCAAGGTCAAACTCAGTTTTGTGGTGCACTTATTTTCCAACAGGGAAAATTACAAGTCTCTAACCTCACATTAAAATGGTGTAAAATGTCATTTTAGTTGATACTCTTTCATAGTGAAATTAAAAAACTTGAGGTCTTCGAACACCAAGAACAAATGGGTCTGTACATTCTACAGAGGAATTTGTTTTTGTGCCAGTGAAGAGGTCAAATTCAATGCCATTTTTATTGAATATCATGAAAATTCAGGACTGAGCTAAAATTCTCCTTACAAAAATGTTTTTATAACACCATTTTAACGAAGAGACTTGTAATTTTGTTTTCATCATCATTTGGACTGTATCTCTTGGAAAATGAGCGGATCACAAAACAGAATTTGACCTTGGAGCTCTTCTTTGAAGCTCGTCTCTTCTTTTCTTGCTCGCCTTGCAGGTGTGAGCATCAGCACATCTCATAACTCTATGCAGTGTACAAGTTGTGACGACGGTGAGAGAGTCAACGCCAATCGGACGGTGTGCCTCGTTAACCCGATCATCTATCTCCAATGGAGGGACCCAGTGGCCATCCTCATTAGTATTCTCACATCTTTTGGACTCTTAGTCACTGGATTTGCTCTCCTAGTTTACGTCAAGTAAGTGGTTCAGGATGTCGCATCACTTTGTCCAAAACGAAGTTCACACTCCTGTGGAAACGAAAGGTTCTTTGTTACACTGTACATTTCCTGGGAAATTTCGCGAGGAAAGTTGGTTCAAAATGCTCATGCTTGAATTGCTGACCTTTGTACACTGGCTTAACCTGGGAGGGGGGACATTGGGGCACATGCCCCCCCTCCCAACAATTGATGTCCGTGCCCCGAAATCTACTCCGTGGCAGTAGAATCAATAGCAAGAGAAGTTCTCAAGAACAAATTTACACAGAAAAGTAGATATAAATACACATCATGTTACCGCAAACTAAATCAAAATTAATTTATTTTCTCTTTCTAATTTTGATTTATCTACAGACATAGAAGCTCCGCGACTATCAAAGCGACCAGCACGGAACTCAGTTATCTGCTTCTTCTTGGCATCGCGATGAATTACTGTTGCACGTTCCTCTTCATCGCCACCCCAACCGATATCATTTGCAGTGCCAAGATCCTCATGATGGGCACCAGTTTCTCAGTTTACGTTGGTGCGTTGCTAACCAAGACAAATCGCATCTCAAGAATCTTTAACCGGAAACTGTCTGATGGAGCGCCCTCTATGTTCCTTAATATCCAGGTAGAAAATTTTTTTTTTTTTTTTTTTAATTAAATCTATTCAAATGATTTTGTTTTCAATTTGTTTTTTCTTCAGTGTAGCCCCAGAAAAAAAGTTTTATTTAACAAAGAATAAGCAAATAACAACATACAAATATTACAAAGGTGTAGTCAAATTACATTACATTTGATATTTTAACACTCAACTCCTTTTTCCCCTATTTATTTTTTCTTGATTCTTTGAAGAGACTTTGAAATGTGATGTTTCTCTTCATTCATCATAATTATTTGAAATATATATTTGTCAATATCTTGACTGGCACCCCCGAACAAAGATATTGACAAAATATGGAGAACGCCAACATTGGGCTCGATTACTCAGTTGGTAGAGCACTGGCACATTAATCCAGAGGTCGCAGGTTCAAATTCCACTGTAGTAAATGTTTCTTCATTCAACCCAAAATTGTTTGTTTGTTTTTTATTTTGCATGATTACATTTTAGTTATGTCTCATCCGTTTTGTTTCTATTTTAGTACCAGCTGATGTTTGCGTTCGGGATCGTAGCAATCCAAATTGCCTTACAAGTGATTTGGCTTCAGATAGAGCCCGGGGCCGCTGCTTTGGATTTTTCTGACCCTGAGTTCACTTTATTACAGTGCCAATACTCCTCATATCTGGGACCCTCTGTCGCAATCGGTGAGTTCAGAATTCCTCGGCATTGGCTGAGTTAATTTCTGTTAGTAAGGGAGATTTGTATCAGCCCATTAAATACCATTTATTTCTGTATTATCATCACCAAACGCCCAGATATGGTTTTATTGTTGATTTTTAAAACACAGAGTGTCTGAAAACAAATAACATAAAACAGAGATTTGATTTTGTTCTAGAAACATAGATACTATGTTAACAGAGGAAACATTGGAAAATGTCAATTTAGGTCATGAACTGTTCATTTGACCTTTTAGGTTGAGTGGAAGATGTCAGATTGTGCAGCCAATCATTCCGGTTGTACTTAACGGACTCACGGCGCAGAGATCATGCCACGCAATCTGATTGGCTATCACTCAAAGTAATGGCGCCCTCTGTTACCCGGTCTTGTTTAGGGAATAAGACACACAACTCAATATGAACGAATATCCAATTTTTGATAGTGATTTTTTTTCGTCGGGCTACAATGATCTACTATCAATGCTGTGTTTGTGTTTGTTTTGAAAATAAGACACTCGACTCAATATGAGTAAATATCTAATTTTTTTATTTTGATTTGACGTCAGGTTACAATGCTCTACTCGCAATGCTGTGTTTGTACAAGGCCTTCAGGACCCGAAAGCTACCCGGGCAGTTCAACGACTCTCGTGGGATCTGCTTCACTATGCTCACATGTTGCTTGATATGGTAGGAAACTAGACACTTGCAGGTTTTGCCCCTTAACTTTCTCTATCAGTAGGACTCTTGTCATGAGAGGTAATTTCTACAGGCAACTTAGATTGGTTGTCGTCAACGTAATGCTGATTTATTGGCAAAGTTACAAAGAAAGATACATTCTAAGTCGCTCGTGAAAGTTTCAGTTGAATACAGTGTCTACTTTGTTGAGAAAACAGCAAAAAACTGTCACAGTATTGTCATCAAGAATGCATAATCCACGCTTAGTGAGGTGAGAGCAGGTACTAACAGCATCTCTGGCCAGATTGATGAGGGCAGCATTCAAACAAACACCACAGAAATTTCTACTTGCTAGGAAAACAGCAAACAACTGATACGTTTTTTTTCACAAGATTGTCAAATCTACCCACGTTTAGCAAATGTGTCAGCAGGTACCAAACGCATCTCTGGCTGCAGCATTAACAAACGGACGCCAGCCCTCAGAGATCTGAGTATCAGTATGCATGAATTGTCTCTCAGATTCAAATGTGTCTTTTTGTTGAAAATTTATCCAAACCACATTACTTCGACGGGAAACCTTTCTCAAAGGTAAGTTTTTTATGGCCATTAATTTTTGGAGTATTTACTTATATATGACACTACCTTTTAAGTTGGGGCATGCAGGACATGTTGGAGCTTGTGAGGCTCACAAGCTGTTTTTAAATGCCAGGACCCGAATTGGGAGTGGGAAATCCACAAGACAACATGGCTTGTAGGTCCAAATGTTCATCTATGATCCCACTTTTAAATATATTTCTCTCTATCGTGCTCGAGATCCTCCCAAGACCAGGGCCCAATTTCATAGAGCTGCTTAAGCAGAAAATAATGCTTAACAATTTCCTGCTAAGCAGAAATGAGCAGGAAACCAGTCACAATTTGTACACGTGACATGGTAGTTTGGCTGGTAACCTTATTCTAGTAAGCAAAATTTAATTGTGCTTAGCGAATTGTTGTGCTTAAGCAGCTCTATGAAATTGGACCCTGGGCCCAATTTCATAATGCTGTTAAGCACAAAATTCTGCTTAGCAAAATTCTTTACATAGCAAGTAAGAAGTGGGGTACCAGTGGCAACAATGTAAACTTTACGGAATGTTGGTTGGTAACCTGTTTCTGCTAAGCAAGATTTTTACTGTGCTTAGTAAGTTTTTGTGCTTACAGGCTAATTATGAAATTGGGCCCAGTGATATAACCCATCTCTTCACTGTCTGTCAGGTTTATCTTTTTCGCATCGTACTTCACCACCACCGGCATCGCAAACTCCATCATTTGCAGCACTGCCTTCATATCGTGCGGCACGTCCGGTCTGATCTGTATGTTCCTACCCAAGCTTTGGATCGTTCTCATGAGACCGGAGCGCAACGTGCGGCAATCCACGATGAAGTTGAAGAGCACGGGGAGTAATGTGACTATTAACACGGTCAGCTTAAAGGTGACGAACAACAAAGCGCAGAAGGTGAGGTAGCCTGTAGATTCAAAATGGTTTGGGGTAACAATTGAAAGGCTCGTCCACTTCATGTGTGAATTTTCTACTGAAGTCGGATTCACTTTATGTGAAGTTGAAATGTATGTTCCAATTTTGCTTCAAAAGTGGTAAAAAAACTTCTTATTTGCAAAAGTTGAAAACAGTTCGAGACTGTTTAGTTTATCTAATTTATGTAAAGTGTACTTTTGTGGCTACCGGCTGTGATAGACTACTACTTCTTGGTATTGCTAAAGGAAAGCACACTGTGGAGGAAACTTAATCAACGTCAATACTGATTGATTTCTGTGACTGAAAACTACTATACTGTACCATGTGTAGCATGTAATGCTGGACCAAACATGCCCAGGGCGGGCGGGCTTCATGACATCACTTACAACAGTAGACTTGAGCGAGTCCTACATTAATACACCGGCGCTATAGAGGACGTCATTATTATTTTTATTCTTTGTTTACAATTCCTTAGAGTGATGGGTTATCTGTGAAGCCTGACCCATCGGACATGAAAGCTACGTCGAGTCACAGCTCTGATGGGGACAGGGACAGTCTCTCGCAGATCAGCAACGAGAACGATGACCAGAAATTCCTGGAAGAGATCAAGATTTTGGAGCAAGACTTACAGGAGGCGGAGATTGAACGCGATGATGCGGTTGCCATGGCAAATGCGAAGTATCAGCAGATGATTGAGCTGCAGAGAAGGTTGGTTGATCTTTATGTGAGGATGCAGCTTTAATGGACCCATTGCATATGACGTCACAACTTCGAACAGCGCTCTCACTGGGGTCTGAGGAAGACCTATCATTGGCTAAGAGTTGTGCGTGTTTGCACGTTTCCATTGTTTGACCTCTGAGATGGCAGCCTATGCAAAGGGTCTATCTATGTAAATTTATTTATGTTTTGACAGATATTAATTTATATTAATTAATTGATCGTTTTATGAAGAGAACATTGATATAATTCCTTAAAAATGCAAACATTTTTGGGAGCGTCTCAAAAGTCCAAAGTGTAGGAGCGTTTTGATTGGACGGGATAAGTGTTCCAGCGCGTGTACATGGAACGTTCCGTTGGACTGCCGGAATGTTCCATTGAATTGTTCAAAACACGGATGCGCATATTCACTTATGCAGTCGCTCCCCTACTTTGGTACGTTCTTATGGAACATTCCTATGGTCCTATGGAATTTGGGCGTGTGCCCACGGTCGTGGACGGAAATGTACTTTTGCGCTTAGATTGTGCCCACTTTTTGATATGCTCCCTTATGTTCTTGAATTATTGTAGTCAAGAGGATGAGCTGCTTGAAATTGACAAAGAAATCCACCGAGAAAAGATGAGTCTGAGGGAGCTTCTTAAGAAAGACGGAATGCTGGATGATGAAATTGATGGAGTAGTTGCCATGGACACAAACAACATCAATGAGGAGGGGAATGACTGGACTGAGAAGGTTAGCATTAACAACATCAAAACAATAATCTCATCAAAATAAACTTTCTTAGCAACGACTCGAGCACGCTAGGCGAAACGTTCAAGATAACCAAATAATTCTTGGCGTACTTGAAAGAATACTTAAAGGGACAGGCTGCCATCGGATTCGGCGCTTTGTGAACTAGAACTGAAAATGTTTACTTCACAAAATGACGAGCAGAGTTAGTTCACAAACTAAAAGGAAACCCACACACTTCGAAGGGATATTTGTGTGAACCATTATTTTCTACTTTCAAAACATCTTTTCAACCATGTTCATTTCTGTATAACAAATGTCTTTATAGCCCTATTAAGTGCCCAATCCAAATGCAGTGTGCCCCTTTAACATATGATGAACTTTCTTGAATTGGCATTCAAATCCCTGCAAAATTGTATAATAATTTACAGCATTTAAATAAAAGCAGAATGATTTGATTGGGTACTTGTTTGAGAGATTTGTTGGATATGAATAATTTTGTTGGTGGTGAGTTTCCTGTCTTGTTTTTATTCCAGATCCGGGAATCCTATAATCCCGATGGAACGTGCAGACTGCCAAAATTTGCATCTCGCAATCAGGGAGATTTTGTACGATTACATTCAACATAAAAGGGAATACGTTTCCATAATCAGGGAGATTTTCAATTTTCTTCATCAGAACATGGAACGATTGGTTTATTTTCAGTGAGCTTTCTGCAGAATCAGGAAGAGTTGGCAACTCTGGGAGTGTTGTTACATCAGTGCATTGTAAATGATGTTTCATGATACAGCCTGAATCATTTATAGAGTAATATTACAGTTAATGAAGTATCATTTTTTTAAAAACCTTTTTGGGGGTCCAACTTTCTTTTCTTAAAGATAAATGAACTGGTCTCCAAGCTAGACGTCGTCTCCAGTGAGCGAGATACGCTCGACAAACAGGTGCAGGAATTAAAACTGGAATGTCAACACTGGAAACAGATTATGTAAGTATTTCAACCGGGTTGGTTTTTGGTAAGAAAGAGCAGCTCCAAGGTCAAACTCTGTTTTGTGACGCACTCATTTTTTCAATAGATGGAGTCCTAACTAATAATAGTGAGAGACTTTCGGGTCTGCTCGTCTTCAGGAGAATGAAGACGAACACGAGCAGAGTATCCTGTTTGGAACGTAGAGAACACACAGGCTCCTCTCAGAGCCACCACTTCTTCCAAAAGAGTTCTATCACATGGGTGTATCGCAAGTCTCTCGCTATTATTTGTTATCCATCTACACCATGCAAAGCTTCAAATTTCACTTTAGATAGAGTCCTCAAGAAAGTAGGGAAAAAATTAACCTCACGTTAAAATTGTGTACAATGTCAGTTTATTTGACACTCTTTCGGAGAAACATTACGTCATCGGACACCAAATAGGTCTGTACTTTCCAAAGAGGAATTTGCTCGCCAGTCAAAAGGTCAAGTTCAATGCCATTTTGTTTGAATATCATAAAAAAATAGGAATGAACTGAAACTTCCCTGTACAAAAAGGTGCAGGGGTCGATTTCACAAAGCAATAAAATCCATCGTAAGACAAATTGTCAGTATCACCATAGTGATTTACATAGTGACATCACACCTTACTAAGCAACTACGATTGGTTTGCAGTTACGATCAATCTTAGCTCTTTGTGAAATCGGCCTCTGGCCATATATTTGAAATTTGATGTCATCAAAGTTTTTTCGATTTTGACAAAAAATTTTGATTGAAGGGTATCAAACGACAGTGGCATTTTTACACCATTTTGACATGAGGTTAGAGACTTTTATTGGAAAATGAGTGAATCACAAAACTGAATTTGACCTGAATGAAACTCTTTCTTTTCATCATTAGACCCGGGTTCGAATCCCACCTCAAAGCTTCAGGCTTTGAGATGCCAAGGTTTTTTCAATTCAATTGGTTTTTTCCATCCTACATTTTAATGTCTTCATTGTGTTCTCTTCACAGGCTCACGTACATTGAGTTCAACGAGCTGCATTGCTGACTGTGTAATGGTTTCATTATCAGAAAGTAATATTTGCTCCCCAAATTGTTCAGTTTTGTTTCTGATCTATGATATTTGCTTGTCCATTAAAAGTGTTATACAGGATTGGTAAAGATAAAAAAACATAATTGTTTAATTTTAGTCTGAAATCCGAACCATTTTTTTCTGAGAAATATTTCTCTCTGAAATGAAGTCATATTCAAGAAAATTGCATCTGGAAACCGAAAAAACGCAACAGTTTTCAATTGTTACAACTCAAATTAAGGATAATGTGTTTACATGCTGAAAATTGTGCATGGTTTTTCACTATTTTCTCCTGACTCACACAACAGATTTAGCCCAAATTTCCACAGGTTTGTTATTTCATGTATATGGTTAATCACACAAAACATGAACACTGTCTGCAACTATTTTGTCAGCTCTACTAATCCTGTATAATAACAAGAAGCATTCAGGAAAACCAACACGTTATTACATTTGTTACCTATTATTTCTGTTATTTCATTTAATTTGTTTTATTACAAACTGGTAAAACCATTTGATGAGAACTTTTGCTCATGGTATTTTTATGTTGTATGTTGTGTTTTATTCTACTCTCCTCTTGTGTTTTGCCCAGTGTATTGTGACAATGCGCGATATTCAAGTTATGTAATATTTAATTGCATTGAGAAAGTGTGTTGAATTGATTGAACAAGCTTCGGCCTTCAGATCCCATTCCATTCCAGATACTATCAAAATTGTTGATTTTTAAACTCTTTTTTTTTTTAGTTAAAGGAGTAATAATGGGCAATTATTGGGCAATTTTAAGCACTGTATCAAAGCGCCTTACACTATCACTACCCTTGTCCATGGAGCCTGATAGGTAGGGTCGTAGATTGGTAAACACTCCAAAAAACATAATGACCAATGAATCTTTTTGAGAGCATCGCAGCTGTTGATAGTATTGTTTATTTTGAGAAAGGATGCCCTTTCGAAGTAATATGGTTAGGAGAATTTTTTCACCCCAAGTCCACTAAATTCATGCAAGACTTGTTTCTTAGATTTCTGAGGGTTGCTGTCCGATCCCAAATGCCGCGGCCAGGGATGCGGTTGGTACCCGCTATCCCCTCGCTAAACGTGGATAGATTTGACGTTCTTGTGAAAATACCTTGACAATTTATTTCTGTTTTTTTTTCTCAGCAAGTAGTCACTGTATACAGCTGAAACTTTCACATGTGACTTTTATAAAATAAGCATTACATTGAAAAAAAAAAACACCTATCTATGACCCTACCTAATCGTTGTATCAAAGCGCCATACACTAATATTACTTGAGTCTTAATCATTCCTTTGGAGTATGCAGCACCGGCATCCAAGTTGACGCACAGGTTGCTAGTCAATCTCTCCCTTGCAGGCTAACTCCTGACTGATGAATAGAAATTTAAGAGCATTTTCTTACCCAAGAACTCAAGGATCGGGACCAGAATTCGAACCCGCGCTCCGCAATCAGAATCTGAGTCTGATGCTCTAGACCGCTCGGCCACGACAGGCTATAAATGTCTGGTGGAAAATAATATGAAACAAAAATGTGGTTTTCATTTTAGGGTTGTTGATACTATGCTAAAAATGTGACGCGCTAAAAATGTCATTTCAGATTCTTTACTTTGATCTTTTGTTTGACTGGAAGTAGGTCAAATCTTGCAGCTGCTAATTGGCCTTTTGGTACAAACCGCTTGCAACCTCTAGGGTCTCTGAAGGCTTTTGTTGCATTTTGCTATAAAATATCAATCTTCTCTCGTCTTTTGTTTGAGCAGAGTTATTTTTATCTTGAGAATGACGATTATATTGAGTTGATCGTATTTCCGATACGTCCTTAGTTAATTCTTTTTGTTTGCTGTCATTTTTATGATTTTGTAGTCAGAAAAAATAAATTATGAATTAGTTAATTTGTTGACTATTGTTATGCAGCGAAATATCAAAATGGCTGTAAGGTTTTATACATCGCATCTTGATTTTTTAATCAAATTTATACGGTGAATGCTCTATGTTCCAACACCCCTATTTTCCGTCAACCCCTCATGATTTGCTTGCTAGGGTTTAGGATTGGGGTTTGAGAGAATACATTAGGGGTGTCGGAACATAGCTGTGTAACCATTTTATAGTCCCCCCCCCCCCAATTAAAGGTATTGACTAACAGTGAGACCGCCAACATAGGGCTGGATAGCTCAGCTGGTAGAGCGCTGGTACGTTAATCCGGAGGTCGTTGGTTCAAGTCCCGCTCAAGTCAGTTTTTCTTTGTTCAAACCCAAATCTTGTAATAATTTGTTATCAGAATTCATTTGTGTGTGTTTTGTTTTGATACCAGGTCTCAAAGTGATCGGGACACATCTCAGTATGACACCGAAGTGGAGGGTTTCGCTGAAGACACTTCAACGACAAACGATGGCGTGAACCTCACCGCCTAAAGTTTCTCTCATCAATACGGAGTCCGAAGGCAGCTGCGAAGAAATTAATTGTCACCAGCTCCTAGGCCCAATTTCATAGAGCTGCTTAAGTCTAAACAATAGCTAAGCACAACGTACTTTTTCCGGCCAAAATACCAGTTCACTGGATTCCGGCTCATTTTTGCTTAGCAAGATATGGTTGATATGAAATTGGGCCCTAGTCAGGTGTGATCAGCATCGTAGCCTCCCCCCAAAAAACGAGAAATAAGGGTAATTTTGACAGGACCTCAAATATAAAAATAGGGTGTGGTTTTTTAAGAGTTTCTCCTTAAAAATGTAAAAAGGTATTTTGATGGTGGCTGCAGTTTCAGTTTGAACTTAATAGGAACCTAAATTTTCCCACATAAGTTAAATATGTACATGACTGGCGCCATCTATGTCTGAATTCATTTAGGAAAGTGCTTTTATCCAATCAAAACGATGTGTGTGCTCATGAATAATGCATGTAGACTACGAATCTTGTTAGAAATAGTCAAATCTTGCCTTTGTCTCACTTGGACGTTTAAGTGGTGGGTAGCCGTGTTAGTCAGGTAATTGCAAAGAGGTAAATAAAATGTAGCACCTTAATTAACTAACTAGTAATAAATAAGTATCTGCATAAGCTTACGTATTTATTACTAGTTAGTCATTAAAGTGCTACATTTTATTTTTATTTCCTCGGACGTTTAAGTAAAGTTAATGTCAAATTATATTTTGTTAAGATCTGCGCTGTGGAAACAGAACGTGGAGAAGGCTGTGTGTGTTGCTATCTTTGCAGATCCGCTTTGAGGCAATTCACGGCGCTGCCATTTTAGCCGTATGTCAAATTTCAGTTGTCCTATTGGTCGATCTGGTTAATTTGTCATACAGGCATGTCATGGTGTATTGATACTCCATCTCTACAACTGACACAGAGGGCGTGCACAGCAGACACAGATGACAATTTGAGCTCGGCATTCTCCGTTCGGTATTTTTTGGGATTAAATGTACTTTTAGTTACTGAAATATTGAAATATTTTTAATTGTATAAATTTGAATTTGTACTACTGTGTGTTATGTAAAAGTTGTTTTTGTGTCACACTATGTAAATAGATCTTTACAAAATGCTATCTTGACTTTGTTTTGCATTATCCAATGTGAACCAATGACTGAGACTTGAGAGGGAAACAGTCTGATCTCTCATTATGAAATGATTTTTAGCACTATTATTATCACTGTGTATATAGGGAGCCAGACAAAGATGGCCGCCCTATAAGAAGTGTCATATTTGGGGCCAGTGCATCTGCCTGCCATTGACCTTTATTTACATAGAGTATAGAAGCGAATTCTTGTTGGTGAAGGGTTTGGATCAACATTCTTACCTCTTTCCAACCGTAGGTCTGTACTGTACTTTCTACATATATTTTCTTGGTAATTGTGCCACCATTCTGTCTAGCCTGGTTCCTTCTATCATGGTATTTGAGCGTGAAACCAGGCCTTCTGCTTCTTCTCACCCATAACTCTTGCCTTTGCTGAGATGTAAAACGAAGAGCCATTCCAACAGCTTTATCCCACAGACTACAGCTCTTTTGAACTCCTTGCCTGGTGCATGTTGCCCTCCATACTACAATCTAGACTCTTTTTAGAGGAATATCAATTATTACCTTCTGCTCCCCAGAGTTACTTTCATCTTCCTGCGGCCTCTTACCAAGAGTGGTTTTTAGTCTTATTTAGGGCGTACTTGCATTTTGTTTAAATTCTATAGATTGTAAAAACTTGTTCTACTAAACAGACCAAAATTCTGATAGAATGTGTACATAATGTAAATTCAGATATATCATTTTGGTGTGAAGAGGAAACTGCAGCAGCTGTTGCAGATTTGATATTTACATTTATTCACCACACTTGTAGTATAATAATAATACAGTCCTTATAAAGTGCTGGTTTCTAGTATAGACATTTTGTCACTTCGCTATCATCGCAGTCGAAACTACAGACTCCTTTTCTGTTTGTAGATCAGAAAATGCAGCAGAGAAAAATTTAAATGGAAGAAATAAGAACGTACAAAAGTGGTAGTTCAAAATTATACCATAATATGATGTGAAAGAAATGTCACAAAGAAAATCGACAATTATCAAAACAATAACAGTAATAATGAAAAGAAAATACTTATGACATAATAGTATCGATGCTTGCAAAAAGGAGCAGTTTTGTTTTAACTTATATTAACTTCAAAAGGCATTAAAGTAATGTTGAAATCGTTGTTTTGAAATATCCCACCTTGATTCCATTTTGAATTATAGGTCAATAATTTGAAGAAATGTGTGAAATATTTTTAAACCTTAAGAGTTCCTAGAGTTGGTAATTATGGCAAGAGAAGTGTTAAAATATGTATTTTTGTATGTTTACATATCACCAAATGTGTTTAGATCAACTGACTAAATGCAGTTTTTCATTTCCACTATATTAAGTTTACATTTTATATTTTTAAAAGTATTTATTTATTTAACTGTATGGAGAATTTAATTTCACAAACTACTCGGAACTCAAAGCAAGCTATAATCTACGCCATTAGTTCTATCGAAACTTAATTTAAAGATCGAAATGTTTGTGCTCAGCAATTACATTTTTGATTTCGTCCTACGGATGGGACGTAAAGCCGTCGGTCCCGTGTGTTGTGTAATGCACGTAAAAGAACCCAGTGCACTTATCGCTAAGAGATGGGATTTGCCCCGGTGTTTCTGGCAGTGGCTGCTGAATGCGCCGCAGCACCTTGTAAACCATTATAAGGTGTTACGTAAATGGGTCACATAATTCAAAAATTTCCAAAACCTGTCTGGAAATAAATAATGACAAGCGCTTTGGGACACCTGTAGATACAATGCTGTGTTAAGCTATTTATTATTTATTGTCATGCACTATTCGTACAGAAGGAAGACTATGTTGTTTGAACATAACAACAGTGTGTATGTTAGACGAATAAAAGTTTGCACATCGCTTAAATGTTGTCTTAAGGATTCAACTCAAGTACAACTTATGTGTTTATTTATTTATTTTAAATCTTGTTTTGTGCGTCATCTGCTATTTTTGAAATGTGGATTTATACTCTTGCAGCAAACAATATAATAATCTCTACCACGCTTTTGCAGAATGGGTTTTAATGAAAATTGTTTTCGTGCTAATTTGTTAGTGCGCACTCGGGTCCTCGTTGCCCAGAACAAGTATAGTTTCGGACCCGATGGCTCGGTATATGTCGTTGCTTTTCAGTCGAATTGCTGATTTAGGCCAATCTATTGGGATTTCAGTAGGATTTTAAACTTTGCATGGCTGAAAAACACAAACGGTGATGCAACAACTCGACGTTTCAATCAGAATGCGCTGATCGTCTTCAAGGACAAAAAGGGACGGGGAAGCCCCCGCCCCCTAATGAATTCAACTTGTAACCCGTAATATTTGATCTCCCCCAACACCTTGCTGCTACCAACACACGACCTATACATTGAAAGGTTGAACACAACTCGGTTTCGGACGTTTCATGTTTCAAGCTGTGAAGCAAATGTTGATTTTGAATTAGACATGCTTTGCTTGGTAGAGTTATTTCGATAATTCTCACACTGTTTTTTAGTACTTTTATTGACAAACTAAATTCTACATTAAAAAAATAACTTACATGAGTGCCCGCCACCAAAAAAAAAAACGAGAAGAGATTTTCTGTTTTGGATTCTGCTATTGACCGTTTCACTGAGGTCATTGTAGACATGTAGCATCCATCTTGTATTCTCTCACTTTTAATCAGTGTAAACCAAAGTGAGGCTGTAAGGGCGAATAGTCTGGTCCATGTTTAGTGTAGATTTGAATCAGTATGCATGGTTAATATTACACACAGGGGACTAGACTGATATGGTGTTAGCGTGATAAAGGTCTGTCTGGTTCCGTGTATGTACATGCAGAGATGAGAAATTCCAGTCTTTTATCTCAGAACTCGGACTTTTTAAAGTCCGCCTTGGTAAAAAAAAGGAGTATTTTTCTCCATATTAAATAAGTCGATCTCTTTGAACTACTACGATCTCTTTGCAGCACTAAGGACACTGTTTCCATCAGAAGCTCCTTGGATTCTAAACTAAAACAAGAAGGTGGAAATGCCACCATTTCAATATACCTCCTAAGGTTATGGAACCGTTTCACACTATTTTGTCAGCAATGGTTCACACTCTTGCATGGTAGAACTCTACTTTTTCCTTGTCATAAAACAAAACTATAGGCTAGTTTATTTTCAATTTTCCTCGCTTCCTCAGTTGTTTTCTTTTGCTGAACTACAGTAAAACAAAACTGCATATATAAGATGGATATCTGTATATATCACATTGAAATAAATACATTTCACTTATCTTGGCATTGCTATAATCTCAAATCGCAACAGTTCACCAATTGTGTAAATTATTACAAATGCCCAACTACCTTCGAACTGCCCATAGTTCCACTTTCATTCGGAAACCGTCCAGCTGGAAAATTCCTTTATTCACATTTATTATTTTGACGTTACAATAAAAAAGGAACATTCCAGAGTGGAATTACGTGTGGTTGAATGGCAACAGGAGTTAAGCAGGTCAAGTGGGCACAAAAAAGGTTAACAAAGGACAAAATGGTGAAACGATGTCTGAGATTCCAACAGTTGCGTTCGATCACCCCTTTTTCAGTGTGGATTGTTACTTGGTCGCGAACTTTTAGACGGAGTTGCATTTTTAGAGACTGGCTGCCATTTTGTTTTAATCAAACACGGACCAGAATTTTAAACGTTGCTGATGCTTTCGAAGGTAATTGTTTGTTTGGTTTTTATTCATACATTTTGTGATTGTTCAGTCCGGATATTATTTTAAGAAGTTGAGTTAGCTTTTGCTAAAAAGCGAGAAACGAGTGTGTGTGGCCGTTTTTGCTTTTAAAATGGCGGGACAATGTCAAAGGTGATTAAAGTGAATTCCTTTACTTAAAACAATAGTCTTGTACACTTTATTCACAAGCAAAGATTAAAAAAACAATGAAAAACAGGAATAAGTAAATATGGCGATGTCTGCAGTTTAAACATGCGACCACCCTTTTGATCTGCGACTAAATTGAATATAAATATGTCAAAAACTTATTCCCAAATTGGATTGTAAACTTGGGTGTGAACTCTGACTACACGGCAATTACAGGTTGAATGGCTTCCGGCTGGCACCCCCGAACAAAGAATTTAACAAAATAGGGAGACCACCAACATGAGGGCAAGATAGCTCAGTTGGTAGAGCGCTGGCATGTTAATCCGGAGGTTGCAGGTTCAAGTTCCGCTCAGGTAATTTTTTCTTTGTTCAACCCAAAATCAGTTTAAAAATGTATCCTGTCAGTTTCCCCTGTGGTTTATTACTTGATATTGTGAATTGCACCGGAATTTAAGCTGTGATTTTTTTCCCATTGCTATAATTGCAAATTTAATTTTTTGGCTTGTATTCAGGACGGTTGTGTGAAAAGCATTTCATGGTCAGCCGCTAAAAATAACTCTCTCATTTATAGGTTTTTGTAAAAGGTTGTCCACGACCTCGAGTTAGATATTGTATTAAGTTATATTTATTAATTTTTCTTAAAGGGTGTGTCATAGATTGGTTTTTGTCAACATAATGCTGATTTATGGGCAAAATTATAAAGATACACTAAATGTCACTTAAGAAAGTTTTAGCTGAACATAGTATCTAGTTACTAACAAAACAGCGAAAAGACCGTCACTGTGTTTTCACAAGAAGGCAAATCCATTCACGTGACAGCGGGTACAAACCGCATCTCTGGTTGCAGCATTCCTCAACGCGCACCAAACCCTCAGAAAATCTGAGAAACGATTCATGCATGAATTCCTCAGTTTCAAAATGCTTCTCACCAAGTCTGTATGGTCAATAATTTTTGGAGTATTTACCATGAATCTGATCGATGCAGCTTAATTAGGCCCTAGACCTTTATAGTATAAGACTCTTTTGATGAATAGAAATAATGGTCTGACATTCCGATAATGAAATGTTCGTAACGTTCACAAAGAATAATGAATATAAGACTACAACATAAGCGCGCGTAGATGGTGTTCATCTTGAAACGGCATCGGCTCGTGTCCGTGACTGAGCTAGGCCTATGGGTAATTAATATGCAAAACTATATTTAAACAGGAAAGTTTAACAGTTTATCTGAGCTTTATTTTGCTTTCTGCGAGGTATTTTGTGTGAGCCACAGCCCAGAATGGTCAGGAATAGGTTAGAACCGTAATGAGATATACCTGCACGCACAAACAAACACATTTTCAAAATGCAAACAAAAACACGTGTTTGGTTGAAGTCTAATTAAACATTATCACTCGGCGTGATCACTTTTCGGTTTGGCGACATGACGTCAGTTTTGCCTCTGGATTATTCTTGCGTGCAATACTTCCATATGTTTGTTCAACATACTGCATGAATCATGGATGTAATCATTAGTTAGCCCGGGGCAGTCGCCTCAAGGAAACGAACCCGCCCTGCTTTCGTCTCCAGACGAGGGCATTACTATTTTTGAAAACCCTTTACAAATTATTATAATTTTTCTTTTATTTATCAATTCCAACTATACATGCATTTTCAGTTTGTCCGTGGTTGTTATTTTCGTTTTATTTGCGTTCGGATGAATACGCTGACTGTAGCAAAGTGACAGCATCGCTTACATCGTCCATTGCACATTGCACATGCCAGTAAAACATGACACAGTACACGGTGTCCTATGGATGTACATATTATACGCATTCACCCCCCGTCCATAACCTGCATAATGTATGCATTGTCACAAACTGCGCATCTCATTATACAGCGCCCCAAACACAAGGCCGCGCGATCACCATGGACGATATCAACGTGTGAATGAACCGCACCATCCGGTCAACTGCTCTTTGTGTTGCACCCTCTCTTCCAATCGACCGCGCAATTTCAGGATTGTCATATCGAGGATGAAGCAGCTGTTTTGGCCAAGTCAAGGATGCCGTGTTTTTCAACTGCAGTCTGGTGACCGGTACTCCCAAAGACATCACCTCCACTCCGGTATTAAAATGTGAAAGATGTTTTTACATGCGCAATGACCTTCTAGACGGTGTCAGATGTAGTTATTCACCGCACCTTTGCATTTGTGTGCTCCTCGTTTAGTACTTATCAGTCCGAAAAAAACAGCTCCATTTTCTAGGGTTTTTGTGAAATTAGGACCGTATGGAATCGAGGTTTTTAAACGATAATGTTTCCCTGTCGTGAAAAACGGACATGCTGTTACAACGGTGGATTTTGTGACGAGGAACTCTGCACCGTTGGGAATGAAATCTGCTTCCATCCAACAGGTTTAACTTGGTAAGTAGGGCTGTGGGTTCATGTTGAATAACGAAGTATAGCTGAACATAAAACGGGCACCAGCACTAATCTTGGTGCCCTTGTTTGACTTGACCAAACAACTGGCAGGTCTGTATGATAACCAATATTTACATCATGGTTGTGGGAAGAAATATCGTGCAACCAGTATATAACTGAAATATTTTTGTACATATAGCAAGAAAAATCACCCACAGCCCGTACAAGGGAGGGGCGAATTCGCAATTCTTAATTTTTGAGCACATGTCGCATATTGTATACGGTCGTTTAACTGTGTCAAGGAAACGTCACCAACAACAAAGTGAAATTTACCTCAAGTTAAATCAAACAACATTGGGTTATATCATATCAAAGATGATAGCCCGTCAACGTTTAAATTAATGAGATTGGTAATAATATACCATCCTCATACCAGCATTAAACTCTAACAATTGACATAAATTTAAATTTTTGTTTTCCAATAACCATATAAAAGCTACGACATTTGCCCCAAATGCGGCTGCAAAAGGTTGTTCAAAAACATGAATAAAAACGTCCGACTAAATAAACACATCGATGGATACAATTGAAAAGATGTGGAGGAAATAAGCAAACTAATTAGATTATTCCAAATGATTTTAGGCCTTGAGTTACAACCAAGGTTTACCGTGACTGCTTCAGTTTACCGTTGTCTGTCTCAAGTTTACCGCGGACAAATAAACAATTTTTTTGCATGATTAATTATCAAGTGCCTGATGCACTGGGGAGGATTTCCTATTAATTAAGAGCCATTGTGTGTGAGAGTCATCCATGCTGTATAACTAACGAGAGAGATTTATTATTGATGAGTTTGTACATTGAAGTGGTCCCCACACAAGAAAAGCAATCAGCGTTAAAGATTATGCAGTGTAATTCAATTGATTTCATACCCGCAAATAAAATTGTCCTCACTGCTGCAGTCATTCTCGTCGCATTCCCCGCATTCACAGCGACTAGATAACTCTACTTCTCATTAAAAAAGGTACCAGCCTATTATTTTATATACATGGGGCATGGTGCTACCCCCTCCCCTCTATTGTGTCTTCATTGTGTGCTCGGAATCCCAGACATTTTTAGAGGATTTTATAGGGGGAGAGGGTACTTCTG
This sequence comes from Pisaster ochraceus, assembly GCA_010994315.2. NCBI lineage: Eukaryota > Metazoa > Echinodermata > Asteroidea > Forcipulatida > Asteriidae > Pisaster > Pisaster ochraceus. The sequence goes on along the minus strand of CM021541.1, from coordinate 13,074,581 downwards.
AACAAGAAGAAATAGTGTGTTAAAGTATGGGAACATTGGGGGGTACCTTCTGCCCCCACATTGGGCATGGTATAAAAAAAAAGAAAAATAGGTCTCGACGTTTCGAACAATATTCTGTGTTCGTGTTCAGGAGAACACGTCAATTGAACAATCTATGATTAGATCTATCTCATCTCTGGTTTATTCTCAGAACTACCACATTCCTTCAGGAAGAGAGCGCGATTGCCTCCTGTTAAACCATTTAAATTCTCATTATGGGCGTGCAAAGCTTCAAATTTTACCTAATCGCTGCACCATAAACGATAAAATTCTAGGGAAATTATTGTTAAAAAATTGCGTAAAGAACCCTAGTTTAAAAATACACATGATGATCTGAAACTGTACAATTTAAACAAATTGTTTTGCTTCATTCAGAGTGCGGAGTCTGTATGAGAAAGGTTGGAGATGTACCCGGCGCTCGTTTCTGCTAAATACTTGACCTCTTTCTTGGAAGACGGTTGTGAGCCACGCCCCTTCCAAAAAAAACAAAAAAAAAAACCTCAACCGACTCCTTGCATAAAGTCCCTTTAATTCTTAACTGACAGATGTGGATGATGCACTTTTTATAGATGGACGATTTCTATCACTTCGCACTTAGTAATAAAGAGTGATTACATTTTCACAGTTCAAGGCATTTTGACACCTTTCTGCTATGATGATGATCAAAAGGCTCAGCCGGTAGTTTGGTGCCAATGCACCGTCCAGCGACATGCCCCGTGGAGCCTAGTAGATAAGCCGATCGATTTATGAAATGCTGTATACACAATATACAGAGGCCATCTTGATTTTTATATGTGGGAAAAGTATTTATTGAACATAATCAATTTTTCATTGATTGTGTTTTATTTGCTGCATGGTTCATTGGACGTTTTAATCGATTATTTGACATATTTGAAAGATAACTCACGGCCAAAGCATTTCCAAAATTATTAGCAAGGTGGATGCACTTTATTTTTACAACTCATGTCAGCGCGGGAGTGAACGGAGAAAAAGGCGGGAAAATTGCTTTCACGTCTTAAATAATTTCATGGGCGACGCAGCGTCCCGGGTTTGTTTCACTCTCTTCACTGAGTTAAAAACATTGAACAGCAGTGGGGTCAATTTTCTGCAAATTGATGTCGGCCCGAGGTACGGTATATTTCTTCCTTATACAGAAGAGGTATGTTAAGTATATCTGACGACCGTC
>CM021541.1:13062277-13072356 GCA_010994315.2 Pisaster ochraceus | reverse complement strand
GTGAACAGAATTGAACTGTACCGTACAATTTCTGATAAAACTATGATACAGCCAGATACACTTGGGGCAAAGGTGACCGGAAAATGGCGTTTTGTTGGTGAAAACGAACATTAACATAATTCTTGCGAGCAGAAAGGGAACAATCTCTTCTTGGAAGCAGTGTTGGCTCTGAAAAGAGCCGGTTGGTTTTGCCAGACCTGTTATTGACGGTTTTCAGACTGCCCTTGACGAAATCTTCGTGTTGCAAAGTCAATAAGGGTAGCAATCCAAGGCTTTCCTGTGTAGATAATGCCTTACCTCCTTCAACAATGGGGCGCCGTTTGACAATTAATTGTTTAGCGTTTTTTGGACATGTTTTTACCATTGTCCATGAAAATTGAGTTCATCATAAAACATGGTTTATAAACCATGATTTGTAAACCATAACATTTTAAGCACCTTCAAAACATGGTTTATAAACCATGAACATTCTAGCATCATGGTTTATAAACCATGAAAACTGAGGCATCATAAAACATGGTTTATAAACCATGACAATTTAAGCACCTTCAAAATTCCACAAAAATTCCCTCTTGGCAACTCATTTGGTTCCGTGAACATCAGACATCAACGACCTGCAACATTAGAATGACGTCCACCCATCGTTCTTTGATTGCGATATGTGCCTGAGACTTGCCTTGTCCAAATGTATGGTATACACACGTTGCATTATAGGTAAAATGTTTCCACGAGGAGCAGTTTACCCCCATTTTCATTTACTTCTTACCATTTGTTACGGTGATTGATGTGATTGAGGTTAAAAACACTGTTGTATTACCCACTCCATGAGTGATTTGAACCTCTGTGTTGTGCGATTTGATTTCCTACCCAACTTGGGTACTGTATTACCTTTTCCTTGTGTATTTTATTTTACACAAGTGAGGGGTACAACAAAAATTGTCGTTTTACCCAAAGTTGATCAAAAGTTACACAACATTTTTTTTTTAGCCAGCAGTTTTACACAGCAACATTTTACACTTCGTTTTAAGAGTGCAGGTGAGCAAACCATGTATGAGTGTTTGCCGTCTGCTGTGTAATTACTACGCAAAAGCTTGCCCTGGGACATAGCAACTATATTTTTACATTCAGAGGAATTCAAATTTGAGCGGTAAGGTGTGACTTTTAAGCAAGCACCAGACAATGATTCAAATCTAACTCGCGATTGGCTCACTGAGTATATACCGCGCGCCAACCTGGAACCCTCAGTTATAACTCTGCCCCATGGTGCACACACATGTTTCGGCAGTATCGTCCACTCGTCCAGGGTTCGTGTCCAGTCTGGTTTTTGGTCGCATAACTCCGAAACCAAACTGGATGTGGAGCACGTGGTGTGTCTGAGAGTGCTATTCGCCAGCCGGATGGGATTGTGTCTTGGGCTGTTATTCCAATTGCCGTTGTCATATCATTTTGTTGAGTCACAAATCTAAGGTATCTGACAGACTCGTATAGATCAGTCGTTCATCTTGATCGACGTAGCTGCTTCGAGCGAGATTGTGCCACACGCCTGACACCAACAACAGGTCAGTAATGTCTAAAGTTTTGAATCATTCAATATAGGCAAGGAGCTAGAACTTGATGTAAAGTTTGAACATGAGTTTGAGACGATGAAGTTAGATGATTTTGTGGAGCTTTCCCGTCTGACACCAAAGGGATGAACCAATTCTTTCCCACGATGCTTTACACTCTGAGGACTTCCGGGTCAGAACTGACACGGGTTCCGGATCGCAGCCTGGGCCTGACCCCTTTCTGGGTCAGTATGACCCATGTGTCAAACTAACCAGAAACTCAGTGAAATACTGACACAGAATCAGAGTCAAAACAGTTTCCCAGTCGGCCTGACCCAGAGGTTGGTCGGACCTCCCGGGACCCATAATCCAGACCAGTTCTGCCCCCGGGAGCTTTTTTAGATTGAGTAGCCTGCTGGGGCAGTTTCGACAATCATTGCAGGAGCGCACAGCATTCAAGCACTCTCAGTCTTTGGGAATTATGATAATTCGCCGTACAGGTGATCTTTGCTCCTGCACAGCTACCGAAACAGCTATGTCTGGATCGAGATGAATGACTGACTAAGTCAGTCATGACTGATTTCAGAGTCTACAAAACCCATGACTAGCCAATACTAATTGGAATGATATCCTCAGGGTATCGGGTAGTCTGATCCCAGACCCCCACCGTTCACTCGAATATCATCTACAAGTCTCAACTGAAGACTCGTCGACCAATGTATTCCTACTTCGGTTACTTGTCATCATTGTATTTGCCCAAAAGAGTAGCTCGTTAATTAATCGAAAGATTTTTAAAATGTTCTCCTCCGTGGTGGTGAGTGAGAATAATGGGGGTGTGGTGAGTAAACCAACTGTTTTGTGAATTTAGAGCTTGTAATGAAACACCAAGCTGTCAAATACATACACACCGGACTCAAGTTCTGGTGGTTAAGTCATCGGGTGTGGGTTCGAATCCCGGTCTTGACGCTTATACTTGAGCAAAACATTGAACTATATTGCTTCTCTTTACGCAGGGGGTAAATGTGAGGGCAGAGATGGTTCTTGTGATTGATTTAGCTTGGCGCGCTTTGGCAGCACAGGCTGTATACTCCCCAGGGAGCTGAGATGGTTTAAGGAATTCAATAAATGGCCAGTGACCAGGGGTAATAATATTCATGCGCCAGGATCATGTAAATTAGTGGATACCTGCGCTATTAGTGTCCATACTTTTTGTTTATTAAAGAGGCCCACGATTTCAGAGACAGTGAACATGGGCGGAGTGGCATTCATCGTTTCGATCATCCGTTGGTGATGTGGCGGGAAATATTAATCACAGCGGGCAATCATTAAGTATTGGGGCTTTACACTTGGAACAGGTGGTCCGCCAGGAGAAAAAGGAAATTAAAGCCCCAAGAATCACGGTTTTAGAAAGTACGGGAAATAGTCATTTCCACCGAATCGGAAATATTACACTTGGAAACCCGTTTGAGAACAAAATATACCAGATTTGTTTTGGTTTCGTGAAAAGTTAGCATGACATTTTAATACTTCATTCGGTTCTCGCCACTGTAGCACGGTGTAACCCTCACCCCGTTCTATTGTATCTTCATTATGTTCAAGGAATCTCGCTAATTCTTAAGAGGATTTTCGGTGTACTTCTGTACAAGAGGAAAAAGTGTTATACAGTATGGGATTTTGTTTTTTTTCCCCTTCTTTTTTCTTCTTTCCGCCCCTTTTTTTTGGGGGGGGGGGCATACACCCTCTGCCACACATCAGGCATGGTGTATACTAATTGATTATCTTGATCGACTGTGTGAAGTTTGAATTCCGAGGTGCAAAGTCTTTACTGATAAACATATGAAACTATTTAACACGTGGAAATAGTATCGTCAGTTGGAGGATGATGGTGAGTCATTGCGTGTGAACTGTGTAATTTACATATAGGATAATCCAGCGTTCACTATTGTATGGAGCAGACGTTACGCACAGTCGTGAACGTGGAGGTATTTTTGTGCATTTGTCATGGTAGCATGTGTTCTCGACCTTCGAGGCTCGGTTTTCAAAACAACCCCGCGATTCAGTTGTCAAGAAAGGTTTTTTTGCAACCGGCCGAAGCTCAAGCTGAAGGCAGCCGTCAGTCCAGACTGACATTTACAATCCGTTCTTACGAAGTCCAGACTGACATTTACAATCCGTTCTTATGAAGGCTGTTATGCACAGTTTCTCTATTCATATTATTAGGTCAGGATAAATATAGATTTTTTTTTATCGTGAGATATTCGAATGCATAAATAAGTGTGCGACTAGAAACAGACTCCTTGAGGAGCGAATGCGAATGTTGAGTAAATAAACAAGTCTGGGCTGAGCAAGTGTTTGAGCAACATTTATATATTCTACAATCGGAGTATTCGGATCGAAACGTCGACGGTTTTTATGCCATGAAGTTTACCAGCAAACAGGTTTTTTTTTTTCACGGTAAGACTTCCAACCTGACAGCGTACCCGGAGCTGGGCAGATGAAATTCTCTTTTTTGTCAATATTCCTCCATGTTGAAAAGGCCATCCAGATTCGCAGTCTCTTCTAATACTTGGAATACTTTTGTAAATTGTATGTCTGATAATTTGTGAATTCTCCTTTTTTTCTGTAGGTAGTTAAACCATGACCGATCCACCACTCAGCAGCCCCGTAAGGTTACGTGCAACGGAGGCACCTGCCGCGGTGAAGAGTAGAACCTCCCCATCACGTCGGCCACGCCCGGCATCCTACCACCAAGAACTAAGCTCATCGTCAAACTCGTCCGGCAGTCCCAAATCCTCAGGCGCCGCTCGCAGGTCCCCACTTCAGAGTCCACAACGAGGACGCGAGGCAACAGCGTCCCTGGCGCTGAAGATTCCACCGAGGGTTGATCGCACATGGCGGCGGTCAGGATCCCCGGGGGCGCGGTCGAGTGCGTCCGGTAGCTCGAACGGGAGCTCGGACTCGCTGCCGTCAAGAAAGGCTACGGCTATCCTAGCAAAGCTTGCTCGGATGAGAGAGGAAGAAAAGCTACTCGACATCGCTCTCATTTTCTATGGAGGAGAGATACAGTGTCATAGGATTGTCTTAGCTGCAAGCAGTCCCTATTTCCGTGACATGCTGGGCGTGAAAAGCCACCTGACGAAGCACGAGAGTATCGAGATGCGAGGAGTGGATATGGCCGTCGTACGAGCTTTAGTCGACTATGCCTACACGTCAACCTTGAAGATCGGAAATGATCGCATTAAAACAATGTTAGAAGCTGCTAATATGTTTCAGTTCCAGTGTGTTATTGATGCTTGTGTGAATCATATGAAACGCTCCCGAAGACATACCAGGCAGCGGTCAGTTAGTGGACAGCGGACCGAGAATGGTAGAGGGGGTCGGAGCCCTTCCAGTGGGGGTAGTCCTCGATCAGGCAGCCCAAGGAGCACCCCGGTTCAAAGCCCTCGCTCCAGCAGTCCAATCACCTCCTCACCTCTGCTCTTCAGTCCACAAGACCCTGTCAATGGATCATCAAAGACACCTGACGCCAAGGCAAGAGATGTTTATAAAATGCTACAGGATTCACCACTAGCAGGAAGGATGGAGGATTCTCTCCAAGGATTGAAAAGTAACGGTCTTCAGACAGGTTCTGATGGAGCTGAGCGAAGGTACACCCGAAGTCACAGCACAGGATCTGAAGGGTATCGAAGCTCCGCGGGAAGCGACTCCTCCTTCGACATATCGTCTCAGTTTGTGTGGACTGATTCGAGACATCCAGCTCGCGCCGTCCGAGAAATGGTCAAGCTCCGCCAAGACGCCCGTCTCATCGATGTTGTCTTAAGGACTAAAATCAAAGACTTTCCCTGTCACAGGGTCCTCCTCGAGGCCTCAAGTAACTATCTCTCTCGCGTGATCTCAAGAGATATCGACGGCACGAGCTTCATGGATGTCCATCTTAAGAACGTCTCTTCAGATGTCTTGCAGAAACTGATCCATTTTATGTACACAGGAAGGATAGCTGTCTCAGAGCGGGATGCGGGTCAGGTTTATAAGATTGCAAAGCGGTTCGGCCTGGATGAGGTGTGTCTAGCATGTGTCACTATTGACTCTAGCTTGGAGCCAGCCAAACCTGTCGATTCCGCTCTTACCGACAGCATCTTGTCCACTGCCACTAACTCGGGAAGTGTGGAGGACTTGCTGAATTCAAAAGTCTGTGACGAAAGTGTCCCCCTTACCACTAATTTACTCAACTGAAATGTTCTGAGAGCCAGATAAACTGCTAAAGTAAGATTATTGTATGTAGTGTATCGTTCCATGATGGTAACAAAAACACAAGCATGCCTCTAGATTTCAAAAATAATACAACACCAATTATCTTGTTGATTCACAGAAAAAATGATTGACATTTAATGGACGGTTTTTATCAACTACATATCTCAATGAAGAAAATGAAAAATGAAAGTGGCACATTTTCCCCTTTTCAAAAACTATACATGTAATAGGTATTATACAGGATTGGTAGAGCTGACAAAATAGTCGCACACGGTGTTTATGCTTTGTGTGATGAAATAACACACTTGGGAGAATTTGGTCTAAATCCGTTGTGTGAGCCAGGAGAAAATATAGTAAGGAAGCAAGCACAAATTTCAACATGTTAACACATTTTTGGGTTGTAACAACTGAAATCAGCTGTTGCATTTGCGATACAGTTTTCTTGAATATGACTTCATTTCAGGGGGAAATATTTCACAGAATAAATGATTCTAGTATGAACTTCATAAACAGTAAAGCTTTCAGACTAAAACTAAACAATTGGTTTTTTTTTATCGCTACCAATCCTGTATAAATACCTTTAAGAATAGAGTCTGGTATCGGTTCATCACAATTACAACTAGATATTTGCTTTAAACTGCAGAATTATTTTATTCATTTACAAAAATATATACAAATCATTCCCGTATTTGCTCTAGGAATAACAAATAAGTTAGCTATGTTACACAAAATTTATAGTTCTCTAGTTTGTTATCCAAACATTGTACAAAAATGTAAGTAGCTAAAAGTATTGGTAACTGTACAAACAATCATTGTATCATCTTGTAAAAAAGTTTGGCTTTTTGGAATTTGTAAAGTGAATAACTAGCGATTAACAATGCACATCATCTTTGCTCTGCTAAAGAGAGTTAAAAAAGACACATTACCACTTGCTTGGCTAATTGCAGAATTGTATACAAGGTCATGGGTTTGAATCCCACGGGGGGAGTTATATGCCTGTGTTTTTTTTTAAAGCTCAGAAAAGTACTGGGTATACAGTACTTTACACAAATCCAAACAATGTTTCTAAAAATTTGAAAGAAGGTACTCGTAAGCAGAGAAAATGCATGCTTAGCAGAGACAAGAAACCAGCCAAAATGCTATGTAGAGTACTTGCGGCTGGTGCCTACTTTTTTTAATAGTTTAACAAAATACTGTTTAACGGGTCTGTGAAGCAGACCCTGTAGAAAGGTTTTCAGTGGCAAAATTATAGCAATCTGGCGCTTACCATTATGGCTTGGATTGTAGCCATAAGCTGCCATTCGAAGTTGAATTCCAATTTGACAATAGAGAGTTTATAGGATCTATTAGACTTGTGCTCAAGTCGTTTTTGTTGTTGTGGTGGTGATTACTTTATGAGAGGGGAGACTGTTGGAAACAACACTGGCTTGATGTAAAGACTAGTGGTCTGTTGTTGCAGATTACCATTATACTATGCAAATGTCATGAAAGTGTAAAGCGCTATTTATTGATGACTGTATTAACAATGCATCTTGTATTTCACATTACCGTTTTTGTTTTAAAAGTTGACACAAATGTATAAAAATACTTTAAAATTTATCTCAGAATTTAATCATTTTATCTACATCGATTTCAGGAAAATTTCCTTTTGGCCAAATCTTGTTTTTTGGCCCTTAAGAAAGAAAAGTATTATCAAATTTTTATTTGAAGTATCTGAAAAGGAAACATTCACAAAACTGATAAGCTTGAAATAAAAAAACGCCTCGCAAAAATAGATGAAAAGCCCAATTGCCACTCACTGTATATTTAAAATGTTGTGCTGAAATGAAAAATGAATCATTGGTATTCAAAAGAGTAAATTCATTCCCACCCCTCTAGCTTTCATTAAGCACATTGCCCAACCAAATACAGTAGTAACTTTTGGCGGGCAAACAAAAAAAAAGAAATAAAAAAAAAGAAGCTATTTTGAAGGATTTTGTGCATGATCATAATGCGCTTATTTCTATTGCCGCAACAACAAAATCAATAGTGGTTTGGGTGTCTTCAATAGCTGTTATCTTTAATTTAATAGTTTTTAAGACATTATTTTTTCCTCCATAGGAAAGTTATGTAAATGATTTTGGTAATTACAATCAGTGAGCGTTTAGATTGAAACTTGTTTATTTTATTTTATTTTTTTCAAAAATTACCGATCCTAGCTGTTGTCTTTAACAGCTTCACGTAATGCAACCTGAATGTTGTTTCACTGTCCCCCGTTAAAAAGTAACATCAACAAAATATTGTATAAACTGTGATGAAAACAAAAAACATATTTTCCCACAAGAAAATGAAATTCCAAGCTTGACTTAATAAGTCAATATTTAATAACAACCACAAGTTAAGCTTTACTGTTTTTTGATATCGTATGTTCAAGTCCTATTGAATGGAGTTAGTTTTCTTGTCTGACATTTTTACCTTGCGACCATTGTTTGAAAATTCCTTGGCAACTTACATTTCCACCGGAAATAACGTCCAGTGTTGTGGTAATAGAAAGGTTCTTTATTTTGTTTCAAAAATTTGTTTTTTGTTTTTTGCTTTTGAGGTTACTGTATCCTTCCTTGGAGTGTAAGGGATTGACTTAAGCATCTTCATACCTTAGAATCACTTGACGGGTTCTGTTAGGTAGAATCACTTGACGGGTTCTGTTAGGACGACTTCATTTCTTCTTTTTCTGCAGAAAGTAAACAAATATTTATTAGTCAACATGCGTCTCTTTGTCAACCAAGAATAAAAAAGTGCTTAAGTTTGTCAGATATATATGATCTGCAAAGAGTTTTTCCATGTTTTGAAGACTGTCATCTTGTAAAAAAATATAAATCCCCAGCTTAGATGGAATCTAGAAATAAGGAAACGTAATCCTGTGACGTAATCCTACCTTCTTCTTTCCCTTCTTCTTTCCTTTCTTCTTAAGTCCAGCGCCGAGTTTCATGATTGACGCAAAGGTCTCGGAGTTCATCCGGTGGGTCACACTCATTTTCATGGAGGGGTGTCCAGCTTCTTTCCTCTGATTTAGAGCTTCCATGATTTCTCTACCTCCCAGGTCCCCAATGAGATTGTCGTCAATGTCTAGCTCTTGTAAACAGCTGGAATGCTGAATCAATCTTCGAAAAAATATGGCATATTTATGTAAATTAGCCAACTTTACCTCACGTATGTGAGAAATTATGGTACAAAAAATTAAACTTTTGCATTTTTTGTTCAATCTACTATCAAGACCTGATACATGTGAAGTGATTATCTGATAAAATTAATATTTTTTTAAACAAAAGCTTACAGGTTCATATTTTTTTGCCATGCCCAAGAAATACAGTACTGCAATGACTAGCCCCACCCACAGATTCTTAGTCAGTAAAATGTACCAACTTTTGGCAAAGTCTTGTAAAAGTAAAGTGCAATCACGTTGAGCCATGCCTGTAAATACCACAAGCATAAAAAATACTCAGTCTGAAGTCTTGTGATCATGATGTCGTTCATTTTGAGCCACGCCCATAAATATACCACACCCATGAGAAATACTCACTGTCTGAAAAGTCTTGTTATAATAACAGGTGCATAGGTTGAGCCACGCCCATAACTATCGATGCCATTGTCTGCAAGATGTAGCTTGTGTATCCATGGACCAACGGGTGGAGGTTCGGGCGGGGCTTTTGTCTTCTTTTTCTTCTTGCCTATTTTGGGATAGAATGATACAACTGAAACTCAACATGCAGTAAATTTAATTTGTTAACGGTCTAGTAATTTTGTGAAAGTTGCATAACAAAAATTGGAGGAATACGAATAAACTCCCAAGTGGAATCCCTGTCCCAATTAGTTTAAAGTTGTTAAGCGGAAATTTTGCTGAGCATCCACAGTGGGTACCAGTCAAAACGTGTGAATAGTATGGCATTATGGCTGGTAACATGTTTCTGCTAAGCATGATTTTTTCTGCGCCAAGCAAACTGTTGTGCTTCACCAGGTCCCAATTTCATAGAGCTGAATAAGCAGAAAGTGTTGCTTTAAAAACAGAGCAGAGATGAGCGAGATACCAATCACAAGTGATACAGGCCACATGATAGTTTTGTGCCTTGGCGGCTCTATGAAATTGGACCCAAATTTTTGAAGTTGAACCCTGATTAAGAAGCTAAGCAACATGACTGTGACTAAAAGTAGACCCTAATGACTTGGCGATCGTAACTTGAGTCCATACCATATCTAACTTCATTTCTAGCTTCATTGATTTCTTTGATCTAAGATACCGACCTTTCT
>CM021541.1:13010904-13023949 GCA_010994315.2 Pisaster ochraceus | reverse complement strand
CATGCATGGGTACCTTTGGCAGCGAGCCACATCGACCCATGTAATACAATGTATGACCATAGAGCACAGCCTGAGATACAAAGTGATAATTTTTTGAGGGAGGAAAACCTGAGGAGAGAACCAACTCACAATTTTTGGACATAAAACGCTCATGCCGGGAATTGAACCAGGGCTACAGTGGTGAGAGGCGAGCACTTTACGCACTAGCCACCCATGTCACCGTGTGTTTTTCTGTTGAGCTGATCTATGATATTAGCCATGGAAATTCGGTGTCAAAGTTGGGCTGAATGCTGCAGTGTGTAATGCTATAGACATTGGGCCTAACGCTGTAAGCTACCAAACCGTTCATAGTATTGTGGTAAATCATGTCTTTCTTAGCGTGGTGTGAAAGACTGAAAGAATGGCAGAAGAAAAATCAATATACCACTGGGTTTAACATTCCACCTTGAAAGCACCAGACATTATACAAGTGCAGCATGAAGAAAACCCCACTTGCAAATTAAACACACAAACCAAATGATGTTTAAGTTGCAAAATGGTGGGCCCGGGCAAAATTTCAAAGAGCTGATGAAGCACGAGTAAACTAACACAACAAAAGTATGCTTCCCAGAATGAGGTTACCAGCCAAATTACCATTTCATACATGCACCATCTTTAACTGGTAACCTGCTCCTTTTTGCTTAGCAGAAAATTGTCTGCTTAAGCAGCTCAATGAAAATGGGGCCAGACTTCGCTCTTGTTAGGGCAAGACGGTTTTTCCTTAGCAAGGGGCACCTTTATGATGAAAATCTAAACTTCGAACAGGAACATTTCAAAGGGCACCGAGGCACTAACCAAGTAGCACGGAGACGATATCCTCCACTGCTTCTGTGAACTACTAGGCCTGCAATGGTATTTCATGGAAGAGGAAAACAATATTTGTTGTGGTGTTCAATAAAGCTTGGTCTAGGTACCCACCTCTTTGGCTATTCCCTCGATACCAGCTTCTTTATAAAAGTTTAGGATATCCTCGTTGACGATGTCTTTTCCCGCAACCTTAGATGGTGTGGATGGAGCACTTTTCAAAGGGCTACTTGTACCTGAAAAAAGAAAAGAAAAAATAATACCATAAGGAAAGTCTAATTCTATAGACCTTGATTTGCTGTCTGTTTTGTTAGTTTCCCTACACTTTTTCAGCAGAAGCGCTTTTGTCTCTTCTAATGGAATCCCCCCCCCCTAGACTAGACAGCTAGAGAAGAGCAAGATATATGTTTTTTATCTAAAGAAACTAACATCTACCTTTTTCACCAGGAAGACACAAAATTGTCCTAATTCAGATAAAAGTCCAAAATTTCACACCCCTGCCTATTCCTGGGAAAATCTGGTTGACCTTTTCACACTTGAATAGCCAACCCTGGCAAATTCCCAGAAAAAAACCCAGCCCAACTTGGGAGTAGTGTCAAGTGAGACAACCCCGGGGTTTAGTGTACTGGATGTTCATTTATTTTCATCTCAAGGAAAATTGCAACCAGTGTGAAACAAATATGGGGTTGGTGATTGGGGTTAAAATTTCCCCCCTGAAATTTCATGTGGTTTTATTTCCTGGGGATTATGTTGGCAGTGTGAAAAGGGTTAAAATGGCCGGGACAAATAGGCTACGGCATTTATTAAATACCAGAGCTGAATTTCGGAGTCCGACAGAGCAGCTTAAGCGCAAAAACTATCGAAGCACAACAAAATTATGCCTTACCAGCTAAATTACAATTTCATATGTACAGTACCATCTGTGACTGGTATCCTGCTCATCTTTGCTTAGCAGAATCTTTTTGAGCAATATTTTCTGCTTAAGCAGCTCTATGAAAAAGTGCTTAGTACATATGCCTTCCAGCCATTTCTACTTGGCAATTGGTTGTAGTGGCCAGTGGATGTCAACTAGTCCATGCACTTTTCTTTTGTGAAGTTTTGGACAAAGGATTTTTTTATTTGGGGGGCTGCATGTATGATTAACAAGGAGAGGAAATAAATTGTTTGTACTTTTTCACAGAAAAAGTGAAAGTAAAATGCAAAACTTGATACACTTCAAAGAGTTCTCCTGACTTTTTGTCCGATAATACGTTTTGTAACTTGGAGAAAATGAGAAAATCACCACACAAAAAACTGAGACCTTAAAGACATCAAGGTGACCTCACGTTTTGACCCTTCCACTTAGGGTAACAAATGGAGGCCATTATAATTTAGTAGGCTATGTTGTGCATCCACACTACAGGCTACATGACACAAAGCTTTTGAAAAGACGTGGACAATTTCTGGAGCATCCTATACAGTGTTGGTAATGATAAAAAAACATTTGTTTAATTTTAGTCTGAAAGCTAACTGATCTGAAGTTTATACTAAAAAAAAAAAAAAATTCTGTGAAATATTTCCCTCTGAAATGAAGTAGTTTTGTGAGAAAACTGTACATGTATTGCAAACCTAAACAAGGCAACAGTTGATTTTGGTTGTTACAAACAAAAAGTCCTAACAACAACGTGTTTACAAGTACATTACATGTACATGCTGAAAAGTGTGCGTGGTTTTTCACTATTTTCTCCTGACTCACACAACGGATTAAGCCCAAATTTTCACAGGTTTGTTATTGCATGTACGGTTGATCACACAAAACATGAACACTGTCTGGGACTATTTTGTCAGCTCTATACCAATCCTGTGTAATACGTAATTTTCTTCTGCTGTAGTCAGCACAAAACTTAGCTGAAGAAACAGCTGAATTGCGTCCCCATGAATTCTAGGTTGCAATCGTCAAAAGTTTTAAATTTCATCCTTGGGGATTTTCTACAGGTTGGACTTTGTAACGACTTGATTGTAAATCCTCACCAACAATGCCCTACAATAACGAGTTTGAACATGCCACTAAAAGTAAACATTGCAGATCTTTCATTCTAAGCACTGTTGCCATCCATGGTTTACCCTTAACTGTTTCTGTGACTAGCGAGCAGGACCAGTTACACATGTAGCTTGTCATTTCATTAGTCCGGCCAGCTTTTTCACTAACTTCATACTAAAACAGGAAAAACAGAATTAGCTGGTGGCAAACTGCTCACCCACCAAAAGGACCCATTATGGTATAAATGCATTAATAAAACGGGGCTGCTTTGAAACACTAAACTAGTCAGCTGGATCACTTGGAGAGAAATTGGACTGGTCTTTGGGTGTTTTACCTAGAAGCAACTGGCTAGCAGACCACTGTCAAGGGAGAAGTGCTACAGCACTAAGCAAAGAAACATATTTATTTGAAGCAAAACATTTACAATACAAATGTCCGCACGTAAATGTCTAGGCTTCCTACAACCGCTACTATGCACAATTTTCATTCGACATGTTTTGGGACAGCTTTTAGAAACACATAAAGTTTTATTTCTGAAAAGGGCATTCCAATTTTATTACATGTAGTTTGTTTACGGATTTGAACATTGAGCATTATTAATGTCTGCAGATAAATGTCTATTGAAATAAGGAAATCCTGAAAAAAATCATGACAGAAACAATTATATTCAGCACTTTTTCTAGATGTTTTGGGACAGCTCTCGGCCAGTAACCACCCATGGCGGTACAGAGCTGCAAACATTTGCATCTTGCAACCACGGTGACATTGTATAACATGAATTTTTTTTTTAGGGAGATATTTAAAAATTACATTCAACAATGGGACAAAATTCTATAACCAGGGAGATTTTCAAGTTTGTTTATCAGATCATGGAAAGATTGGTTTATTTTCAGGGAACTTTCTGCAGAATCAGGAAGAGTTGGCAGCTCTCGGGCTAAAGTTTAAAATTCAGATTGGTGATGCACGGGCTTTGGTGGAGTTCTTTGCCTTGGACAAGGGCAATTACTACCAGGTTCCAACCTAGACAAAATTAAATTATAGATCTTCCACGGCTTTCTCGGCCGTCCAGGAAGGCTTTATAATGTACACGTCTGTTGTGTCCATAACAGACAGAGGACTTCTCTTATCAGGGGGTGTCCGATATCTACTGGAAGTCATCATAAAAATTCATATCCTTTTCCTGCCACACAACAGCGAAAGTAATAATAATATATAAAAAAAGGTGCCCTGCCTAATTCGTTATGATTACCTATTTTTTTTTTTCGAGCACAGGATTAATAAAAACATGGCGTGCAAACTGCAAGTTTGAAAAAAAAAATTGTGTTGAGTTTAGCATTGGAAGAAGGAAATTACAAGTCTTGGATTAAAAAACAAAACAAAAAACGGAAATAAATTCAGAAAGACAATAAGTAAAACCCAAGGAGGAAATGTATCAGCCCAAAGAAGTTCAAAGCACTTTAAAAAGAACTTGGAAAAAATTGTTTGACAAGATTCGAGGGTTACAAAAGAAAGTTTTGTGTGTGTTTGTTTTTTTGGCTTTAAAATGTGAAATGTCACTTTATGCTGCCAGACCTGGGCATAATGTCATAGAGCTGCTTTGAAGCAGAAAATATCGCTGAACAAATTTCTTGCTTAACTGAAATGAGAAGGATACCAGTCGCAGATGGTAAATGTGACATGGTAGTTTGGCTGGTAACCTTAATCTGGTAACCCTAATTTTGTTATGCTTAAGCTACTTTGTGTGCGATAGTCGTGCGAAGACATGATGGAAGGGGCAAAAGTGAGCTCCCTTGAAATTAAAACATCGGCCATGATTTCAAATTGGCTGAATATGGCTACGACTGATGCTACTGATTCATAGCCGTAGCCTCCAATTTGGTCGGAGACGGCATAATTTACCCTCAAAGGCTGTAACACACGTAAACGAAAACTACTGGTAGGTACATTGGATCCGGTACGTTCAATGCAGTCTTTAGTGACTTCACACACAGGGATGCTTTTGTACAGAGAATCATGTGAAATGCACGTATTGATCCAAATACTGTACACAATACAACAATTCAAAACACCGGCCTCCCCTGACGATTATGTGGAATGGGCCATGTAAACTTTATTGATATTTACTTGGGAGCTCAAAATACAGCAGAATTTTCTAAATACACTGTAATAAAACAAAATTGTGCCATAAAATGATTGTTTATGGTTTCTAATATCATGACAAGGCCGGGTGAGCTTGAAAGTAAGTGCTCAGAATAATCTTTTTACACAAAGTTTTCAAATGAAAACTGTAAGTCAAACCCAATAAAAATGGATTGGGATGCACTGAAATGACCCAAAGTGCAAAATAATATTTCACTGAATCCAGCCAAGCCAATAAAGCAAATATTTATGTACAATAAATATTTTGTTTATTTTGAACCGGATAACAGCTAAATCTGGTATATTGATAAAAAACCATCTGGTAATACAACTGTAGCAGTTCCAGTTAATCTGAAATTTATATTATGTTTTATTGGTATCAAATGTCAGACAGAAATATCTCGCCAAATATTTCTTCACTATTTAGCAGTAATACTTTGTGGATGGAACAGAGCCAATTGCACCGATGATCCTGGTAACTGCCTTGGTGCTCCTTGAAACATTCCTTTTACTAAGGACTGGACTGTATTGCCTGTACAAGCACAGTGTCATGCCCATTGTATACAACCCTTTTTTCATCTGTGTGTTTACAAAACAACTTCCATTTTTCTTTTTACTACACTACACAACATTAAACAACCCTATTAGGTAACTGTAAACCATCAAAAATCCAACTGCGTATTTTGTTTGATTCTATTGGACATAGGACTGCACTTGTTAACTGATCTTGCTTTACATGGGATCAGGCATTGTAGGTGTCCGTTTTGTACGAGTGGAGATGAATCCTAGCAAATCACCCCAAAGCCAAATTTCATAGAGCTGTTTAAGCACAAAAAGAGCTAAGCACAACAATATTATACTTACCATAGTAAGGATACCAGCCAAAATACCACGTCACATGCACCATGGTATCATGCACCAT
Organism: Pisaster ochraceus; assembly: GCA_010994315.2. Classification (NCBI taxonomy): domain Eukaryota; kingdom Metazoa; phylum Echinodermata; class Asteroidea; order Forcipulatida; family Asteriidae; genus Pisaster; species Pisaster ochraceus. The sequence continues at coordinate 13,018,025 of CM021541.1, read as the reverse complement.
GGTATCCTGAATAGTATCCTGCTTGTTTCTACTAAGCAGAAAATTGCTAAGCAATATTTTCTGCTTAAGCTGCTCTATGAAATTGGCCCCTGGATTTCCCCCATGCAAAAACGTAGTGTATCAGGCTGCAACACACGTGAATTGTGGATAGTTACGCGCGAAATGCCGCCGATACGCAAACAAACATCAACCCACTTACCCCTTTGTTATCAATCAAATCACAAAAAATATTATAAAACCATTTAGAATACATTACGTGTATATATTGCAATGTAGGGCTTTTAAAACCAAAAGAAAAAAAGAACACCCATAAAACAAATTCTGAGGACTTTGTTTCAATTCAGCGTGCCTAGGCCAAACTTCCAAAATGTGGGTGCAGATTCAAAAATGCCCCCAGTTTTGAAACATCCTGGGGAGAATCTTCCACTAAAGCGAATTACAGTTAAAAGATAGACCCAAATCCTGCTTAGTCAATTGCAATTTACTGATATCAGATTGCGCTGTATCAGTTTGGTGTATTCAGTACTGCGAACCCCCCACCCCCAACCTATGCATAGCTAGACCCTAGTCAAGCTTACATTATCGGCATCCAATAAACTAAAGTGTTAAAATCAGTTGGTGGGATTTTGTCGAAGGTTTAACAACAATATCGAGAACAAACTCTGGATATTCCTTATGTCAAGGCTATTAAGAAAAAAATGTATGACAACAAAATGTTACATTTCATATTGGAATATCATGTAAATTGTTTTGTTTGTATTTTTAAAGGGCAACATCAGATAGCTTGTATTTATTTATTTTGTTTTCAACGAGTTGATAAATACAGTTATGGTGGCACTCATATTACATGATTTATTTAAACGGCACAATCTGTAACAAAGAAATCGACTAAAGCTTGTCTGGAGAAACTAACAAGCATTATATACCGGATATAAAATATGCACATTTCCCTCCACTGAATTCTGTGAACCACTCCACAAAGCCAACCCAAAGCATGACCCCAGTTTTAAATAGATGAGTTTAAAGTCTTTCCCCCCAAAGGGTGTGCATAGGGGAGCCTCATTGCCAGCTTGAGTGCAGAGTGAATGCACAGCAGCCTAGCACCTGCTCGAGGTAGATACGCTCTATTGTTAGGTCACTGGGTCTGTGCAGGCATGCATACATTTGTGGTCAAAAGGACTTGCTTCAGATTAAAGAGTGTGCATGTACCTAATCAAGCCTTGTGCTTTACCATGTGCTGGTATGCAGCAGCACAATGTACATGGACATTATGAGCATTTAAATGACCAGCTGTTCTCTGCAAATAATGGCAGATAAGGCTGCCATAAATGATAATTCCTTCAGTTATAAATACTGTTCATATCTCTAGCTCTGAGACAAGTAGATAGTTCCAAACCTTACAGTACTTCTATGAAACAGGTTTTGCTATTTTAAAAATATTATTATTAAGGAAACAGCAATTTACTGTTTACTTTGTGTTCATTTTTGTCAACCTAAATTTAGCCCCAAATCGCATAATGATTTCAAATGATTTAGAGAAAAAACACAAAATACACTGTTGAGTAGAAAACATGTAAATTAGCAACTATTCAATAACTTCTCGAACACTGAAAACTATACCAAAAACAAACATATTAACAAAATTTCTGCATGTAATAAAAAGGAGTTCGCTACATGTACTTGGATGGCCCAGGCATTCTCTCTGTCTCACAGTCCCAAGCTTTTCTGTTCAACTTTTGAGAGTTCTATCGTCAAAAATCAGCAATAACTTCTTTCCTTGACATTTTTCGGACATTGCCAAGTACAACAAAGGTTCCTTCCTTCCATTAACACTGGACTGCAGGCCAGTGATTTTAGCGTAGGGCCAGACAAGTCCGTCAGTCTTGTGTTTTTTAATCGAAAAATAACTTTAAAAACCAAAAAAACAAAAACAAAATGGTGTTCAAACGTTGACCTGTATTTTAGTCTGTTCAATATTTCATTGTGTTCTTTCCTGTCACCTAAAATAGCCCCAAATCTAATGATGATAGTATTTCATTATTACAGGGGTCGAATTTTGGGGAAAAATCCACAATATCACAGGGGTTGAAGCATATTTTACTGTTTAGTAAAACCAGAATCAAAATGAGGAAATATTTGACACAGTTTTACTGTTTTTATTAAGCAAGCTCTAACTAAGGCAAGAGTCGAGAAGTAAGAGATTTTTAAATCAAATTTTTCTTATTTTTTAAAGATATTAAAACATAGGTATTATTATTTTATTGAAAAAATGTAATACCACCAGACTTGTCCAGTCATATGAGTTTACTGGCCCGATTTGCTAGCCTCGGGACTGCCGTTCGGTGTAAATTTTAAGCCCTGATTAGTTATATTAATTTGTAGGATTTGAAACTTTGCATGGTGAAAGTATTTATAACTAAGCAAGGTTTGCGGTAACACCATGTGAAAATCTCTCCTGAAGACAATCAGAGCATACTGATCGAAACGTTGAGTCAATTATAAACCTCTGGTTCTTTTCAGAACCTACACTACTCAAAAGAGATTTTCACATGGTGTTACCGCAATCCTTACTTAGATAAGATGTTAATTTGATCGTATCAATTGTCAAACTGTATTCGTCGGACTCAGCATTAATTTTTTCTAAATATGAAAACCAAAATGCATCTATGCAGTTTTGTTTGGGTACAAGAACATGAAATACTGAAGATCCGAAGAAAGGCATCAAGCATTTAGTAGTACACGATGTGCATTAAATAAAAGTAAAAACTATATTTAAAATTGTTTAAACAGTTCAAATCTAGATTTGAAATTGAATTAAATAAAATTAAATGCAGAATATTGAGATCAGATGAAATCATCAACATGATCAATTAACCTTTAAATGTGAAAAACATCTGCCTGTTTCTAATTGAGTTTTAAGACGAATTTTACAGTCTAATAAAGGCCACGTGGCAGGAAGGGTAGTTTTTGGTGAGAACATCCAGTCAGTCCATCGCAGGAAACGAGGACATGGCCCGTCATGACTGAGGTGACTCTACCGTCAGACCGGTGCAATGTGGACCCGTGTGCTCTGCGTGTGGATCAATGATGATCACGGCACGACCGTCCATGGCGAAAGTTAACAAAAATTAAAAATCACACAATTCAAACAAGGTCAGCAAAGGAATTTCCTTCATAAACACCCACCTTCGCCCACCCATAGGCTTGTCAGCGTGGTTGAAGCGTCTGTCATACCGGTGAAGTATATCTGCCTGGACTTAGAACCTCATAAAATGGCCTAAATCATGGAATAAATGTTGATTACAACTAACGATCAAATTTGATTCTGATATGTTGACCACCCGTACACCATTACCGTGTTATGGCATGTTGTGTGTACACGCAATTTGTCAATAACGGGTCCGTAGCCTGTTCGTGCGAAACAAGATCAACGTCAGCACTGTGTATGAACTCAAGATCGCCAACTTTAGACAACCAGATCTCCTCGATTTAAGCAACTACATCTTATCAGCTTGGACCAACAAAATCATGAATATTTCAATGTCTACAATGTTTTGGTAGATAACACCGATCTTCTTTAAAATAACAAATATCTGTGCAAAAGTTGGGGCTTTCCGATGATTTTAGACTGGTCTACAGCTCCCAGTAGAAACTGAGCTTGGCGGTGGCCATTAGCGGATGGCACTGATTGGCCACAATGCTGTCACATGACATAATAGGGACCTGCGCAGTTCCATTTACGTCACTTTTTCTTTGTTCTGAGCATATGTTTACATATGTAAATTGGGGTCAGCAAGTTCACTTTTGGTATTTAAATACTGCTGCTATGGCCACTGGGCAAGCCTTGGAGAAAATGCAAGCCCCTATCCTTGTGACCTTCAGAGAAAAGTGCTTGGAAAATTGTTTTCACAATCCTTTTCAGTTGTGGAAATGTCATCAAATTAAAATCGAAGCAAAATTGTCAGGGTTGCATTAGGAAAAGACACAATTGACCGTCATTTGAAATTATGTTATTTTCTGTTCACAGCAACTATAAATGGTAGCATAAACTTTTCTCTTCAACTTCTTCAAATGTTTGATGTCATTATTCACCATTTTATATATTAGGACACTACTTTCTTTGCAGAAAAGAAAATGAAGATCACACACATTACAACACTTCAAATTTGTTTTTCCGAGTCTAATAATCAGATTTACTTTCTCTAAACAGGTAAACTTGGGCCAAAATTGATCTGAGACTCCTTAATCTACAAAAGGTTCTCAAATTCTCAAATGGTACTTCCCTCTCAATATTTCCCATTATTTCGTCACAAAATAGATATGTCAAGGGGTATGCTGATGCTTCACAGAGGCAAAAAAGGCAATTGCCTCAATGCCCAGGGTCATCGCCTCGGTGCCCATTAAAACAGTCCAATAGAAATGTTCAGTTTCCTCATCAAGGTGCCCTTCACCACAGAGAAAACGCCTTGGTGCCCTCGACCTTTCAAGACAAAGCATCAGACCTGCCTGATACTTCATTCTTGTACTAGACATTTTCATTGATAACTGTCCCATTAATAACTTCTACTTGAACATTTCCAAGGGCACCCCAAGGCAATGACCAGGGGACATGGAGGCAATTGCCTCTAGCCTCCATGCAGCATCTATCTTGAAAAAAAAAAGACTGGTAAAAGTTGAACCAAATCCTGGAATTTGAATAGCATGTGAATCATTTATTACCCATCATATACATAACATTGTATAAAGCTCACATTAAGTTGCTCTAATTCAAAGCCTGTAATACACACAGTGACTTTATTTAACTCTACATATTATTTTATTATAAAAATTTTCCCTTAGTCACCCAAAGCGAAAAGCTTAATCTCTCCGTACAAGGAAAGACAAACTTGTCTCCCCTTCCTGGACCCAACAGACAAGGTTTACACTGTTTCAACTGGTACCCTGCAAGTTTTTTTTCAAGTAACTCAATTTACTAAGTATTGACTTCTGCTTAACAGCCTTGTACAAGTGGGCCCCGACAGTCTCCACATAAATATGACGCTCCATGGCAAAACCAGGCACTTCCTCCCAAAACTGGGTTTTATTTGCTCATCAAACAGATGAGAACTTTCAAACGACACCTAGTAAGGGCCTATAAGGTAAGTATTTCTAATAAACCTCTTGCTTTGGCCGCCATCTTTGATGTCATACAATGGAAACGTACGCGCATCTTTACGCTGCGTACGACTCTCAGCCGGTGGAAGCTCTTAATTAACCTCAATGAGGGGACTGTTTTGGGCTTGATGTGACGACATCTGCAAGGGGTCTATTAAATAAGTTAAGACATCACATTGACACCATGTCACTATTTCTCAAGAAGTGCCTGATTTGACTGTAAGGGCACCACCAAAGTTTCACCATGTTTCAATTCTCCACACAGATTCTAGTCTACAATTACTATATAGCTACTCTACATGTATTCTACTGAACTCAACAGCAATCCCTGAAATGGAGGTGGTGTCACAAAACTGTTTCAACAACTTTCAGCACTTTTTGATAATTTTCGGCACAATTTCTCAATTAAGCATCATCTTTTATTATCTCACAACAATCAATGAATTCATTAGTTATTCAATAACAAGTGTTACCTGTTTGAGCGTGTAAATGCTACAATAGTCCAAATACAATTCAAGAAATGAACTCTATTATGAAATACACCTATGAGGTAGTTGCACATATATTTTTGTTCAGTTCTTCATGTATTCGATTTTTTGAGAAAAATAACATGCAAGAAATATTATCTCTTTTCTCCACTCCATTTTGTCCAGCAGGCATTAACAGTACATTTGTAAACTGTAATTTTTAAGTTGAATTTGAATGGTCTCTCTTTCTCCGAAAATACATACGCAAAGCCGTCTCTATTGACACAGGAAACTTTGTTGTGATGAATAAAAATATCTATTGATTTCACTTACAACTTTTGACAGATAGTTATATTTTTTTAACGGTAAAATTACACTGAAATGTGTGGTTTAGAACTTTAAAAGTAAGTTCCGATTATGTTCAGTAATTTCTTCTACTAATAAATTGTTTTCACGGCACTCAATGTTATGTCTCCAACCCAATCCAGACTTGGGGCCAGTTTCACTGGGCTGCACAAAAAGTAGCCAGGTTACCAGCCAAACTACCATATCACATGTACCATTTGTGACAGGTATCCTGGTCATTTCCAAAATTATGCTTACCCCCAGAATAAGTTTACCAGCCAAACTACCATGTCACATGTACAATTTGTGACTGGTCTCCTGCTCATTTCTTCTCAGCAGACGATTGTTAAGCAATATTTTCTGCTTAAGCTAGAGCTGCTTAAGCAGGCAATTTTGCTCACAAGTATTGTGCTTAGCCAAAAAACAGCAGGAAACCAGTCAGAAATTGTGCATGTCACATGGTATTTTAGTTGGTAACCTTATTCTTAGCTTTTTGTGCTGTATGAAATTGGGCCCAGTTGTTATTTATAAGGCGCCTTTTCTGTAAGGATAAAATCTTCATATAAGCAAAGTATTTGGGGCAAATAATTATTTACAAATTATCAGATAAAATTGTTACTCAGCATCTACAGGTAACCGGCCAAAATGACTTGAAATGGATATACTTCTTGATTGGTTCCCTGCTAGTTTTGTCAATGATGGAAATATTAGGTAAGAAATATTTTCGGCACATTCACTGACAACCAAACCTGTGCTAGGGTGCTCTTTAGAAAACTTGGCTATGGCTTTCTCTCTGGCTTAGGCCCTGTCAGTTTAAAACATTGCACTTGAAGCCGAAGCCAAAGAAAAAGTCAGGACTTTCTCTTCTTGCTAAAATTCCAATGCAGCCTTAACTAAAAAAAAAACAATTGTTTTTTAAAGTTCCTTTACTAACGAAAACTTTAAAATCAAAACAGCTGGTACACTTCAACATTTACAAAAAGGACGGGTTAAAAAAAAAAAAAAGATAACTTTAAAATAGAAAGCAATTAATTTGGCAAACCTGTAGAAGCCATTAACTGGGAATCAGTTTGCATAGCAAGTACCAGTTAAATTGGTAACACCCTTAGGGCCATGTCACACGAGGCAATTTACAGGCAACCAGTTCCAGGCAAT
>CM021541.1:12976624-12988731 GCA_010994315.2 Pisaster ochraceus | reverse complement strand
GCGCGCTGCCCATGGTAGCGAGGCTGGTGCAAGGTCAGACGTTTTACAAACACGGTGACACGGTCTCTAATGACTGGTGATCATTATTATTAAACGACTTACTTGAATTCTTTCTTTAAGTGGCTTGGGGTACAACTCATACACGTTCTTAACACCTATGTGATATCTATTGGTAGGATTCTGCCAGCTCGGTGGGATCTGTAACAAAAAAATATATACAGAAAAGAGAAAAAATATTTCACATCTTAAAATTATTTTCAAACGTGAATTTTATCAATTTGCCTAAAACTGCCACCCCAATCTTGGATCTAGTACATATGTATACCGACAGGGTTTATAAATTAAAATAGACTAAATACTTTTTTGAAATCTTTGCATTGATCACTTTGATAGATTCTTTAGAAATGTTCACAAGATATGCAGTGAAAAAAAAAAAATGAAGGAAGAGAAGAATTTTAACGAAATGTTTTCATCAAGATGGTACATTCTCAATCAGTTTGATTCAATCTGAGGTCAAGATGCTACAGTGCAGACGGTGTGTCGTCTTGCATGAGCCACACTGTTCCGCTCAGTAAATCAATTTGTCCATCACCACAGACTCGGCGGGAACACGTCTGCACTGGAGACCCTTATTGATTTGAACACGCCGTGAATGTTCGACAGTCATGTTCACCGAGACTAAATCTAGTCTATTGGAGATTCTTGTCTACCAAGGGTTTATGACCCTTCCATTGATTGGATATTTAAGTAGTGAGGTAGAGTTGAGTAACATTTTAAGATGCCATCATTTAATTATGGAGTATTGGTTATTACTATTTAGATTGGCAATTCATTCTCAAAGAATAGACACAAGCCTGATACTTCACAGAGGCAACAGAGGCAACTGCCCTCATGCCCCTGTTCACTGCCTCCATGTCCCCGGTCATTGCCTTCATGCCCCTGTTCACTGCCTCCATGCCCCTGGTCATTGCATCCATGCCCCTGGTCATCGCCTTGGTGCCCCTCCAGATGTTCCACTATAAATTTACATTTATTTTACAGAGATGCCCTTTTTCCTGTTTACCTAGGAAAAACTGCCTTGCCCATAACAAAACAAAATACATGTGTAGCATAATCTAGGATAAAGAACAACAAATTAAAGCAATTAGGCCTAAATAAACTGAATGAACTACATGAAAGACAATTGAGAATGTTTACTTAGGGCAAAGTATGGGGAGGACGTAAGGGTAGAACAGGAAAGGGTAGAATAACGTGAGAAATAAAGACCGCTGTCTTGAAGCTGCCCAATATTTACTCAAACACTGTGACACGAAAGGCAAACAACAAATGTATGCTCGTTGCCAACAACGCCAAGAGTTTCATGCAGGTATTGAACAGCAGTGCAATCTTTGTGCTCACAGGTTCCCCTTGAACTCCTTGGTGATGAGAAGCAAAGATAGGGTCACAGATCGATTTTATGACAATTTGAAGACCAAATTATAAAGTAAGATACAATAAAAGTTACATCTAAAAAGTTCAGCTGCATACAGAGTCTACTTGCTGAGAAAACAGCAAAAAAAAAAAAAAAGCAAAATTTTCACAAGAACGTCAAATTCATCCATGTTTAGCATGGTGACTGCGGGGACCAACCAAATTTTTGGCCGTAGCATTCGCGAACGAACACCAACCCTCAGAAATCTGAGTGAGAGACAATACATGCATGAGTTGTTTCCAAGAATTCAAATTTTGTGAGGTCAAAAATCAGCCAAACCATAATTACTTCGAAGGGAATCCTTTCTCAAAATAGTTTACACTACCAACAATTGCACTGTTTCTCACCAAGTAAGCTTTTATGGTCATCAATGTTTGAAGTATTTACCAATCCATGACCCTACCTTTAACATGTTTAAGAGGGTCCTGCTCAAGGACACAAGTCTTGTGCATCTACCCTTATTTCTTGGTGAGATTCACAGAGCATTTTACCAATTAACATGAGACCACACCTTGTCACGGCGACCCCATTAGGCTTCAAAGTTCAAGGTAAAATCTTATCAATCTACCTGTAGTTTTCTTCCTGTGAGACCCGTGATTTCTCCGTCTTTAGCCTCGACGACGGTCGATGTATTGACATCCCCGCTTCCCGTTGTGTCGATTATGTCAACAATTTTAGGAAGACCCTGAGATGTAACCTGTATTAGGAATAAAACAAGGCGAAAGAAGAGACGAATTCTTAGATATGTAGAAGTACAAATAAATACATTTTACAAATGTACCTGTACAGATTTAAGGAGAATTCTTGTTTTTCATTGGTTCAATATTCTTTTGAAAATACTCTTCCTTACGGATTTCCTTTACAAATAATCTAGATTGAGACTTGTACAAATGTAACAAATGAATCAAATGTATTACAAAAGTCCATCATGTAGTTCGTAATTTCAACTTCTCTCCAAATGACCGTGCTGAATTATTTTTAGAGGACCTCAGCCATCTCGGAGCAATTTCATACGACTATTTTGCAAAGCAAAATATTTAGACTGAACATGGTTGTGTACACACTGATTGCTAATATTGTAATAGGCCTATAGAGTAGCAAATGATTCCTTTTGAGTAGCTACTGACACATTTTTTGTGAAGCATTTTGCTCTGCTGTACCAGGCCTTTCTTCGAAAGGGCAAGGCATTTTTCCAAGGGCACTTCCATTGGAAAATCTTATAAGTCTAATCTTAAAGTCTACGGGAACTTTTGAAGGGGCACCAAGGCCAATACAGAGGCCACGGCCTTCATGTATTTCCAGGCATGCTATACCTGGGATATTGTTCACTGTCGATGACGCAAAAGAAGGAGTAGGTCACTTTTATGATGCACTCGTCTCCTTCTTACGGCATGAACGAATCATCGATCGGATTAAGACACTAACAACATACTTATCGTTTCTCGTACGCTGGATTCAACATTCCAATCGACACATTACAATGTTTGTTGCTGTTTGACACGTATCAATGCTCATCCCATTATGCCCTGGTCAGTAAGCCCTTCTTATGACGGATTGCCATCGGCAAAAAGGAAGGATGATTTTTTGTTTTTATTAATGCTAACATTTTCATGATTATTATCTCTTTGGGAAGGTATTCAGATTCAGTTTGCTGACATTGGGCAGTCCCTGGGCTTTCTGTTGTATTTAATTTTCACTTCTTTCTTCAATTTCTCAGGTAAACCCAACATTACAATGCCAGGACAAAAATACACATAAGGCACAAAAGTTATTTCATTTAAAATGGATCGAATAATTTACATTTCAAAACAGGACAATGGCATTGCACCTAAACGATAACAACTTAAAAAACAAACTACATGTAAATTACTGACTGAACTTAAAGGTATTCTACCGCATTGGTAAGGGTAAATAACATCATTGTTAATTTGAGTCTGAAAGCTGACTGATTATGAAGCCCATACTAAAACCATTTTTTCTGTGAAATATTTTCTTCTGAAATGAAGTCATACTTGAGAAAACTTTATCTGAAAACCTTTAAAAAAAAAAAATCCCAAAATACAAAGCCAACAGCTGATGTCTGTTGTTACAACCAAAATTAAGGCCAGCGTTTTTTACATGCTGGGAATTGCGCATAGTTCTTCATTATTTTCTCCTGACTCACACAACGGATTAAGTCCACATGTTCACAGGTTTGTTATTGCAAAGTACGGTTGAACACACAAAACAAGAACACTGCCTGCGACTTTTTCGTTAGCTCTACCAATCCTGCATAATACCTTTAATTACTTGTGTTTTTGTATAGTCTTTGTATATTCTGTGTGCCTGAATGATTTTTAAATAAATTACGTATTGTAGAAACTTCTTGTAATACATGAACGTCGTCGTTTTACCCTGTGAAACATTATACAAACCCTGGCATTTTACAAATTTCAAAGGTAACTGACTCATAGCGAAACCTTAGTAACAGTATCGTCAATCCTTGTTTAAACATCGATAATATGCAAACCTTTATCTACAGCACATTATCTTATGGCATCTCACATTAAGTTAGGGTCTGCAAATGGCCGAGTGACACACAGGAAATTAGACAATGGCAAGACACCAGCAATGTCCATTTTACTTAAATACAATTGACTCACAAGAAAATGAAATGCGCTTTATATAGAAACCGATGATTCATGACTCAATTTACATTTAGCTGTTGAAATATGTTAATTTCGTTTTAGTCTTCTAAATAAAGTATCCAAATCTAGTACATTAATGGTAATGACTTTTTGCAAGATTTTAAGTGCAAATCTGAAGTGAAATTTCAACAATATTAAAAAAACAAAAACTGCTTTTTATTCGTCAAACATTTAAACTAAACTACCTTTTTTGTCTCAGTCTAATTTTTCATTCCTTTCACTCAACACAGGATTTGCGAATTTTAACAAATGCTGTCATTGTTCTTTCAGGTTCATTGTAAGGTAGTGTTGTTGGATGAGAAATAAACTAATATTCCACAAAAACAAGGTAGGGCCTAGTGCTTACAATGTAAAAAAAAAATGATCACAATCAGGATTCTTAAATATAAATTGCATTCAATTCTGAGCCACAATGACAGCCATTTTGAGAGGAGGATGGACCCATCTATTGATAAAATCAGACACAAATGAAACAAATGCTTGCAGTGTCAAACAAAACACCAATTCCACCGTCTTTCTCATGTATCGAGGCGAACATCTATCCAAATATATCTAGTGTCGTCTCACGTTAAATTACAACCCATGAATGGTTGGACAACTGACTGAGCAAGATGGACGACGATAAAGTAAGAGACATGCTCACGGAATGAGTCATCTGAGATGACATGTGATGTCGCAGCTTCCAAGTAATGTAGATCACGCACAGCTTGAACATGTGTCACCATGATGCGGCCCGGCAATTACACACTGGAGCAAGGGCCCATCAGGGAGGATGGATTTGTGTTTGTGGGCCGTGTGTGTGGAGTGAGTATTAAGCGTGTTGTCACACTCTGCGATAAGCACAATGAACGTGACACACTAGGCGTTGTTATTGTACAATGTACAGGTGTCTGGGGAGTGCTCGTTGCAAACGAGGGACAAATTGGTGTTAATGGCAAAGTGATTTGACACCTTATCGTACTGCACATTAATGTTGCCGAAATTCACATAATATTACGTAATAAATGCAATGTACATTATTGATGGAAATTATGAGTGGAATTTATTGCAATAAAAATCATGCATCCATAATCATTAGAACCTGTTCTATTTAATTTTGGATATAAATTTCATTCTTGGTTTTAAATGAAAATTTGTTTTATCCATACATGTATTTGTCATTTACGTAAGATAAGTCCACACTTTTAGTCACTGAATGATTTTTAGGTGCTGAAGCACAGTCGGTTAAATCTGTAAAATAATTTAGGCCCCTATAATCACAGCATTTTCCTACTCGAACAAAACAAATTTCAGTCAGATTATCTTTGAAAGATGTCATTTTTAAACATCTTTGGCCAAACAAGCTTAAATTCATGGACAGTACTGCTTCTCTTTGGAACTCCTTGCCTGGTGTACGTTTCTCTCCACCCTACAATCTAGACTGTTTTCAGAGGAATATCAATTCCTACCTTCACTTCAGCTCCTCTGTGTTATTCTCATTAATAGGTTTTCCTCTTGTAGCCCCTTACAAAGAGTAACCTTTAGCCTTGTATGGGGCAAACTTGCATAACAAAATATGTTTACAAGTAAATTTATCACTCATGCGTACTCGATAAAAAAGGAGGAAAAATGTATTGTGCTTCTGCATGGGATGCACTTTGCCAGTTTACAATGATTTAGGCCTAATATACAATGTAAGTCCAAACTTTGTAAAATGATATCTACTAATATATTTTTTGCATAATTTATTCCTTGTTTGTTACTGGACTGCAGGCCTGGAATTACACGGAGGCCACAGACGTCATGGCCTCTGTTGCTCTGGTCTTGGCCCTTCAAAAGGTTCACAAGGGCATCACGATTTTTCCAATAGGAGTGCCCTTTACATAATGAAAATGGCCACGCCCTCTCACAGATAAAATTCCAGGCCCGGAAGTGTACACTATATTTATAAAGCAAAAGGACAACATTTTTTTTTGGAATGCAATTTAAGGACTACAAGCTTCTGCTCACATCTAGTAGACCATGGACAAACTCTGCCCATGAAAAAACAAAACCAAGCCAGTTATAGTATCGTTATTAGGTTATAAACCTAAATTGAAGGCCCCCAAGTTTTCAACATGTAACAAAAATGTCACCACCTGATTGTCAATGGTTGCCGCTGACATTTTGCAGTTTGACAGAGCATGCATGTAGGCTTGATGAATGTACTAGAGTCACCGAAGGATGAAAAGTGACTCACTGCTCCCGATTGCGACAAATGTATTATTACTATTTCATGGAAATCGCAGGGACCAGGGGGAAGGGGTGGGAAGACGAGAATAATTACATCCATGATGCAGAGATTTCTTGTAATATGTACCCGGGGACCTGAGGGGCTTCTACAATGATTTATAATTCACGAGCCATCTGTGTCCAATTTCTCACTCTGGGGTTATGAGTCAAAATGGGAACTTCGTCAGACCTAGATGTTTTCAGGGCCTGAAACTCAACGGAGCAAGCTGCTCGATTGCCTTAACAGTCTTACTGCCCCTTGGCCGGTTGCTTTGGTGCCCTTTCTTTGGAAATGGTCCAATGCAAATGTTTTACTTTCCGCTGAGTTTAATTTGAAGGTAAAATTGGGTTGCCTTTACGACAACAAAGTAGGTAGCCTGGGGTTTTTCATTTTTTGTTTTTTAAATAAATCTGGGGATGTAATGCTCTCTTCACAAGCCTGGAACTACAGTACATGGAGGCCATGGCATCTGTCGCCCTGGTCTTGGCCTTGGTGCCCCTTCAAAAGTTTCCCATTGCCTTTAACATTTTCCCACTTGAAGTGCCCTTTGCAAATTGAAAACAGCCTTGTTCCCCCTCTAACAAGAAATTCCACTGACTAGGTCTGTCTTCCGCCATGTTCCCACTTCCAACATGGTGTGTCGTGGCCGAGCGGTCAAGCACACCGGACTCAAGCTCTGGTGTTTCTGATCATCAGCAGAGGGTGGGTTGAGTCCCGGGTCTTGACACTTGTGTCCTTTAAGCAAGACACTCAACCATTATTGTGTTGCCCTTTGGATGGGATGTAGAGCGGCAGGTCACGTGTGTTTTTTTAATGCACGTAAAAAAAAAAGTTACACTAATTGCGATGAGAAGGGGTTTGCAGGATGTGTCTGGCAGTGGCTGCTGAAGGCGCCGCAGCACCTTTTAAAAACCATTAGTTTGATGCGACATAAATGGGCCTCATAATTCAAAACATAGCTCTGCTTATCCTATCGAAAAACAAACAATGAGCGCTTTGATACGACCCTAAGGGTCTGATAAAGCGCTATAAGTACCCATGCGACTGACGTCAGCGTCGCACACACACATTAATTTTCTAATGAATCCATTGGCAAGTGCTCAGTTTTTAGTCAAGGTTGTTGAATCTAAGTGCATGAATGCACTAGATTTATTGACTTTGACTAAAAACTAATGTCCCACACACTAGCAGACTAGTGACATGCCCAAATCCCTCGATAGCTTTCACAATTTTGATTGTGAGTGTTTCTCACTGCTTTGAGAGGTAGAGACGCCGCATCCGATGTGTGTTACTCAAATGAGCACAAAAGCAGGGTACTATAAAACTATGATGAGGGCCCACTTTCATACATACAATGTAGAACTGCTTTTTAAGCAGAAACAATTTCTTAACTGTTTCTGCTTAGCAGAAATGAGCAGAATACCGGTCACAAATGGTACATGTGACATGGTATTTTGACTGGTAACCGTATTCAGGTAAGCATTATTTTGTTGTGCTTAGCCACTATTTAGGCTTAAGCAGCTCTATGAAACTGGAACCACAAAAAACTTTAGGAGGTTTTTAATTGATGACGTGTCTAATTTGGTAAACCACTAGGGTTTCAATTTCACATAGGAATAGTACCCTCAGCAATAGAGATAAAAGCAGGATAAATTTCTTTATTTTGAAAAACATATCGGAAAGTTTTTCTTCACCATGCTGACTTTAAAAGTCTGAACTCTGATTTAAAAGACAAAAATGTCCCATTCCTGTATAATACTTAAAGGTGGAGCTTAATTAATGGAATTTATTCTCTTCTAAAATTACAGTGAATAGACCATGCATTGATGTCATCACACCATCTTAGAGGTAAAACGATGATGAAAATTGGAAACCTCTGTATCTTTGACGGGCGAAGTGATTAACTTCATTTGACCTCTAGCCGAGGGTGCCTTTCTCAAATGATGTCATGTGCGTTTAAGGTCTAGAATATCGTGAATATTACTTATCGCTGCTAGCTAGGGCTCTCGTCCTAAGGGTCTACTAAAATTTAAACAGGTTTCCTTAAAATACCAAAGAGAGAAATTGCATTCTGATTGTTCAAAACGTGATCATGTGTTAATTTTTCACTGGTTGGGGTCGGTTCTCTGGTGTGATCGTATCGATGGTTAATGTAAATCACAACTGTTTAACACACTGGTTACAGGTGCTGCAGGGAGTGTGCACGCCCAATGGACCATTCTTTTTTACACAACCGCGCAGAAATTACGTTGCTTATGATTGAACGTGCGCACTCGCTGCGGCGCCTGTAACCAGTATGCCGTTAAAAAGTCATTGATTTACATTCATCACCGATGCAATCACACCGGAGAACCGACCGTGACGGCAGGGCACCCGTTAAATACAGAGAGTGTACTGAGAAGTTGATTATGATGGAGTGTTGACTTAAAAATCATCGATTCGGAGCACAAAAAATTACCGTGAGTACAGTTTCATGCCTGATGTCGAATCTTAGACATAATTGAGAATCCAGTTGACAGATTTCAAGCTATTTCGTTGGGTCTTTTTGTCATTTGAGAGCATTTTTTTGTGGCTTGCTGCTGGGAAAAATAATAGCAAATTGAGGTTTCCCATCATTATGTACAATGGTTTCCTTGGGCGCTAGAGTAGTACTAGTAGTACTACCGAAGATGACAATTTTGGAGTACAGCGCCCCAGTTACTGGGTCTAGACCGGTTTATACTTCCTGTGAATGGGAATCCAAAGCGAATTTGACATCACAACTCAGTTTTAGCTGCGAACATTTCGCTTTTAGCTCAACTCTTGCGAACTGTTCGTTCATTGCGAATTTGGGATGCCAAATTCGCATTTGCAGGAAGTGTGAACAGTGCTTCCGGCCCTTAGGCTTAACCAAAATATGGTATTGTAATAATTTGTATACTTTACAGGCCTATTTTTGTCGGCCTACTTGTACTTGTACTGACTGTAGTTGTACTACTGTTGGCCTACTCTAGTAACTGTGTGTAGTGTACACTGTCAATGTCATGACTCGTCTCAATCAATGACTGTGTATTGAAATTGAATGTAAACAAACTGGAAGATGATATTTTAATTTGAAAAAAATTACCAAATAAAGGAAAGAAACACAAGAAACACAGTTCTTCCTCACAACACAAGTTATAATTAAAGTAAAACTCAATAAAACTCAATAGCCATACAATTCTTAGGAAATCTTCCTCCCCTTTCTTTAACTATGCCCCGCCCACCCCATACTGCCGGGTTTACAGTTGACTGAACGACTGGTGACCTGTTTTTCAAGCAGCTTTACAACTACATACGTATGGACACCCTCGAAAAAAGTACTGCGGTAAAAAACACACAAAACCGAATATTTTTTCTTACCTGCAAACCTGGCGCTCCTGGATCGACACCCGTGTCCAATATCGCGATGGTAACTCCCCTGCCATCAAATTCTGGATATTTGGAGAGAAATGCCGTTGCTCCTGTCTCCTTCTTTGGCAGTAACCCGGACGCAGGAAAACCCTTGTCAACTAAAGATGCCATGACTGCCATCCATACGGACTCTTTACCGTATTGAAATTTCAGTCAGCAGAATTTTGTTTCATGTAGGTTGGTTAAGGGCGTGGATTTGAGTTAAATGCCTCCAGTCAGTGCGCGTTTGTATTGTCGGGCCGCTAACCTTTATTGTGATAGGGAAAAAAGAAATGAACATCAGCTGGGCATTCGTAGTAGAATCGATTATAAAGAATCGACAAAATTCGAACATTTTCATTGATCGTAGCCCGAACATCTGACGTCACACTTCGAGGCTCGTGAATAACGCCTGATACCAACCAGACCGGATATTGCCAAACGTACCTTTGACCTAGCATTCATTTAGAACAAAACAACGCAACGTGATGTATCCAATGAAATCACTGGGCCTTAAGACCAGTACCTGTCTTTATCCTTGCGGATAAAGACGGGGGGGGGGGACCAGTCTAGATATGTCGTTGTTTATTGGGGAAACGGTAGAGGGCAGCCTTGCAACCTGTTATTCCCATAGCGATTGTAAACTACCGACAATTTTCTGAGTGGCGAGATTTGATTGCAAGCTTCTTTTGTGGTAATATTTACGTCTTTTTTAAAGGAATTTCAGCTTGATCACTCTTAGATATTTATCATTAAACTAGGATAGATTCACTTTCAAAGGGGAAATTAGTAAATGATTTAGAACTAGCCAGTAAACACTGTTGTATAATGTTGACGATCACGAGCCTGGCAATTAAGTTATTACACTTTACCAATACTTTTTTAGGCAACTGATGTCACTGTACTGCTTCTGCTTGATGTCACTGTCATTCACCGTAGAGCAGAGCTGCTCCTAAAGTGCTCTTTGCTGTCTCTCGTACCTAGTTTCAGGCAATCTCCACCGAAACACATTAATATTTCAATTGTCTTATTATTTTCTTGGAGATCTTGAGAGTTGAGTTAAAAAGAAGAATGTTTCTTCACTTGACTTTGTGCTACCACACCAGTACCGAATTTACTCGGTGACCAAACTGACACAGCCTTTTTTAGTTTAAAATACTGACCCTGGCCCCTAACCTCGCCCAAAAAAAAAAAGACAATTAAGGTTTTTTTATTTTGATTTGCTTAAATGCATGCAGTTACGCAACTAAAAAAAGTATTTTGCAAATGGCAATTAGTCTTAGTTTTAACTATAAATGCCCAGATATTTGCTATTTCATTTATCTTTTTATTATGTTTCTTATTTTATCCTAATGATCACAGTGATATGAATGGCACACAGCATTGAAATGTGAGCCTCGGCAGATCAACAAGATGTCTAGAAAGCCAGTCAGGAAAATTCCAGATACTATTGAGTTACTTGAAAGAATACTTCAGCGGACGACTCTTACAACACAAAAAACTGGACACAACAACGTTGAAGGTTTTTAGTTAATTTCTTAATAGCCTCGGTCAATAATTCCATCTTGTAATTTACAGGAATTATAGGCAAAGTATACCTTTGTTTTTTGGAACCATTCGATTGTTTAATCCAAAGATTAACGATAATATTAACCTGTGAAAATTTCATTCCAAAAAATGGTACTGGTGGTAGCATTAGTCTGAGATATCGCTGAAAAACTGGAGCGGTAATGTCCATGCAAGAAGAATAATCCGTTACTTATTGGAATACACAGACTCAGAATTTTTTCATTCTCAGCTTGAACTATTTTGGAATCACTTTCTCTAAAACCACATTCCTTTGAAGGGAATTGCTTCTCAAAATGCTATACATTATTAACAGTTGCATTGCTTCCTACCAAGTAAGTTTTTATGGTCATTCATTTTTAGAGTAATTAACTAAGGTATACCCTCCATTTAAAGCAAGTTTTTGGTAAAATGAAATGAAATCTGTAATTTTATTTGTTTTTAGATGTCGGAGGCAAGGTCTACGGGGACTTCTTAGATTTCACTCGCCGTGAGAGACAGGATGCAGTCAACCAAGCTGTCCAGGAGGCAGAGGACAGAGCAGAAAGAAGGTTAAAGAAATGTCTTCAAGAGGCACATCGCAAAGCCGAAGCTGAGAAGAGAAGGGCATTGGAGGAGGCTCGGCTGGTAAGGATTGTGATTTAAAACAAAGAGTACTCACACTTCTTCATTTTTAAAAGTTTTTGCTTCAGATTTCTTGCCGTCGACATCAAATGGCGTG
>CM021541.1:12943329-12963317 GCA_010994315.2 Pisaster ochraceus | reverse complement strand
ATCGATTGATTGATTGATCGATTGATTGATTGATTGATCGATCGATCGATCGATCCATCGATTAACAAGTTACCGCATTGTATTTCATCATCCTCTTTTGGGCAGTCTGTCCGTCCATTACACACTAGATCCATTGTAATGCACTGAAAGTTGACCAAATCAGCATCAGTCGTTATCGAGCTCTCACACTCATAGTCGCCAGGGCAGTTGATTTCAGCTGAAAATCCAAAATGAAAATATGCATTAATTCAGTCTCTTGGCGACGATTTGAGCGGGACAGTCGAAACGTTGGGAGCCAAAGCTATCTCACTCAGGGATAGAGGAGATTTAAAAAACAAAATTACGAGAGGGTTCCTCTAGTCCACTGTTCCTCGGCAGCACACGTTCTAATCAGAAGTAGACCATAGACTATGTAAACTAGGACATCGCATGGGTAAAAAAAAAATAATAATAAAATAATTTAAAAAACAGGGCCTGGACTTCCTAGCCCGCAGGCAAAATTTGTACAAAGCCCAATGGAAATTCAAATCTGATATTTTATTTAGATTATTTTAAATTTTCATCGATTCTACTCAATGTATTCACAAATATTCTACTAAACATTCACCAATCCCTCTGTAGGCCTAGAGCTCAACTTCTGTTGAGTATAGGCCTATATGCAGCGGCATTTTATTAAATATTCATTCACCATTCTTTCTTTCGCTGGTAAAGCGACAGAACTCGTCCTTAATTATTTTGCCAGCTTTTAGTATCCAGGGTAATTGGTCTTTCAATTTCCTACCACATGAGCTGTCTGAATATTTCATGCTCAATCAATCATTCTTTAAGTCCTTATTTAGACTTCTTAACTTCTGACGTTTCGGCCATAAATTTCCCCTCTTTTATTAACGTGTCATTTTGTAAAAGATCGTACCGCTCTGTCAATTTAAATTCACTTCAGTTTCAGGCAATTTCATTCTGCTCGGGTAGAGATTAATCTCGAGGCAATCTTCCAGTCTGTTTTTTTATATTTTTTATTACAGTTCATCTGACAAGGTAAGTTAACTTTGCTTGTTGGTCTCTCAATCGTATCGCTATTATCAAGTCTGTCGTTCCCGTTTGAATTCAGTGAGCGAAAACCTTTCTTGAGACAGCCGGGGCCTTCAGTCCTTCATCTTTCCTTTCACTTCTTTCTCTTTGTCAAGATTCTTTGCGTAAAACTCCTCAATTCTCTCATCATTCATTACTCGCCTCTCATTTTCTGTCTTAATATTGCTTTCTGATATAAATGTTGGCCTCTTTTTTTTTTAATGAAGGCACATAGTGTCTACGCTTCATAGCTGATGTCCACGGAATTAAGTTCTACCTAAAAGAACGCCCAAGCCATTTTGTGATATTGCGGATATAAGGCTTTGACACTATTAGGTTTCGGGTCAATTTGTCAAACCAAACAGACACTCCTACTGTGCAGGAATCGTTTCTCAGATCCAAATCTTTGTGGGTGAAAAATATTATCCAAACCAGTCTACTTCGAAGGGAATCCTTTCGCAAAATAGTTTTAACTGACAACAGCTGAAGTGCTTTTCCCCACGGAGGTAGAAATGTCTACCTCTCCATGTTCTCACCAAGTATTAGTTGTTACGGCCATTATTTTTCGGAGTAAAATACCACGGCCCTACTTTTAATAATACCTTTACTATATTCTTATTTGTTTGACTTTGTGTGTGTTTTAAGGAGGCACAATTTGAAAAAAAAACTTACAGCAGCTGATCTCATCTTTGTAATCCAGACAGTCGTTGAAGCCGTTGCACTCCGCGTCGTCGGACACGCACAGGGCATTGTTGGCGCAGTCGAAGTCACCTTCCGCGCAGAAACCACCTGACGATAACAACGATGTCTCGTGTGGTGAGTGTTGGGATAGGTAATTAGGGAATCATACGGGTTGCAGTTAAAGGTATAAAAACTATGATTAATAGTAATAAAAAAATAGTTCGGCCCTAATGAGTTGGTGATTTCGATCAGTCTAAAAGATCCTTTAAACTCAGTATCCCGGTTCCAATTGTCTAGTGACGTGTGGTTTTGTTCCCAAAGAATTGTTCTAACTTGAAATAAAAACATGACTGTTCAAAAGAACACTGCCATCTTTTAAAAAAAATTGATAAACATATTTTGC
Organism: Pisaster ochraceus; assembly: GCA_010994315.2. NCBI lineage: Eukaryota > Metazoa > Echinodermata > Asteroidea > Forcipulatida > Asteriidae > Pisaster > Pisaster ochraceus. Next base: position 12,961,165 of record CM021541.1, on the reverse strand, counting down.
GAAAAATTTCGCAGATTGGTTGTGTGTATGACTAGTGTATATCGAGAGAATAGACCGTATTGAATAACCCCTTTGTTACTATGAAAGTTGCCATCTTGTAGGGAAAACCGTTTGCGCGTCTAAACGTCCGCGTACATCAATGAAGCACGCAGCGTTCCCGGTTTGATTTCTACGGCACATGCACGCACACCATCACGCACACGCTAGACGCCATGTTGTAGGGCAGATATTTGAATGGTGACGTCATATTCAATACGGTCTATTGACTGAAAACCCAAGCCGTGAAATGAGGCTCCGGCCGAGGTGGGATTCGAACCGGGGTCAAGGACAGGGCAAGATACCACTGAGCCAACCTGGGTCCAAATCTATAGAGCTGCTAAGCAGAAAATCGTGCTTAAAACATTCCGCTAAGAAGAAAAAAAACCCAAGCAGGATACAGTCACATATGGCACATGTGACATTGTATTGTGGCTGGTAAACTTATTCTGGTTGGCAGATTTTTGGACTCGCTTGGCTACATTTTGTGCTTAGGTAGCTCTTTCAAGTTTGGACTTGATACCCTATTCTTTAAAAATGTATATAAACGATAGTTCTTTATTGCTTGTTCTCTCAAAATCTCCACACACAAAAATACACACAATCTCAAACAAACAAACAAACAAACAAACAAACAAACAAACAAACAAACAAAAGTAACAACAACAACAACAACAACAACAACAACAAAAACAACAACACAAAAACCACACATCTTTGCATGTCTTACTTGTGAAATTGATGGGTTGAAAGTGAATCTTAAAGCCCTTCTTCGTTCCTGTCTTATCACTGGTAAATCTTACAAACATTGCCGGACCGGAGGACACCACCGTGGTCAGCTTAACCCTCCCCGTCAATTTGGCGATCCTATCGGTAGCCTTGTCGTCCTCGTAGTTGAACAGGGACAGGTAGTCGTACTGGTTCTCCAAGTCGAAGAGGTCGATGGTAGCGCGCAGTCTCCATTCGTTGGTGACACTGGCTGACGCGTCGTCAGACGGTTTCTCGTAGGTTTGGATGAGCCAGCCGCACTGCTGGTCGCTGGGGTACGAGGATGGGTAGGCCGGTGAGGTCAGGTTGTGGGTACTGACTCCGAAGAGATAAATGACGGTAGACCCGCACGAACCTGAAAGCGACAGAGGCGTTTCAACTCCAAATACATCCGAGTCAGAATCGACCCGGGTCCATGTCACGTGGGGCCTGACCCAGTTCTGGGTCAGTATGATCCTGAATCTGTGTGAAAATGACCCAGAAATAGGTCAGGCTGACCTGTGACCTGGAGTCCGGGTCAATTTTGACGAAGTAGTTTCAAGAGTGTAAATTTAAAAAAATCATTCCGAGATCACGGCAGGAAATTTTTGTTGTTGACATAATGACTCAAACTGTGATATCACACTGAATGCAAATTGTAAAAAGTTGCAGAAATCTTGATTTCGAGAAAGAGAATAAAATGTAGAACATTTCGTCAAGTTGAACAGTAGTCCGACTAGTCTAAACAAAGTCAGCATGACATGATAAATAGATTACATGCCTATACCTTACTGAGTGTCTATTTGCTTTTCTAAAATGCAGAAGTCAAAAAATGTGATTGATTGTCGCCAGTAACGCATTACCTCGTTCTCTCGACTCGTCAGCTAATCTGAAATTCAAATGTGCCAACTATGGTCGGATATTAATTGAAGACGTGCCTTTGTATTGGAATATTGGATGAAAAATGATGTATTATGGTGTTCCAAAGGTCGAGTGTTCCTTCTGATGGTAGTCAAACATTTAATTGTTTACAGCCCGGCAGTTCAAAGTAATTCAACTCAAATAGTCTTGGTGGGGGTATATATCACAAGCTTTAAATATCAGACTAGAATACGGCTTTAACTCAATTAAATAAATTGTCAATTTCGGAAACTTGTGTTTGCCTTTTTTACGTCTGATAAAATAAGGCCTTGTTTGACCAAGGCTTAACCCTTTCAACTCGACCCTTAAATTGAGAATTTTGCATCATGCGCTCACGTTGTTATAAAAACGACTGGTTTACTTCTCATAACCTGGTTAACATTATACACCACTAAAGCTTACATAGGGCTACATTTATATCTGTTTTACCTTCCCGGAGGTTTTGAAGAAAACACATTATGGCCATTTTTCGATTTTATGTTTTGTGTGTTTCATCGGTCACGGGTGACTGATTTTAACATAGGGTAGAGTCGATAAAATATCGTCCAGAGCTGAATTTCAACTTTAGACTGAGTTTGACAATGAGCCAATCTTAATCGCTAAGCAAAGTGTGACGTCACAATACTAATCACTATGGCGATAATGACATCTCATGCTAAGATGAATTTTTAATAGTAGGAAATGTAGGAAATCTTGTAGGAAATGTTTCAGCTTTTAAGAAAGTGGGTCATCTTCAAGTAAGAATGTAACCCTCGTTTTTTGCAATGCATTTTATAGAAGAAAAACCCCCAAGTAAAAAATAGAATAAAATTCATACAATGATAACATCGAGTTTGTTCTGTGAGCAAAAGGCCACTGAGAAGTTTACGATTGCAGTTAAATCATCATTTCTATAAAAGTACACCATTTTATCTTACAACCATTTAAAACCTTATCATTTGATTTTCATAAAATCCCGATAAATTCTTTGTGAAAATGTCACAGTAAAAAAATGTGTTTAAATGATGCACAAGGCATGACAAAGAAGCCGGAGAACAAAAGAAATAACACAATAGGGCGGGGTTAATCCATGTTTCCTTCAAAAATTTAAATTGACAAGAATATATCGGTTCTTGGGAATGAGATTTTGAAATTTAAAGGGCTGTAATTTACCCTCTAAATGCACCCGCTCTGCAGCGCCTTTGTTTGGGCGACGCCATGTTGAAACCCATCCAATTGAGCATCAGACTTGCCGAAACGTTTCCCGTCAAATCTGATTAGGTATTTTTAATCTATAGATTGTGGAGGCCAGAACTGGCAGACAAACCTCTTAATTATTGATTTTTCCCCTCTCTCTAAAAAAAGATTGATTGCACGAGAGGCAATATGGTGCGTAAGTCTCGTTGAAAAGGAAGCGGTACCAACGTCCACAGAGGCATGCCGGAGCTGCCGGGATACATGTAATCAATTAGAGTACTTGCATCGAAGACGACTGAGGGGACACTCCTTCACATCGGTAATTTTCTTAAGAATTTTGAGGGATTAAATTGAGGTATCATTGAATTATCATAATAGGCCCACAAAGAAGAGGCTCGTGCGCACTTTACCCGCTCATGTTATGCCGCTGCCATCTTGGGAGGGAACACCAATGAAACAAATGTATGCACAGGGCCAAGACGAGCGGCGCGCAGAATGGGCCAATGAGCAACCGTCTTTGGACCTCAAAGTGTGAGGGCTACCAACTCCAGTGAGGTCATCACGTGCACAATCTCAAATCGTTTGTTAATATTAAATAATCTATATTATTTCCCCCCCCCCCCGACATCAATATTTTACATTTCCGTAGTGAGTGACAGTTAAGCCAACGGCTGTTTTGTGTTCGCCCTGGAAGTCTTATTTAGCAAGCAAACACGAGGAAACCAAACCACGCGTGTGTATACAAGTGGCCCATATAGCCCCAGAAGATAATAAACAAGAAACATGGAAATACAATTTAAATGTTTAAGCGGAACCCATGTAAACAGAATGTAACAATGTACAGATGTACCAATAATAATTGGCAGTTGGCACACACAAAACCGTGTTACGAATAAGATGTTTTCTTCACGCAAGTAAAGTCAAAACATGAATGTATAAAAACCGATAACTATTTTATGATTGATAACGAATGAAGATACACTCACCACACGTGGAAGGGTCTTCGTCCGATCCGTCCGGGCATATCGCAATTCCATTGCATCTAGACTTATGCAGTAAGCACACTAATCCACGTACGGAAGGACAAGATATCTCATCTTCATTGCACTCAACTGCCAAAATAAATAGATAAAAACAGTCATCGGTTGCAAAAATGACTACAGTAGCAGCACAGTTCAAAACAACCCAATTGGTTAAACGTGAGGCACCTAATTGGGACAACGTAACCCCGTTGCATGCCCATGCTGACAAGTTTTTCCCCGTACGTTAACAGGGTTTGTTTTGGATTTGTTTTCAACGATTCCTTTATCTAAGTGTGTTGTTTACATGTCCATGTATTGCCTAGGTAAATTTGTTTGCTTAATTAATTAACTTTCATAATTTGGTTCATCAACCATTGATAATCCACAGACAGTTGACAGACCGATTTTGTACAGAAAAGATGCTGGCAGAGTTTTGTCCAGCCCTTTCTAACCGAACCACTGTCCAATTTTGATTGATTTACCTGTTTCATTCTGCTGAGTGATGGATAACTGAAATCCCTTGTCAGACACCCCCTTATCCGAAGTGAATTCAATCCACATGAGATTAGTTTCTGACACGATAATCCGGGGTGCCTCCGTACCACTAATGCCTGTAAGCATTACTAAGTCGGCATCACCGGGGGCGTGGCCATTGCCTGCGCTGAAGGTGTCATACTTGACTTCTGTCCGGAAATTTAGGAACTCAATTTGAATATGGTAATTAGGCTGACCGGTGATGAACCACACGCAGCTCATTCTCAAAGGATAGTCAACTATTCCGTAGGATGGTAATGAGAATTCCATTGGATGAGAAGTGTCACGTGGCAGAGTGACTTTAAAGTCACCGCAGGGAGCTGTGAACGAAATGAAGAACATCGGTTATCCTTGACTCATTATAGGACCTGCACTTTAAAAGCTTCCGGTTCAGAGTTGACCCGGTATCTAGGACCCATGGGGGCCTGACCCATTTCCGGGTCACACTGACCCGGAAATGGGTCAGGCCCCGGGGGACCTGGACACGGGTTAATTCTGACCCGGGAAATTTTGGAGTGTGGAATAAAATTATTGACAATTATTCAAAGGAACAGGTAGACAAATGTATTAATGATAATAATAATAGTGGCTTCTTATATAGCGCTCAAATCCGTCAGTCAGTGACGCTCATGGCGCTTCACCATTATTACCCCTGGTCACTGGGCCGTCTATTTCATTCCTTAAACCATAATTAGTCTCAGCTCCCTTGTAGCGCACTTAGCTAAATCAATCACAAAAACCATCTCTGCCCTCACATGTACCCATTTCCCCCTAGGTGATGAGAAGCAATTATAGTTAGGTGTCTTGCTCAAGGACACCAAGTGTCATGACCGGGATTCGAACCCACACCCTATTGACTCAGCCATCAGAATTTGAGTCCGATGCTCTAACCGCTCGGCCACGACACTCTACAATATTAAAGTAATAGTCACTAACAATACAGTGGACGAGACATCTTATGGATGTCCGAAATTGGAAAAGAAAAAGGAAAAATTACACGTGCGGATTAAATAATTATATAACGAGATAGTATTAATTTATTCAAACATTGTTTGCATTTTTATGAGATATTCTCAAGTACACACAAATCTAACGCCTAAGCGAAAGGTCAAACTGCAAAGACTAGAAAAACACATTTTACAAGTTTATCAACACGAAAAAAAAGCCGCATAACTTACTGTCAAAATATAATAGAGTTAGACTTACCACAAATTCGTTCGTCCAAGCGGTCTTTGCAGTCATATTTCCCATCGCACACGTGACTCCGATCCAAACACGTGACCCCATTATCACATCGCAGATCACTGGCGGAGCAGCTGACTGTAAATCAATCATTAAAAGTTTCATGTCAAATAATGTAGATAGGTTGCAATACGACCAGCCTCGCTACCATGGGCAGCGCGCCGTATCGATACCTCTAGCTCTCGTCGTGGGCAGGGCGCCGTATCGATACGTTACAATCGAGCAAGGCATTCTGGGAAAGAAAACAAAATGGCGCGTCGAGATTGTACACCACTGGGAACGAGATTGCAATACGACGTAAATCGGCCATCTTTACGGGCAATTTGGAACACACAGTCATGCATTTTGCGTGAGAACGGCGTGCAGCACGCGCACATTTCACAAAACTCATTGCAGGATTGGTAAGTAAACTGCGCGGCTGCGTTAATAATTTGAGCGCTTGACGCGCCTGCAAGCCAAATGCAATTTGCCCGTAAAACAGAGTCAGGGTTAGCTTGCGTCTCTGGTGCGTCTTCGTTGTCTTTGAAAATAGTAAAACATTTGCAAAAGTTCCTTATACTTTTCCTCCTGAAACATAAAGAAGCTTTTTATACTTACTACATCCGAACTCATCTTCAAGCTCAGGACAGTCTGGTTCCCCGTCGCACACTTGCGATTGCTCGATACATTTTAAACCAGACGGACACAAGTACTGATGAGGGGAGCATTCTAAAATAAAATTGTGAATGGGGGAAAAAGACAGAAATTAAACCCCAAAGAAAAACCAGTAATTTTTTTACGATGATTTAACTGCTTTGGCAGCATGGGTGGAAAACAAACCGTAAAATTTGCATTTAAGGAAAATTACACCATACAAAGGGTATTTGAACCCACGGCCTTTGCGTTGCTAAAGCACAACAGTCTTACCACTAGACCACCGAGCTAGTCCAGTGGCTAGAGTCAGTTCGAATCCATTTTTTTAGCAGCTGGTACCGCAACGATCTAATAGCATAAATGAATGGCATACATCGAACACCGTACCTTGTTGATGATACTGATTCAAAGCGGCTGAAAATCCTTCCTCAAACTGCAGTAAGTACGTATTCACCGTAATCCACAGCGTGGAATTCGATGACGTCACAATTTTGGGAATAACCTTTCCCGTGCGGGACAAGATGACGCTCGACTCGTCCACAGGGTTGTGCCCGTTGCCGACCACGATACCGTTTGTGTAGTACGAGTCAGATAAAAGGATAAGCTGGAGAAATCTCATTTGAATACGTGAACCACTCTGTGCGGTGATTACCCACAGGCAGTCTTTACCGAATTGGAAGAGTAAAATGTTGTTGGTGAGACGAGCAGATACAAGATGAGGTGCGTCTTCACTGCTGCCCGTTAAATCTATATCCGTCGAGTTTTCCCCACCACAGTGTTCTAAAAAATAAGGAAAGTTAATAAATCCTTGTAAAAAGAAATTCTCAAAATTGTGCGCACAGTGCATTTCCCGTCGTCTTACAGATAACCTCTAACATTTTGTGCTGTTGGATACGCATGGATTTTGTCTTTTAAAGCACATGGTCAGCATTGGTAATTGTCCAATACCACTAGGCTTATATCTGCACGTTGTGCGACCCAGCGAAAAGTTAACAAAACTGTGAAATTTTAACTCAATCGGTCATCTGAGTCACACGAGTAAATAGTGAAAGAAATCTTGTTTATTTAAACATCGAGTTTTGATGTCGCGAGATTAAGCTGATTGTTTTAGTTATTTCCCCCAAACTTTGACATTTCATGCAAAAATAAATCATCTTGACCATCTTTTATATAAATGTGCAAATCAATGTTGTGCACACACCCTCTATATTGCCAAGGAAAAATAATGAAGTATAATGGTAATATTGAAAGAGTATCAGCGGAAAGACCAATGCCCAATTTCATAGAGCAGCTTACGCACAAAAAGTTATCTGAATAAGGTTACCAGCTAAAGCACCACGTCACATGTACGTTCTGTGACTGGTTTCCTGCTCATGTACGCCCAGCAGCGAACCGTTATTAAGCAATATTTTCTGCTTAAGCAGAGCTATGAAACTCGGCCCAGTGGGGGGGGGGGGGGGGGGGGGGGGGGGGGGGGGGGGCACAGAGGCTATGGCTGCGTGATCACTATGTTGTTCAGTTTTCTTGGAGGGACATTTAGGGACTTACCACAAAGATGCTCGTCGCTGTAGTCGCCGCAGTTAGCAATGCCGTCACACACTGCATTTTGTGATATACAATGGGAATCGTGACGACATCGGAACTCATTACATTCACCTGAATCCACACAAAGAAAAATAATTACTGTTTAACAATTCCTACTTATCTTTTCATGTTCCTTACTTTCATTTCCACTTGACTGCTTCTGTCACACCGGTATACTTGTTTTTACGAAACGAAGTTTGAACCTGTGAACAAAACAGGTCCACATAATGTATACTAGGGACTTGAAACACTATAAGGACTTACACACGTCCACACAGTGTTTTTTACAGTGTTAGAGAATAGGATTTTCCTAAAGTGTACAGAACAAAGGAATTTCAACAGAGTGACTGCAATACAGGGTGTTATGTGTGTGTTGTGTTGTCATTAATTTGGCATTCGAGAAAGACTCTGCTATAGGGTCGAAACGTCGGGCCATTTTCTATTTTTCTGCATTTATAACATAGGCCCTTCGGGTTGGTAAGCGTTTGCAATAGCTTTCTCTATTTTCTCATATATTCATTTCCATGTAAATACCGGTATATAACCAATTCCTAGTTCATTGTCGATAGGCTACTATGACGTAGCAAGAGGCACATACCCTTACGAGGTACCGTGGAAAGGCTGACGTCATTAAAAAAAGCTTCTTACCTGAGCTATTATATCGTGTAAGTTCAAAACGAAATGCCGCCCAACTGGCGTAAATATCCTGACCGGTCGTTTTGGTGATCCACATGCTGGAATCAGACGACAGATAGGTCCTCCCTATGATGGTTTTGTCATCATCTCCGTCCAAGATGGCGAACCGGGTTGACCTGATCGACGGGTCGTGCCCGTTGCCCAGATGGATAGCATCCCCCGTGCGCGTCGACAGACTGATGTACAGAATCTTCAGGACAATCTGCAGGCTGGAAGCGGTGGTTACCGTCCAGAAGCACGAGTACCTGGGAGGGTAGGCCGACCTCACATGATTCAGGGAGATCAGATCCGCGCTGGTTAAGTTGTATTCGGGCAGTGTCTTCGTCAACACAATGTTGCGTTCCCCGCACAAAGTTCCTGTAAACAGTGTACAAATATAAACACTGAAGGCAATCAGTGGATTAATTGCCTTCTCCTTATTTTTTAATAATACTAATATTAGTAATAATATTTGACTGTCAGAAAGACTCTCCTGGTGCATAGAAAAGGAACTGTACTGAATGCCAAAACTGAACAAGTGTGTTTTCAGGTTATTTTGGAAGCTGGAGAGTCTGTGGTCCAGTGGAAGAGCATTCCATTGGATGGTCCAACATGTGAAAAAGAACGGTCTCCCAAAGCGTGTTTAGAACGAGGGATGTTGACGAGGATGGGTTTTGTACAGCGAGGCCGTCTTGTCGAAACATTTAGCTGTTTTGTATCTAGGAGATGTACCATGTGTTGAATGATAGATGAGGAGTAGAGCCTTGAAATAGATGCGTTCATGTACTGGGAGCCAATGAAGCACTTGACGATTGAAGAGAATATCTGACATGCGTGTGACCCGTTTGGCAGCTGAGTTTTGCAGAGACGTAGAAGGCGATTTATTCGGTTCTCAGGAACGTTGATTCGAGACTTAGGCTTGAAGTGGAAATTCCACGACATAATCTGAGAACAATTTCAGCTCACAGCCTATGTGTCCATTCGATAACAACAATTAATTTATTCAATGGACCGTACCAGGTTCGCATAACTTTTGACGAGAAGAATACTGTAGGTCCGGGGAATACCGGAAAATAATAACCCAAATCTGCTTGTCATTTGGGACTCGAACCTCTGTACACAGTCACTTGGGACTCGTACCCCGGTACACAGTCATGTGGAACAAAGCGAAGGAAAGTGGCTTCAGCTTCACAACCCCAGCACACAAATGCATTCAGCACAAAACTACTTTGTTTATTACTTTGTTTTGGGTTGATTCTCGGCTAATGTAAAAAAGGTACATTGTTACATATAAGTACATTAATAATTGCATTTTGTGATAATCAAATATGACGATGAAGCGTCATTATCTCCTAACCGTCAGCCCATAAGAAGAACTGTATACTCACCGCATCCAGTTTCATCTTTGAAGTTTTCACATTCCACCAACCCATCACATAGCCCATAGGGCACCAGGCATGCCGAAGGCTGGCAGGAAAAATGGTCGGCAGGACACGAGACTACGAATAGCAAAAAACATTCTCTTTAAACGATGAACATGCATCAATCGAATGCCGACATAAGTTCGTGCGTCATACACATGCGCATTTGTTACATTTGAAAAGTTATCGCTACTTCCGGATCTTAATCTGATGAAATTCTGTTGTTTTATTTAGCCCCAAATTCCCTCATTTCATCATCCAAATATATTTCTTACGATAAAACCTGAAATTGTAGTGAGACATTGAGTCTATGCAAAACATTTTGAAAGTCAAGCCAACAGCCGACGTTCTTCCGCAAAGTCTTGAAACACAAACAGCCGTCGTGTGTTTTCTATGAGATCCAAGTGGGCGTGGTTTCCAAATGAATTACACCATCACGTAATGAGCGTCAATATAATCTGATTGACAGATTATTAACCAAACTTACGATCACAGCCGATTTCATCCGATAAATCAAGGCACTGCGATACGCCATCACAGTGGTGTAGTTTTGGCACACACTGGTGACCTGAAGAGCATTTGAATTCATCCTCGCCACATTCAACTGTGAGTGACAAAACACAACATAAATAAAAAGTTAAAAAAAAGTTTTTACCATGTGCATAATTTCACAGAGCTGCTTAAACGGCCGATTTTTGTGCTTACTGTGCGAGCTTCCGTTTCATAGCGCTGCTAACCGTAAGCACACGCAAAGGCATGCTAACCTTCCGGTGCTTACTGTGTGAAAAAAACGAATGACGTGACAATTCAAGTTCATGGCGAACGCGCAGCCTGGCCACCTAATTTTCTTGCTAACCTGTGAAATACGCTTACGCTTAAGCAAATTTTGCTGCTACATTTAGCACGAAAATTTGCTTATCGTTAAGCAGCGCTATGAAATTGATCCCTGGTCTGAATTTTTTTTTGATCAGAACATGCAACATTAAGTTTTTTAGATTAAGAAGATAAAAAATAAAATTCGGTTACTAATAACAAACTGACACCCACGTTTGTTTTGAAAATCCTGACCAATTGTTGGATAGTTTAATTCAATTAAAGATCATTTGATTTAAAGTTTACTTCACCTTTTTCAGCTCTATACTATCCCACAAATAGCCCTTATATGCATATCCCAATGCGCATGATCGGCACGCAAAGGATTCTGGGTGAAATCCGAGTCCAAGAAACACTGGCAACCATCATGGCGCGGTGATTTTGAAATGATGCGGTACACACAACTATAAAACCTGGCATAGATTACAATGTAAACTACAGCATGACGTCCATGTTGGCAGTTTGCTTTACCTCGGTTTCCCAAAATGCATCGCGGGATATTTTCAAAATGGCGCCTGTGCCTTATACGGACTATTAATCAATTTTGGTTGGACTGTTCTTCACCTGTAATAAACTGCGATATCTGGAGGAAATATCCGCGGTATAGACTGAAACGGCCTTGTTCCCTTAATGTTTCAAATGTGATCCACATCTTCGACTCCTCACTCGTAACAATGGCCGGGGTGGTCGCACCAAACCGTCTCATGATCTGGCTGTTGTCGTCACTCGGCCTGTGCCCGTCTCCTACTGTCAGGGTTTCTATGTTGAGTTTGAAGTCAAGGAAACGAAGGAGGATGCGATGGTCTTTTGCGGCAGTGATGAGCCAGAGACACGACATCTCCCGTGGGTAGATCGATGGGTACTTTGGTGACGTCAGATTGACTAGGGTGACGTTGTTTGTTAGTTGGATGAAAGGCTCACCACACGGCTCTAGAAAGATGAAAGTTTGAGGAGAAAAAAGCATGAACTTGGATTAACCCCGTGTAGGCCGCCATCACAGAGGTCAAATAATGGAAACGCGCACGCGTAATGATACACTATTCACGCACAACTCTCAGCGCATGAGTGGTCTTCCCTTAACCTCAGTGAGGGTGCTGTTTGAGCTTGTGACGTCATACTCAATGGTCTATTCGATAACTTTGTTTTTGAGGTATTCAATAAAACATATTTCAATATGTCTTCCAGCGGCCCTTTATCTTGCTATGGTGCCGGTTCTTCTCAAACCATTGTCTCCTTTAACGAAAACATGTTTACAATAGACTGGCTGAGTTGTGATGACGTCATATCATATATATATACGCCACTACGGCTGCGCAGGTACCACCATTTCATTTCACTATATTCCCACCTTATTGATCTGCAATAAGAAGTAAACCACAATAACATCCCTATGCAATCAATTCTTGGCATATATAGAGACACGGTTAAGATTTGCTTGTCCTAATTCCTCCGTCCTCATAAATCCCCCATCATTGTTAACTCTTCTTCGTCACATATATATATATATATTGACTCCATCCTCCCCAGTCTAACGAGGACGTCAACATCCATACTGTCTGACCTTGAGAGGATCTTACCACAAAAGAGTTCGTCGTAGAAGTCTAAACAATCCACGGCGCCGTTGCATATGTCCGATTTTCTCAAGCAAGAGCACGACCGAGGAGGATCGACCAGACACGATGGGGAATCTATATCCAGACGGTGGGACCACGGTCAAAAGAAGTAAAAACATATGTTTACATTTTTTTTTAATAATGGTGGAAAACATGAATCAATAGAATAGAAGTTGTATTCATTTTGATGGGCTGATTTTATTTGGTTATAGGCAGGTGGTTCGATTCATTCCTGACAGTATTGATGTCATGGGAAACCCATAGTGGATTGTTGTTCATTTCTCTGACAGTCTTGATGTCACGGGTTTTAGTGGAATTTAATTCGTTGCCCCTTTCTGATTATATAAACCATTCATACAAATAGGAGACACGAATATCATCCTTGAGGTAGACCTTATGCACATGACGTCATTTAAGTAGGGCGCCCTCGCATAGAGGTCAAAGGGGTCGTTCATTGGCCAATCCGTGTGCGGCGCGCGTATCTGGGCGTTTACATTTTTTCGTCAGCGGTTTACCCCTAAAATTACGTCAGATGCATTTTTTTTTAGGTCTGTTGGGGGCTAGTATCTATTCAGAGCCAAATGTTATAGAGCTGCTTAAGCACAAACAGCATCTAAGCACAACAAAATTAAGCTTACCAGAATAAGGTTACCAGCCCAAATACCACGTCACGTGTACCATTAATGTGACGGGTATCCTGCTCACTTCTGCCGAGCAAAACATTGTGACTTTTTTCTGCTGAAGCGGCTCCATGAAATTGGGCACTGTGGCCAATTTCACAAAGCAGCAAGATTCATCTTTAAGATTAGTTGTCAATACTACCATGTGATTTGTATTGTGACATTTTCCCTTACTTTAACAAAAAAGAGTGATTTGCATGTTAAGATCAATCTGAGCTCTTTGTGAAATCCAGCCCTAGATTAGAATGCTCTATAAAAAATATTTCACATCATGATTATGGCACCCCACATCAGACACGGAGAACAATACCATTTCCAGGAACTTTATCGACGGGTTGTAACCAAGTTAAAAATTCCCGATCAAAAAGAATAATTACCAGCACAGTTAAACTCGTCTGAGTGGTCGGAGCAATCTGGTAACTCGTTGCAGACGGCTGCTTGCGGAATGCATTCCAGACCGGATGTGCACGAGAATTCGCCATCTTGGCACACTGTAATAAAAAAAGTGTGTCAAACAGATCCAAAGATTGATTTTATATACAGCTGCGCATTTACAGAAAGTGAACCACATAGCTGTGAAGTATATAGTTAGATCGTTCAGACAGAAAGAAACTATGAAAAAAAGGAAGGACGACATTTTTGCCTTAGTCCTTACCTCATCTTATTTATATAAACCGTTGTAATCATGTCAAAGGTGTGACTTGAATGTTGAAATATAAATTAACTAAGTTGAATTGAATTGAATTGAACTGAATTGAATTAAATTGAATTGAATTGAATAGTGATTTATATCGTGCTGAATTGTAAAGAACACGCCGAGTCACAACACACGTCACTACCCTGATGCTTCAGTTTCATATTTTGAATTGTAAGACCAATTGCATAAGTAAGGAAGTCATTAATCAGGCAGTCCTTCAATGGCAACGTATACCTTTGGTTTTTGGAACCGTTCGATTGTATTTATCCTATATTGAATGTAGATGTATATAATAAACATAACCTGTAAAAATTTCATTTCAAAATTTGGTCGCATTTTTTTTTGGAGAAATCGCCGAAAATCCAGAGCGAATAATTATGTGCGTGCATGAAGAATAATCCCAAATAGGAATTCACAATTTGAGAAACGTTTCTGACAGTAACGCTTCTAAGATTAAAAATTTGGGACATACAAACTGATATACTTTTACATAACCACATTAATTCGAAGTGAAATGTTTCTCAAAAGGCTTTTTACTATCGAAAGCTTCTGTAGGCTTCTAACCAATAAGTTTTTGATGCCATTAATTTTAATTAGAGTGATTACCAAAGGTATACTTTTCCTTTTACTCGATTACACAGTCAAGACAGTTCATCTATATGTCATAATTAATTGTGTAACTTCATGTAAATTAAGTATAGTTGCCTAAGTACCTTTTGGTTTGAATTCTCGCAAAGAAATTTGTAGTACACTTTCAAGGTGGGTATCGCCCACCGTCTTAAACGCAAGCCATATTTGGTTCGATTTGACCGCCATTTTGATCGGTGTGACGCTGCCTCTACGCCCCAGCACTGTTGACGTCACGTTGCTTGGATCATGCCCAGTGCCGACGGAGAATAAATCTTGGACCTCTTCCAAGTTGAAGTCGACGAATGAGAGGAGGATGTAGGCGTCCTCACTGGCGGTCACCAGCCAATGACAGAGGATCTCGAAGGGAAACTCATCGGGGTACTTTGGTGACGTCACATTGTGCGAGTCCACTCGAGAGAGATCGATATCAGTTTGTCCACAGTGCCCTGAAGAAGAGGGAATCATCAGAGTGACAAACAAATTATCCCTTTTTTAAAGAATAATAATTTGGGCTTAATTTGGTAAAGAGGAACTATATCTTACCGCATTGCGTTTCATCGGACTCGTCTGTGCAGTGTGGTGGGCCGTCGCAAGCCACTGTATCGTCCATACATACTAATATCACATCGTGGCAACCAAACTCATTCGCAGCACAGCTCTCTGAATCAATACAACGAACAAAACAAATCACCGAATAAGCGTCATTTTACAGTCGATGGAAAAATTAGGCTCTTATTTTTTTTTATATAGAAGTAACTCTCTATATCATATACAGGGCCTAATTTCATAGAGTTGCTTTAAGCAGCAACGTGCTGCTTTACATTTTCCTGCTAAGCAAAACTTAGCAGGAGACCAGTCAAATATTGTAAATGTGGTATTGTATTTTAACTGGTAACCTCGGTCTGATAAGCATAATTTTGTTGTGCTTAGCTATACTTTTTGTGCTTAAAGTTACTTTTTCTGCTAAAGCAGCTGTTTGGAATTGGGCCCTGGCTGCAGCTATTTTACAGAATAAAACATTCAAAAAATCATTGACATTTGCCGACAAGGCCGTCCTGCATCAAACAAAGAAACTATTCTAAATACCACATTAAATAATGTTCGCTTTGAGTTAAGGTGAGAAGACACAAGATGTGCGACTTGTGCAATGAGACGACTAGAGAACAAGTCTATCTAGTTTTAAGATCAAACGGTACATTTCTGTCCGAACCAAACAAGAAATTAAAGCGTTTATATATTTTGAAGCAATTGTTGTTGTAAATGCCTATTTTAGACAGGATCAGGATCAAAAGATGCTTGAAAAGGTGGAAAGTTTCAAATTTGTTTAAACTTGTCAATTCGATATCTACTGCCTGTCACACTTTGGGCACGTTCTAATTTTGAGTTAAAATGATCGCCGTCCCATTGTCCATTTTCAACATGAGCACGTTTCAACTCAAGCTTGAAAAGACAAGATGGAAAGGTTGCTGACTGCGCAACAAAAACAAGGCGCCATCTTGGCGGCAAAGGGTAACAACGACGCATAGACGAATGGTCTACAGTAAACAGTGACTTGTATGTACTTGAAGATTTTGCCTGAATGACTTTGGAGCAAGCTTTAGAGACACTGCGTGCTTGGGGTTGTGTTTTGAGGATCAAGGAAATACCAGTAGAAAAAAAGATCACCACGTGTTCTGCGATCAAATCAACTGCTTTATTCTACTGAAATTCAATCAATTTTATTTTTGAGGAGACAAGCTGTTTAAGTAAAAAGCAAATTTATTTAAAAAGAAACTCTAGAGGTGGCTTGAATCTTAAACCCATTATTTAGGTTTTGTTGGGTGGGGTTCATCTATCCGTTGACAGCGAAGACTAAAAACAAAAGGGCTGCGGGTGTTTTGACTGAGTGGGAACATCTTCGCTGCCCTTTCTTGTATACTATGCCCGAAAAGTAGTGGAGGGTGTGTCCCCCTTTCTTTTGCATTCTGTGATAAGATGAAGTAACAATAACATTGTGAATTGTGTGCTAAGTTACACTGCAATAAGTTGATCCAGATAAAAAGGCTAATACAATTTGTTTTAAGAAGCAACTCAAAACATATTTGTTTGTGTTCTGTTTTATTTTTTTTTTAAATTTATTTATTTATTTTTATTTGCGGGGGAGAATATGTGTTTTTCAACATCGTTTGAAAGAAAGAAAAAATAAATTTGATATAAATTGACAAAAACATTCTTCTAAAAAGAAAAGAAATATATCTTCTCTATGAACATTTCCCTATAGAAATGTTGTTTGGTAATTGGATTCGCTATTCATCTCTGCCTAATCATATTAAAGAATTAGGACAATAAAGCAAACAGTCGTCGCCCGACGCTACTAAAAGAAAAAAAAGCGTCTAACAGGCAATTATACTGCCGCTAATTTGACGATCCAATATTGTGGTGAGTGGAGTTTTCACGCGTCGAAACTCGTTTTAAAATGGGTCATCAATGGAGTTCGTCCTTGTAAAGTGGCAAGTAAAATTGAGTACGATCCAGATCGATGTTCTGTATTTAAAGGAATGTAGCCGCACGTGATCTGAGCTACGCTGTGGTATGAGGATTGTATAAGTAACTGAGGATGAGTTAACTCAATTTAACACCCCAGTTTTTGCGATACACATGCACTATGCATACCTTTTGTCCCAAGGCAAAATGAATACGTAAATGGCGCAATTATACACGAGGAAAAACACTTCCCACGTTTACTCCAAATCTGAATAAGTAAATGGCGGAACTATTGTACAGAGGATCGAAAACACTGCCCATATTTACTCCAACTCTGAATAAGTAAATTTCGGAGCCATGAAGGAAAACACTCCCCATAGCTCTGAATAAGTATAAATAGTGGAACCACAGAGGAAAACACACTCCCAATGCTTACTCAAACTCTGAAGATGTAAATGGCGGGGATCATAAGAGACGTAAACACTCCCTATGTTTGTCCCAACTCTTTTCTCTTCTCACATCAACATTAATGTGTGTTTAGTCTTTCAGTTTCGCCTTCGCATTCATACGTATGATTTCATTTCATAAAGTGACGATGAGGCCCCACTTGTACGTCACACTGAAACCACACTTAAGGAAAGTGTTGATTTTTTCCCCCGGTGCTCTAAAGTGGCGCCATTTTATTTTCCCTCAGGCCTCGGCTAAGTGTTTGAATGGGTGAGGAATTGAGATAGATCATACTGGCGGATACTGTTTCATAGGTTATGAACCATTGTCCAATTCTTGGATTTTCCCCCTACATATCTACACAGTCCGTACAGTTAATGAAAACGTATTTTTCCCCCTGTTAACATCGTTCGGAAAAAGTTAAAAAAAAAAAAAAAAAAAA